>OX411548.1:30115108-30556049 GCA_948146395.1 Fragum whitleyi | reverse complement strand
TCTCTCCCTTTTCTCCCTCTCTCATTCTTTTTCTGTGTGTGTGTGTGTGTGTGTGTTTCTGATAGAACCGCAGCCTAGCAACCCTCTTTGTCTCTCTCACTCTCTCCCTCTTTCTATATCTCTCTCTCTTTTCTCTCTCTCTCCCTCCCTCTTTTTCTCTCTCCCCACTCTTTCTCCCTCTCTCATTCTTTTTTATATATGTGAGCGTATGTGTTTCCTGATAGAATCATCAGTCTAACAACCCTCTCTTCTCTTTCTCTCGCTCCTTCTCTCTCCCTCTCTTTATGTGTATGTGTGTATGTGTGTGTGTCTGTGTGTGTGTGTGTGTTTCTGTAGAACGAGCATCCTGGCAACCTCATTCCTCTCTCCCTCTCTTTTTCTATCTCGCTATTTCTCTCTCTCTCTCTCTCTCTCTCTCTCTCTCTCTCTCTCTCTCTCTCTCTCTCTCTCTCTCTCTCTCTATTGGCTCTCTCTCTACCTTTCTTTTATCTTTCTGTGATTTTTTTTGTTATGTGTTTCTGATCGAGCCACAAGCTTATCCACCCTCTCTCCCTCTCACCCTTTCTTTCTCTGTCACTCTCCCTCTCTCTCTCACTCTCTCCATCTCCCCCTCTCTCTTTCTCTCTTTTCTTTTCTCTCTTTTTCTGTGTATGTGTGTGAAAGTTCCTGATTTAACAACCAGCCTAGCAACTCTTTCGCTCTTTCCCCATCTCCCTCTCTCTCTCCTGTCTTTCTCTCTCCTCTTCTCTCTTCCCATCTCTGTGTATGTGTATCAATGTGTGTTTCTGAGAGAACCGCCAGCCCTAGCAACCCCCTTTCACTCTTTCTCTCTCCTTCTCTTTCTCTCTCCCCTCTCTCTCCCTCTTTTTTTCTCTCTCCCTCTCTCTCTTCTGTGTATATATGTGTGTGAATGTGTCCGTGTGTTCCTGACAGAACCACCACAAAAGCAACCCTCTCTTTCTCCATCTCTCTCTCTCTCTCTCTCACTATCTTTCTTCTCCAACTCTCTCTTCCTCTCTTTCCTTGTATGTGTGTGTGTGTGTTTCTGATAGAACCACCAGCCTAGCAACCCTCTCATTCGCTCGCTCTGCTTCTCCCTCCCCTCTCTCTCTCTCTCTCTCTCTCTCTCTCTCTCTCTCTCTCTCTCTCTCTGTCTCTTTCTCTCTCTCTAGCTTTCTCCCTCCCCCTCTCTCTCTCTGTCTCTCTCTCTCTCCCCACTCTCTCTCTTTCTCTCTGTCTCTCTCTCTCACTTTTCTGTGTATGTGTTAGTTTGTGATAGAGCCACAAGTAAAGCAACTTTTTTCTCTATCTCTCTTTCCACCCCTCTCTCCCCCTCTATCTCTCCCTCTCTCTCTTTTTCTGTGTTTGTGTGTGTATGTTTCTGATAGAACCACCAATCTATCAACTCTCTCTCACTCCCTCTCTTTTTCTAACACTCTCTATCCTTCTCTTTCTCTCTCTTTGCCTCTGTCTCTCTCTCTATCCCTCTCACTGTATGTTAGTATGTATGTGTGTGTGTTTCTGATAGAACCAGAAGCCTAGCAAACTTTCTCTCTAGCTCTCTCCTTCGCCCTCTTTCTCTCTCTCTCTCTTTCTCGCTCTCTCTACATCTCCCTCTCTTCTTCTTCTGCTCATGAGTGTGGTGTGATAGAGCTTCTGGCCTAGCAACCTTCTCTCTCTCGCTCGCTGTCTCTGTCTTTCTCTCTCTCCCGCGCTCATTTCTCACTCTCTCTCTCTCTCTCTACCTATCTCTCTCTCTACCTCTCTTTCTATCTTTCTGTGTATGTGTGTGTGTATATTCTGAAATAACCACCAGCCAAGCAACCATCTCTCCCTCTCGCTCTTTCTCTATCTTTTTCTGTCTCTCTCTCCCTTACTCTTTCCATCTCCTCCTCTCTCTTTCCCAATCTCTCTTTTTCTGTGTACGTGTGTGAGAGTTTATTATAGAACCACCAGCCTATCAACTCTTTCGCTTTCCCCCCGTCTCTCCCCTCTCTCTCTTTCTCTCTCTCTCTTTTTTTCTCTCTCTCCTTCTACTCTCTCTCTCCATCTCTGCATATGTTTGTGAATGTGTGTGTTTTTTAGAGAACCACCTGCCTAGTAACCCCCTTTCACTCTTTCTTTTTCTCTCGCTCTCTCTCTCTCTCTCTCTCTTTATCTCTCTGTCTTTCTCTATCTCTCTCTGTCTCTCTCTTTTCTTTCTCCCTCTCTGTTTATTTGTGTGTGCAGGAATGTTCCTGATGGAACCACCAGCCAAGCAACCCTCTCTTCCTCTCACTCTCTCACTTTCTCTTTCTCCCACTCTCTCTCTTTCCTTGTATGTGTGTTTCTGATAGAACCACCAGCATAGTAACCCGCTCTTTCGCGCGCTCTGCTTTCCCCCCACTCTCTTTCTCTCTCTCTCTCTTTCACTCTCTCTCTCCCTCCCTCTCTTTCTGTGTATGCGTGTGTGTGTTTCTGATCGAACCATCAGCCAAGCAACCCTCTCATTCTCTCTTTCACACTCTTTCTCTCTCTCTCTCTCTCTCTCTCTCTCTCTCTCTCTCTCTCTCTCTCTCTCTCTCTCTCTCTATCTCTCTCTCTCTCTCTCTCTCTCTCTCTCTTTTCTGCGTAGGTGTGTGTTTTTGATAGAACCACCAGCCTAGCACCCCCCTCCCCCTCTCTCTCTGCACTCACTCTCTCTCTTTACTGTCTCTCTCTATATCTCCCGATCCCTCCACTTTCTCTATCTCTTTATCTTTGATTTGATGTGTGGTTCTGATAAAACCATCAGCCTAGCAACCCCCCTCTCACTCTCTCTCTCTCTAATTCTCCCACATTCTTTCTTTTTCTGTGTATGTGTGTGTGTTTTTATGGGACTTCCAGCCTAGCAACCCTCTCCCTATCGCTCTCTCCTTCTCCCTCTTTCTCTTTCTCACTTTCTCTCCATCTGTCTCTCTTTTTCTGTGTATGTGTATGTGTGTTTGTAATAGAATCACAAGTCTGGCAACCTTCTCTCTCTTTCTCCCTCTCTCTGTCTCTCTCCTTCGTACTCTCTCTCTCTCTTTCTTTCTCTTCTTTCTGTGAATGTGTGTTTTTGATAAACCACCAGCCTACTCACCCTCTCTCGCGCGCTCACTCTCCCCTTTCCCTCTTTCTCTCTTTCCCTATCCCTCTCTTTTTTGGTGTATGTGAGAGAGTGTTTCTGGTAGAACCTCCAGTCTAGCAACCCCTCTCTCCCCCTCTCTCTCTCGTTCTCTCCCATTTTCAATCTCTTTATCTCAATTATATTGCGTTTCTGATAGAACCACCAGCCAAGCAACCCTCGTTCTCTCCCTCACTCTCTCTATCTCATTCTCTCTTTCCAGTCTCTCTCTTCTTTGTATGTGTGTGTGGTTTCTGATAGAAACTCTTCAACTCTCCTTCAACCTCTCTCTCTTTCTCTACTTCTCTCTCTCTCATTCTCTCTCTCTTTCATTCTCTCTCTCACTCTTTCATTCTCTCTCTCTCTCTCTCTCTCTCTCTCTCTCTCTCTCTCTCTCTCTCTCTCTCTCTCTCTCTCTCTCTCTCTCTGTATGTATGTGTGTGTTTTGATAGAACCACCAGCAAAGCAACCCTCCCTCTCTCGCGCTTACTCTCTCTCTCTCCTCTCTCGCTTTTCCCACATTCTCTCATTTTCTGCATATGTCTGCATATGTCTGTATGGGTGGTTTTGATAGAACTACCAGCCTAACAACCCTCTCTCTCTCGCTCTCCCTCTTTCTCTCTATCTGTCTCCCTTTTTCTGCATATGTCTGTGTGTGTGTTTGTGATGGAACCACCGGCGTTGTATTTTTCTGGCTTTCTCTCTCCTTCTATCTCTTTCTCTTTCCTTCCTACTCTCTCTCTTTCTCTCTCTCGCTCTCTTTCTCTCTCTCTCTCTCTTTCTTCGAATGTGTGATTTTGATAGAACCACCAGCCTACTAACCCTCTCCCTCTCGGTCACCCTCTCTCTCCCACTTTCTCTCTTTCCCTCTTCCTCTCTTTTTGGGTGTATGGTTGTGTAAGTTTCTGATAGAACCGCCAGCCTAGCATTCCCCCCCTCTCTCTCTGTTTTTTTTCTCTCTCTTTTCACTCTCTCATTACCTTTTTCTTTTTCTGTATATGGATGTGTGCTTCTGATGGAGCCACCAGCCTTGCAACCTCTCTCGCTCTCCTTCTCTCTCTCTCCTTTTCTCTCTCCTTTCTTACTCTCTTGCTCTCTCTTTCTCGGATGAGTGTATATGTTTCTGAAAGAACCACCAGCCTAGCAACCCTCTCTCTGTCTCTCTCTACCCAACCCTCTCTTTCTTTCCTGTTTCCTATCTTTCTCTCCCTCAATCTCTCTAACTCTCTCTCTCTCTTTTTTTTCTGTGTATGTGTGTGTTTCTGATAGAACTACGAGCCTAGCAACCCTCTCTTTCTCTATTTCTCGCTCTCTTCCTCTCTCTCTTTATATCTCGCTATTTCTTGCTCTCTCTTTCTCGGTATGTGTGTTTTTCAAAAAACCACCAGCCTACTAACCATCTCTCTCTTGCTCAGTCTCTCTCTTCCTCTTTCTCTCTTTCCGTATCCCTCTCTTATTTGGTGTATATGTGTGAGTGTTTCTGATAGGACCTTCAGCCTAGCGACCCCCTCTCTCGTTCTCCCTCATTTTTTCTCTCTCTTACTCTGTGTAATTGTGTGTTCTTGAGGGAACCACCAGCCAAGCAATCCTCTCTCTCTCGCTCTCTCCCTCACTCTCTCTATCTCACTCTTTCTTGCCTGTCTCTCTATATCTCCCTATCTCTTTCACTCTCTCTGTCTCTTTCTTTGTATGTGTGTGTGTTTTTGATAGAACCACCAGCCTAGCAACCCTCTCTCTCTCCTTCTTCCTCTCTCTTTCTCTACTTCACTTTCTCTCTCTCTCTCTCTCTCTCTCTCTCTCTCTCTTTCTCTCTCTCCCTCCTTCTCTCTTTCTCTCTCTCTCTCTGTATGTATGTGTGTGTTTTGATAGAACCACCAGCAAAGCATCTCTCTCTCTCTCTCTCTCTCTCTCTCTCTCTCTTTCTCTCTCTCTCTCTCTCGCTCTCGCTCTCCCGCTTTCTTTCTATCTGTCTCTCTTTTTCTGTGTATATGTGTGTGTTTGTGATTGAACAACCAGCCTTGCAACCTTCTGTCTTTCTCTTTCTCTCTGTCTCTCTCTTTCCCTATCTCTATTTCCTTCCTACTCTCTCCATCTCTTTGTCTATCTTTTTCATTCTCTCTCTTTCTCTCTTTCTGTGAATGTGTATTTTTGAAAGAACCACCAGCCTATTAATCCTCTCCCTCACGGTCACTCTCTCTCTTTTTCCCTCTTCCTCTCTTTTTTCTCCCACTCTCTCTTCCTCTCTTTCCTTGTATGTGTGTGTGAGTTTCTGATAGAACCACCAGCCTATCATCCCCCCTCTTCATCTCTCTCCTTCTCGCTCTCTCTCATTATCTCTCACTCTTTCTCTGTGCCATTGTGTGTTTCTGAGAGAATTACCACCCTAGTAACCCCCTCTCTCTCTCTCTCTCTCTCTCTCTCTCTCTCTCTCTCTCTCTCTCTCTCTCTCTCTCTCTCTCTCGCTCTCTCTCTCTTTCTCTCTCTTTCTCTCTCTTTCTCTCTCTCTTTTTCTCTCCCTCTCTCTTTTCTTTCCTTTCTTACTCTCTCTTCATCGGAAAGTGCGCGTATATGTTTTTGAAAGAACCACCAGCCTAGCAACCCTCTCTCTCTTTCTCTCTCTCTCTAACTCTTTCCTGTTTTCTCTCTATCTCTCCCTCTATCTCTCACGCTATCTCTCTTTTTCTGTGTATGTGTGTGTGGGTTTCTGATAGAATTATTAGCCTAGCAACCCTCTCTCTATATTTCTCGCCCTCTCCCTCTGTCTCTTTATCTCTCGCTATTTCTCGCTCGCTCTCTCTTCTCTTTCCCTTCCACGGTATGTGTGTGTATGAGTTTCTGATCTAACCACAAGCCTAGCAACCCTTTCTTTCTCTCGCTTTCTCCCTCTCTCTCACTCTCACTCTCTCTTTTTTCCCTCTCTATCTTCCTCTCATTATCTCTCAATCTTTGTCTGTGTAATTGTTTGTTTCTGAGAGAATCACCACCATAGCAACCCCCTTTCTCTCTCTTTCTCTCTCTCTCTCTCTCTCTTTCTGTGTATGAGTGTGTGTTTCTGATAGAACCACCAGCCTAGCAGCCCTTTCCCTCTCTCTCGCTCTCTCCTTCTCCCTCTCTCTTTTTCTCCACCAGCCTAGCTGCCTAGCGGCCTGAAGGAAAGATAATGACAGAAAGGACCAAGGACCAGCAGCTCAGCAGCCTTACGACAAAGCGACTGGCGGCTTAAAGGTAAAACAAAGACTGATAGTACAACCAGCCTAGCAGCCCAGTTGTTACGAAGCCAAGCGGAACAGGAGTCTAGCGACCCGTCAACATGATAAAGACTGACGACCTTCAGGCAGAATAAAGACTAATAGAACCACTAGCCTAAGGACCCAACGGCCTGATGGCTAAGCGGTCTGGCAGCCTGACGGTAAGACTGATAGATACATAGACCTAGGGGCCCTGTTGTCTTACAACTTAGCGACCTAGCAGCCTTGCGACCTAAATAAATAAACCAAAAAGAGCCAAAAGCCTAACATCCGAGTGACCAAGCGCACTTGCGATCGATGTGTAAAATTCAAACCGGTGAGCTCACAAATTAGGCGGCCTAGAGCCCTTGTGGACTGGCAGCTTGAAGCTAAAACCAAGACTGATGGAACCATGAACCTAGCGGGGTGGAGGCCTGGTGGCCTAAAAGTTGATTAGAGATGAAAGGGCCACCAGTCTTGCGACCTAGCCTGAAGGTTATACGAAGATTGATAGAAACATTAGCCAAGTTCCACAGCAGCTATGTGGTCTTAGCTGCCTAGATGTTTGCCGGCCTAGTTATCTTTTTATGCCTGGCAGCCTGAAGGTAATATAATGAATACTAGAACTACCAGCTAGGCGGCGGTCGAATAACCTAGTGATCGGGCGGCCTGACGGCCCGAATGAAAAATAAAGACAGAAAGAACCAAGGGCCAGCAGCTGAGCGGCCTTACGGCCTAGCAGACTGGCTGCTTAAAGGTAAAACAAAGACTGATAAAACAACCAACCTAGCATCCCAATAACCTTGCAGCCAAGCGGAACAGCCGTCTAGCGGCCCGTCAACCTGATAAAGCCTGGCTACCTTCAGGTAGAATAAAGACTGATAGAACCACTAGCCTAAGGGCCCAACGGCCTGGTGGCTATGCGGTCTGGCAGCCTGATGGTAAGACTAATAGATTCATAGACCTAGGGGCCTAGTGATCTTACAACTTAGCGGCCTAGCAGCCTTGCGACCTAAATAAATAAACCAGAAAAAACAAAAGCCTAGCAGCAAAGTGACCTAGCTTACTGGTGACATGAAGGTTAAATTAAAACTGGTAGACCCACCAACTAAGCGGCCTAGCGCCCTAGCGGCCTGAAGATAGAATAAAGACTGATAGCAACCTCGCGGTCTATCAGCCTGAAAGTGAAGGTAAAATGAGAGAGAAAGCACCGCCAGTCCGCTAGGCTTCATAAGCGATAGGCTACTGTGTTCCTAAGCTAGTGGTTATATCTGTTTTTATCGTACCTTCAGGTCGCCAGGCCGCTAGGCTATTGGCTCTTTCTGCTTTATCTTATTTTGAGGTCGCTGTGCCGCTACGTCGTTTGTTGTATGAGTCTTGTTTTATCTCCAAGGTCGCTATGCTCGTTGTTCTATTAGAACCACCAGCCAAGTGGCCCACGGTCTAGCGAGCTCGCGGCCTGACGGTTAAAAAAGGAACTGATAGAAACACTAGCCTTGCAGCCCGGTTGCCCTGCCGCCAAACGGCTACCGGTCTTATGGTCTGGAGGTCAAATAAATACTGATGGAACCACCAGCTTAGCGGCCCAGCGACCTAAATGCCTGAAGGTCAAATAAACACTGATAGAATCAGAAGCATAGCGGCGTGGCGGATTTGCAGCCTTGCGCTATATAAAAACCTGGAGGCCTGAAGGCAAATAATTCGGTAAGAATAACTAGCCAAGCGGCCTGGCGATCAAAAAATAAGATAAAAAAGACGAACCGAAAGCTTAGATGCCAAGCGGCCTAGCGTCCTAGTGACCTGGCAGCCAGATTGTAAAATATAGACAGATTGAACCACCGGCCTAACGATGCATGGGCCTAGCGGTGCAGCGGCCTAGAAGCCCAGCGTCCACGCGACTGTTAGCCTAATGAAGCCTGGTAGCCCAAATGTACAAAAAAGACTGAAAGAACCACTAGGCTGTCAGGCCATTAGGTAGCTTCGGCTGCTAGGCCGCTGGGACGCTAGGCTACTGGACCGCCAGGGTGGTGGTTGTATCAGCCACTATTTAACCGTCAGGCCACTAGGCCGCTGGGCTGCTAGGTCGGTTATTCTATAACTCTTTTATAATTTTCAGGCCGCTCGTTTGCTATGTCATTCTTTGTTTTGCAAACAGTCCGCAAGTCTTCAACGCCGTAACTCCGCTCGGCCGCTAGGTTTTTTAGATCACCTGAGCACGAAGTGCTCAAGGTGAGCTATTGGGATCGTAGAATGTCCGTCGTCCGTCGTCAGTCGTGTGTCGTCCGTCGTGCGTCGCCCGTCGTCCACAATTTCTTTAAACATCTTCTCCTCCTAAACCAGTGGGCCAATCTTGATGAAACTTGGCAGGGATGTTCCTTGGGTCAAGCTCTATCAAAGTTGTTCAAATAAATGAAATCCACCCTTAACTTTCCCTTTACCCTTAACAAAAGGGGTGAAAATATGAAAATCTTTAAAAATCTTCTTCTCTGAAACCAGAAGGCAGACAGCTTTCATATTTGGTATGTAGTATCTAGTGGACCTCTACCAAGTTTGTTCATATCAAGACCCTGGGGTCATATTTGGGCTTTGCCCGGGCCCAACCCTTTTTACATAGAATCAAAGAGCGAAAATCTTCTCTGTAACCAGATGGCAGACAGCTTAAATATTTGCTGTGTAGCATCACCTAGTGGGCCTCTACCAAGTTTGTTCATAACAAGACCATTGGGTCATATTTGGTCTCCACCCGGGCGCATCCCTTTCAGCTCATCTGAGCATGATGGGTGAAAATGGGAAAAACCCGTCAAAAATCTTCTTCTCTGAAACCAGAAGGCAGACAGCTTTCATATTTAGAATGTAGCATCATCTTATGGACCTCTTCCAAGTTTGTTCATATCAAGACCCTGGGGTCAGTTTTGGGGTCCACCCGGGTGCATCCCTTTTTACATAGAATCAAAGAGCAAAAAGGCATATCTGTCTTGCTCTTCGCTGAAAACGTTCCATGGTATTGATCTTAGGCAATTATCTTCTTTTTGACATCTGCCTATCTAATAAATGTGATGTCCCAGGGGTCATAGAGACTCAGGTGAGCGATCTAGGACCATCTTGGTCCTCTTGTTGATCATTTTGTCCTTATATAATCTTTTACCCTGTTGTATCTTTTGTCCGCTGGGCCAACGGGCTGCTTTGTCACCAGACCTCTGTGCTGCCTAGCTAGTGGTTCTATCAATATTTAATTTACCTTCAGGCTGCCTGGCTTTATAACGTCAAAATGCCGCGGTGTAGCCAGGCATGTGGTTCTGTCTATCCTTTTTGACCTTCGGGCCGCTCGGCCACTGGGCTGTTAGGAAAGAGAGAGCCAAAAGCCTAGCGGACCAGCGGCATGGCGGCCTAGCAGACCGGTGACCTGAAAGTAAAACAAGGCCTGAAAGAACAAGTAGCCTGGAGGCCTGCATTTGAATAAAGACTGATTAAAAAACCGACTTAGCGGCCCTGCGGACAAGCGGCCTGGCAACCTAAAAGAAATAAAGCAGAAATAACCAGCGACCTACTTGCCTGGTGGCTTGAAGATTGTACTACCAGCCAATCGCGACAGTGGCACAATGGCCTCGCGGCCCAGCGAACTGGCGGCCTTAAGGTAAATTAAGACTGATACATATCAGCCTAGTGGCCTAGCGGCCTGGCGACTAGTACCAACAGCCTGACGGCCTGATTTAAAATAAATCTTAGCATTGATCACGAGTTTGTTTGAGACTTAACAATATTTTCAGGTAAATACAAAATGTGGAACGTGCAATAGATCCCGGTATAAAATATAACTCGAATACGCTATTTTGATCATTATCGGATTACCAATATTATTGTAAGCGTTCGTACGTTTCTTAATACAAAACATCTGTCATGCTTTCAAGGTGACAAAACGGTGCAAACTGTTTGCAAACATACCACGTTTTGCAAGTGCACTTGCTTACAAAGCTGGACATGCTTTCTAAACAGAATGTACCGTTTATCTTCCTGGGCTTATGACTATATTAAACTTCATAGTTATTGTTCATTTAATTCCATCTAGTGACTTGCATATATATATGACTGAAATTAAGGTGACCTTTACAGTATGGAAACATTTTTTAAAACGTAGATAATGCAAAACCGGACAAGCGGGCGTCCTCAAATGGACAAAACGGCGAAATATTTCCGTAAAACTATAAAGAAACTGATACACAATACATTGGTTTCTTATTTAGATTCATAAGAATTATTTTCTCTGTATTCGGGAAAAAATCTATTAATCCGTCCTCTGCGTTAATAATCTAGGCATCGCCTCTGTCATTGAGGCAGGGTGCTATGTCAAATAACGTACTAATACCAAACGACTGATAAACAAAACATTCATGTCTTATTTAGATTCATAAGAATGATTTTCTATGTATTCGAGCAGGGTCAGACGAAAAAAGTCTATCAATCCGTCTGCTTCGTAAATACTCTAGGCATCGCCTAAACTTCTGTCGTGAAGGCGGGGTGCTACATTGAATTCCGTAAAAAAAAATAAAAACAAATAATTTTCAATACATTCATTTCTTATTCAGATTCATAAAAATTATTTTCTCTGTATTCAAGCAGGGCAGATGAAAAATACTATCAATCCGTCTGCTTCTTAAATACTCTAGGCATCGCCTAAATTTCTGTCATAAAGGCGGGGTGCTACATTGAATTCTATAAAAATTATCAAAGAACTGAAAAATTATACATTCATATCTATGTTAGATTCACAAGACTGATTTTTCTGTATTCGAGCAGGGCTAGATAAAAATTCTATCAATCCGTCTGCTTCGTAAATTTTTTAGGCATCGCCTAAACTTCTGTCATAAAGGCGGGGTGCTAAATTGAATTCCGTAAAAAATATAAAAACAACTGATAAACAATACATTCATTTTTAATTAGATTCATGGGAGTCATTTTCTCTGTATTCTAGCAGGGTCAGAAAAAAAAAATCTAATAATCCGTCTAATTCGTAAATACTCAAGGCATCGCCTTTACTTCTGTTATGAAGGTTGTGTACTATGTCAAATAACGTACAAATACAAAAGCAACTGATAAACAATACATTCATATCTTATTTAGATAAAAAAAAGATGATTTTCTCTATATTCGAACACTGTCAATTGAAAAAAAAATGTCTATCAATTTGACTGCTTCGTAAATACTCTAGGCATCGCCTAAACTTCTGTCATGGAGGCGGGGTGTTACATTGAATTCCGTTAAAATATCAAAGCAACTGATAATAATACAATTATATCTTAGTTAGATTCATAAAAATTATTTTCTCTGTATTCGAGCAGGGTCAGATGAAAAAAGTCTATCAATCCGTCTGCTTCGTAAATACTCTAGGCATCGCCTTAACTTCTGTCACGAAGGTAGTGTGCTATGTCAAATAACGTACAAATACAAAAGCATTAGATAAACAATACATTCATATATTTTTTTGATAAAAAAAATATTTTCTTTATATTCGAACAGTGTCAATTTAAAAAAAAATTCTATCAATTCGTCTGCTTCGTTAATACTCTAGGCATCGCCTAAACTTCTGTCATGGAGGCGGAGTGCTACATTGAATTCTATAAAAAAAATATCAAAGCAACTGATAAATAATACAATTATATCTTAGTTAGATTCATGAAAATTATTTTCTCTGTATACGAGCAGGGCTACATGAATAAAAAGTCTATCGAACCGTCTGCTTCGAAAATACTCTAGGCATCGCCTAAACTTCTGTCATGGAGGCGGGGTGCTACATTGAATTCCGTAAAAATATCAAAACAACTGATAAACAATACATTCATGTTTTCTTTTGATTCATGGGATTAATTTTCTCTGTATTTGAGCAGGGTCAAGTAAAAAAAAATCTATCAATCCGTCCAATTCGTAAATACTCAAGGCATCGCCTAAACTTCTGTCATGAAGGCAGGGTGCTCTATCTATTAACGTACAAATACAAAAGCAACTGATAAACAATACATTCATATCTTATTTAGATAAAAAAAGGGTGATTTTCTCTATATTCGATCATTTTCAATTGAAAAAAAAATTCTATCAATTCGCCTGCTTCGTAAATACTCTAGGCATCGCCTAAACTTCTGACAGGAAGGCGGGTGTTACATTGAATTCCGTTAAAATATCAAAGCAACTGATAATAATACAATTATATCTTAGTTAGATCCATAAAAATTATTTTCTCTGTATTCGAGCAGGGTCAGATGAAAAAATCTCTATCGAACCGTCTGCTTCGTCAATACTCTAGGCATCGCCTTAACTTCTGTCATGAAGGCGGGTGCTACATTGAATTCCGTAAAAATATCAAAAACAACTTATAAACAATACATTCATGTTTTCTTATGATTCACGGGAATCATTTTCTCTGTATTCGAGCAGGTTTAGACGAAAAAAGTCTTTCAATCCATCTGCTTCGTTAATACTCTAGGCATCGCCTAAACTTCTGTCACGAAAGCAGTGTGCTATGTCAAATAACGTACAAATACAAAAGCATTAGATAAACAATACATTTATATATTATTTTGATAAAAAAAAATATTTCCTTTATATTCCAACACTGTCAATTAAAAAAAAATCTATCAATTCGTCTGCTTCGTTAATACTCTAGGCATCGCCTAAACTTCTGTCATGGAGGCGGAGTGTTACATTGAATTCCGTTAAAATATCAAAGCAACTGATAAATAATACATTTATATCTTAGTTAGATTCATAAAAATTATTTTCTCTGTATTCGAGCAGGGCTACATGAATAAAAAGTCTATCGAACCGTCTGCTTCGTAAATACTCTAGGCATCGCCTAAACTTCTGTCATGGAGGCGGGGTGCTACATTGAATTCCGTAAAAATATCAAAACAACTGATAAACAATACATTCATGTTTCTTTTGATTCATGGGATTGATTTTCTCTGTATTTGAGCAGGGTCAAGTAAAAAAAAATCTATCAATCCGTCCAATTCGTAAATACTCTAGGCATCGCCTAAACTTCTGTCATGAAGGCAGGGTGCTATATCTATTAACGTACAAATACAAAAGCAACTGATAAACAATACATTCATATCTTATTTAGATAAAAAAAAGGGTGATTTTCTCTATATTCGATCATTTTCAATTGAAAAAAAAATTCTATCAATTCGCCTGCTTCGTAAATACTCTAGGCATCGCCTAAACTTATGACATGAAGGCGGGTGTTACTTTGAATTCCGTTAAAATATCAAAGCACTTGATAATAATACAATTATATCTTAGTTAGATCCATAAAAATTATTTTCTCTGTATTCGAGCAGGGTAGGATGAAAAAAATCTCTATCGAACCGTCTGCTTCGTAAATACTCTAGGCATCGCCTTAACTTCTGTCATGAAGGCGGGTGCTACATTGAATTGCGTAAAAATATCAAAACAACTAATAAACAATACATTCATGTTTTCTTATGATTCACGGGAATCATTTTCTCTGTATTCGAGCAGGGTTAGACGAAAAAAAGTCTTTCAATCCATCTGCTTCGTTAATACTCTAGGCATCGCCTAAACTTCTGTCACGAAAGCAGTGCGCTATGTCAAATAACGTACAAATACAAAAGCATTAGATAAACAATACATTTATATATTATTTTGATAAAAAAAATATTTCCTTTATATTCCAACACTGTCAATTTAAAAAAAATCTATCAATTCGTCTGCTTCGTTAATACTCTAGGCATCGCCTAAACTTCTGTCATGGAGGCGGGGTGCTACATTGAATTCCGTAAAAATATCAAAACAACTGATAAACAATACATTCATGTTTCTTTTGATTCATGGGATTGATTTTCTCTGTATTTGATCAGGGTCAAGTAAAAAAGATTCTATCAATCCGTCTAATTCGTAAATACTCTAGGCATCGCCTAAACTTCTGTCATGAAGGCAGGGTGCTATATCTAATAACGTACAAATACAAAAGCAACTGATAAACAATACATTCATATCTTATTTAGATAAAAAAAAGGGTGATTTTCTCTATATTCGATCATTTTCAATTGAAAAAAAAATCTATCAATTCGCCTGCTTCGTAAATACTCTAGGCATCGCCTAAACTTATGACATGAAGGCGGGTGTTACATTGAATTCCGTTAAAATATCAAAGCAACTGATAATAATACAATTATATCTTAGTTAGATCCATAAAAATTATTTTCTCTGTATTCGAGCAGGGTAGGATGAAAAAAATCTCTATCGAACCGTCTGCTTCGTAAATACTCTAGGCATCGCCTTAACTTCTGTCATGAAGGCGGGTGCTACATTGAATTCCGTAAAAATATCAAAACAACTAATAAACAATACATTCATGTTTTCTTATGATTCACGGGAATCATTTTCTCTGTATTCGAGCAGGGTTAGACGAAAAAAGTCTTTCAATCCATCTGCTTCGTTAATACTCTAGGCATCGCCTAAACTTCTGTCACGAAAGCAGTGTGCTATGTCAAATAACGTACAAATACAAAAGCATTAGATAAACAATACATTTATATATTATTTTGATAAAAAAAAAAATATTTCCTTTATATTCCAACACTGTCAATTTAAAAAAAAAATCTATCAATTCGTCTGCTTCGTTAATACTCTAGGCATCGCCTAAACTTCTGTCATGGAGGCGGAGTGTTACATTGAATTCCGTTAAAATATCAAAGCAACTGATAAATAATACATTTATATCTTAGTTAGATTCATAAAAATTATTTTCTCTGTATTCGAGCAGGGCTACATGAATAAAAAGTCTATCGAACCGTCTGCTTCGTTTATACTCTAGGCCTCGCCTAAACTTCTGTCATGGAGGCGGGGTGCTACATTGAATTCCATAAAATTATCAAAACAACTGACAAACAATACATTCATGTTTTCTTTAGATTCATGGGAATGATTTTCTCTGTATTTGAGCAGGCTTAAGTAAAAAAAATTCTATCAATCCGTCTAATTCGTAAATACTCTAGGCATCGCCTAAACTTCTGTCATTAAGGCAGGGTGCTATATCTAATAACGTACAAATACAAAAGCAACTGATAAACAATACATTCATATCTTATTTAGATTTAAAAAAAAAAAGATGATTTTCTCTATATTCGAACACTGTGAATTGAAAAAAAAATCTATCAATTCGCCTGCTTCATAAATACTCTAGGCATCGCCTAAACTTCTGACATGAAGGCGGGGTGCTTCATTGAATTCCTTAAAATTATCAAAGCAACTGATAAATAATTCATTCATATCTTATTTAGATTCACAAGAACGATTTTCTCTCTATTCGAGCTGGGTCAGATAAAAATAAAACTGTATCAATCCGTCTGCTTCGTAAATACTCTAGGCTTCGCCTAGACATCTGCCATGAAGGCAGGGTGCTTTATAAAATAACTTTCAAATAAATACCAAAGCAACTGATAAACAATACATTCATTAATCATTTATGGTTGATAGGATTGGTTGTCTGAATGTTGAATAAAGTGTTATAGAACAACCAGCCAAGCAGTCTAGCAGCCTTGTGGTCTAGCGGCCTAACGGGCACGCGGCCTGAAGATCAAAAATGACAGATAGAACCAGTAGCCTAACAGCCAAGTGGCCCAGCCGTCCAGCGGCCTTCAGGCCCTACTGTCAAATGAATATTGATAGAACCACCAGCTTAGCGACCCAACTACATAGCGGCCTGAAAGTCAAATAAAGACTGATGGAACTACCAGCCTAAGAAAAACGGGCTTGTTGTTCCATTAGTTATTGTTTTACCTTCAGGCTTGGCGGCCGAAACGTAGAAAAAAGACTGATAGAACTACCAGTCTTTGGACCTAGCGATCTGAATCTATAAAAAAAAAACCTTGATAGAGCCACCAATTTAGCAACGTGGCGACCTAAAATAAAACAAAGACTGATAGAACCAACAGCCTAGCGGCCCTGCAGCTCAGCTGCCTAGCATTCCGACAGCCTGTAGTTTAGGCTTATAGAACCACTAGTCTAGCCGCCTCGCAGTCATGCGGCCTGGGAGCCTGAAGGTAAAATACAGGGTGTTAGAACCACCAGCAAAACGGCCCACGATGTAGCGAGCTCGCGGCCTGACGGTCATAAAGCTGACTGATAGAAACACTAGCCTTGCAGCCAAGTGGCCGAGTCGCCCAGCGGCTACCGGTCTTGCGGCCTGAAGGTCAAATTAATTCTGATAGAACCACCAACTAAGCGGCCCAACGACCTAGCTGCCTGAAGGTCAAATGAATACTGATGGACCAGAAGCCTAGCGGCGTGGAGGCGTGGAGGCCTGGAGACAAATTAATCCGATAGAGTAACTGGCCGTGTGGCCTAGCGGCCTGGCGACCAAAGATTAGATAAAAACAGACGAATCGAAAGCCTAGATGCCAAGCGGCCTGGCGGCCTAGTGACCTGGCAGCCTGATTGTAAAAAATAGACAGATTGGGCCACCAGCCTAGCGACACATTGGCCTAGGGGTGCAGCGGCCTAGAAGTCCAGCGTCCACGCGGCTGTTAGCCTAATTAAGCCTGGTAGTCTAAATGTACAAAAAGACTGATAGAACCACTAGGCTGTCAGGCTATTAGGTAGCTTGGGCTGCTAGGCCGCTGGGACGCTAGGCTACTGGACCGCCAGGGTGGTATTTGTATCAGTCTTTATTTGACCTTCAGGCCACTTAGCCGCTGGGATGCTAGGTCGGTTTTTCTAAAACTCTTTTATTATTTTCAGGCCGCTCGTTTAATTGCTATATTAGTCTATGTTTTCCTACAGTCCGCAAGTCTTCTACGCCGTAAGGCCGCTCTGCCGCTAAGCTTTTTGTTCGTTTTGTCTTTATATTTTTTTTTACCCTGCTGGGCCAACGGGCTGCTGTGTCGCTACACCTTTGCTGCTTAGCTAGTGGTTCTATCAATATTTACTTAACCTTCAGACTGCCCGGCTTTATTACGTCAAAAATCCGCTGTGCAGCTAGGCAGGTGGTTCTGTCAGTCATTTCTTACCCTCAGGCCGCTTGGCCACTGGGCTGCTTGGAGAGAACCAAATGCCTAGCGGACCAGCGGCTTGGCGGCCCAGCAGATTGGTGGCCTGAAAGTAAGACAAGGACTGAAAGAAAAATGGCCGGGAGGCCTGCATTTAAGTAAAGACTGATAAAATAACCGACTTATCGGCTCTGCAGATAAGCGGCCTGGCAACCTTAAAGAAATAAAGCAGAAATAACCAGCGGCCCAGTTGCCTGGTGGCCTGAAGGTATATTAAAGACTGGTTGAACTAACATCCAATGGTGACAGTGGCACAATGGTTTCGCGGCCCAGCGAACTGGCGGCCTTAAGGTAAAATAAAGACTGATACAAATCAGCCAAGTGGCCTAGCGGCCTGGCGACTAGTACCAACAGCCTGACGGCCTGAAGGTAAAACAAAGGAACCACCAGCCTAGCGGCCCGATTAAAAATAAAGCTTAGCATTGATCATAAGTAAAAGTTTGGAGAGCCTTAATAACATTTTCATGTAAATACAAAATGTGGAACGTGCGATAGATCCCGGTATAAAATATAATTCGAGTACGCTATTTTCATCATTATCGGATTACCAATATTGTTGGAAACGTTCGTACGTTTCTATATACAAAACATCTGTCTTGCTTTCAATGTGACAAAACGGTGCAAACTGTTTGCAAATTATACCTCGCTTTGCACGTGCACTTGCTAACAAAGCTGGGTATGTTTTTTAAACAGAATGTACCGTTTATCTTTCTGGACTCAGGATTGTATTTAACTTCAAAGTTATTTTTTATTAAATTCAATCAACTGCCTTGCATATATATATGACTGAAATTTAAGTGATGTTTAAAGTATGTAAACATTTTTTAAATCGCAGAAAATGCAAAACCGGACCAGCGGACGTCCTAAATGAACAAAACGGCGAAATATGACGGAGGTGAACAGTCATCCCAAAAACAAATGCATGCTTTGACTGGTCAGTCGATTTCTTTTATGGACAGTAGCTATCTTTCAATATTATTTAGTAAATGAGAAATGTGAATTCTGTGTCGAATTCATTTCAAATTTAACTGTAGGTATTTTAATTCTGTAAAATAAATAAATATTTCCACTTAAATGGTTTAGTAAGCAAGCTTCTCAAGCTCCGACGTATTATCTATTATCTTAACTTCCCAAATATAGAATATCTGATAGATACATTTAATTAATGATGATATGGGGGAATGGTAGCAGGAATTAAGTGTTATATATTAAAATGATAAAAGTTAGTCTGTTGACTTTTCTGTTTGACGAATACCGACGAATTGATTAGTCAATACATACAAACATCGACCTTTTCTACATGTATTTTACATTATTTACTGTTTAAATTAAAACATGGATGTTCAAGTATGCAGAAAATGTAACAATCAACATGTTACATAATATTGCAAAAAATTCTAACACCATATGAATCCCAAATAAATGAAACTTCTTGCAATGCTGTTGAGAGAACTTGTGACAAGATGCCGTTACTACAGCTTATAATATTGGGATAAAACTTTAAAAAAAAAAACACCTGAAATTGGTGATAGGTATAGGTGTACAAGTATGAGTCGCGCTTTCATGCTACTATTTGTCTCAAAGGGTAAAAATAGTTTAATCCGACTTCTTCTTAACAACCTTATTCTAATATCTCACTCAAACTTGTAAATCTATAACATTTTTTGCAACACATGCAAAGCATCGCATAGGTGTACAAGTTAGATCGAGACGCGAAAAATGAATTCTACATCGAAAATGGCGGGGCGACATGTGATCTTTGACTTAAGATGAATTTCCTCTGTCCGCGCCCTTATTCTATGTTTTGAGTTTGGTGAATATTCTAAACATTGTAACTATAGCTTTATGGAATAAGCTGTAGATTCGATGTTATGTTCATTCATCAGCGACATTTTTCGAGGGAGGGTGTATTACACCATTTTGATTTGTGCGAAATGGTAGTTACGCCCTTGCTTAGGTAACGTTTTCAAATTTTTCAACTACATTCTTTGTAATATGGCCAATTATGCCTGAAATATGGATATTTTTAGTAGATTACAATTATTTAATTCAGAGGGGTATACATTACAAGTATTAATGGAAAGATGAATAAATAAGATTTCATTGATAATCAAAATATTTCGTGTTGATGTGGTATTACCTTGGAATTATAATGTGAAAAATGGTGTAATTTCTTAACTTTAGTCTTGGAGTCTATTTCAGAGCTACCACCCGTGACCATATAGCAACGGCCAGAAAAAAAGTGCAATGTTTCACAATTATTAATTCAGTCTGTAAACTTTGGAGCTTACTTAAAGCTGAAAACTTATTTTTGTTATTCATTTTGATAAATCCTATCAGATAAATTTCCATTCAAGCTGTTTTTTTTTTAAAAAAAAATTAAGCTTCAGGATATAGGACAGTCGTTTGTGTTACTTTTACATAAATAATATATTAAATAAGAAAAGAATTTGGTACAAATAACAGATGGACAGAGTTTTCCTTAATTTCATTTAGGTATGAAACTAAAAAAACATAATCACACCGTATGATTCCGAGTATTCATACAGTGTGATTATGTTTTTAGTTCCATACCTCAATGAAATTAAAAAATATTCTCTTCATATCTTTGATTAAATATCAAGAGGCAAAATGGAAGTATTTCTCCATAATTAAACATGTTTTTAATGGGACTTCTTTGTGCGCAAGCTTAAAAATTAACTACCCGCTTAAAATTGTTTTCATTGAGGAATTAACCCAATTTTTCAGCCAATTAGACAGCACGAAAATTGATGGAAACCAATGATATCAAGTTATTCAATTATGTAGTCAACTAACTGCACATAGAAAAACTGCGCTTTTTCTATGGGTCACCGCAACACTATTGTAAATAATTTAAATAATGCATGCATGCAAATTAGGGGGCTATTTTATTCCTACGTCTGTCAATTGTGTTTATGTAGAAAAAATAAGGTTTTCGCTAAATGCTTATAGCTTGTGATGCAAGGTCGAGATATTGAATGGGAATACGTTTAGAAAACAAAAATTTGGGAACGCTTTTGATTTGTTTAATTTCTAATTTAAAAGTCAATGGAGAATGATAAAACACGCTAATCGATTACCTAAGCTCCGCCCTTCTTACGTAAACGTTATCTTAAAATATCCCAGGGTATTGTAGGCAATAATTATAACCCCGCCCATTTTTGTCATTGATAACCATGATTGGATAAGTTGTGTAAGCCCCCACCCTAGGTATAATCTAGATGAGATGTGATTGGTTATTTAGTTATTAAACATTGTTTCTTTTTTATTAGTTTCTTCTCCGGGAGATATTTTTCCGAAGTAGCAATTGTTGCAAATATTTGAACGAATATTTGAATATTAATTTCCTCTCCAGCACTCATCAAATCATCAAAAATACGTTGGGTAAATCCAAGTCTCATAAATTTGACTTTAAAATGTTACATGAACATAAAAACTACATATCAAGCCTTTATTTCATAATTGATTATTTTCTATATGAATTCAAAATATGATATCAAACGTGCAGGATTGGATTCCTTATAAAATCACGTAACATTTTTCTTGTAAGAGGCATTTAATAGCAAATCTTTGCAATTATAATTAAAAAAAAAAGCGGAACACTAATTTTAAGTATATATGCAGATAATAATAATTTTATAATTTATATGACCAGCAGAAACTGAGAGGCATCCTCTTTCAAAAAATCAGCCCTCGTCCGTGACTTTGAACAAGTTGGATCAAATTGGAGAAATCTTGGCTTTTGTAGCATTTTCTACGCTTTAGTAATTCTACCCGTCTGTAAAATTACTTGCATTTTTTTTTATTTATAACTTAAGTATTTTTCCATATATGCTTTTCTTTAATAGTTAAATACGAGAATATAATGGAAGCAAAATATGTATCTTTTGTTATTATTTTTTATTCTTTATCATCAATATTTAAAGGGCAATAATGAAGTTTTAATCATATTAACTTGTTAAAGCATAAGATTTCTTTTATCTATTCCCAAATATAAATCGATATTCATGATGAAAAATTATTTCAAAATGTAAATTTTAAGATGTGTGAGTTATTTAAATTTGACATGTCACATTTACATATTGATCCCATTGCAACCAAGCGGTAAATCACTTACTCGATAGATGTATGATACTTCAAGGACCCGATATATACATGTTTATTGAGATATGCCAAAATTATGACCATAAAACGCCACATGGCACATCTGGTATCGTATGACCGTAATGAATTGCATTCAATACGTTGTCTGTTGATCTATTGAATAACAAGGGCTTGTAGTGTTATGGGTTCTGAATTTCGGATTTAATAGGTTTGTATAAAAAAGTTTGTATTGTAATTTTGCCTTAAAAATAAAGATTCCGGATTGGTATAAAAAATAAAAAAATAAAGCATAAAATTCATAAGCTAAAATAAGCAAATAAAAAGGCCTGAATTCTCAGATATTTATCGATTTCTACAGGTATAACATTGAGAAACTTGAATTTACAAAATATATGGATAAATGAATCGAATTATATAAAGATTAGATAAAAATAGGGTAACGATCCATCTTCTTCGTAAATACTCATCGTAGCATCGCCTTAATTTCTGTCATGACGACATGCTGCTACATTGATTTATGTAAAATCAGCTGATAAACAAAACATTTATATCTTATTTGGATTTATTTGAGTGATTTTCACAGTATTCGAGAAAGGTCAGTTAAAAAAAAGTATATCAGTCAGTCTGCTTTGTAATTACTCTAGGCATCGCCTAAACTTCTGTCATGAATGCAGGGTGCTACATTAAATTATGTTAAATTATCAAGGCAACTGATTAACAATACATTTATATGTTATTAAGATACATTTCAATGTTTTTGACTGTATTTGTGCAGGGTCAGATGGAAATAGTCTATTAATTCGACTGCTCCGAGTACACTCTAGGCATCGCCTAAACTTCTGTCACGAACGCACGATGCTATGTCAAATTCCGTAAAAATATTAGAGCAACTAATAAACAATACGTTCATATTTTACTTAGATTCGTTCAAAATGTTTTTCTCTGTATTCGACCAGGGTCAGATTGAAATAGTCTATCAGTCCGTCTGCTTCGTAAATACTCTAGGCATCGCCTAAACTTCTGTCACGAAGGCAGGGTTCTACTTTGATTTCCGTAAAAATATCAAACCAACAGAAAACAAAACATATTTATCTAATTTAGATCCATAGGAATGATTTCCCTGTATCGGAGCAGGGTTAGCATTTACATGATTCACAGCTCGTTATTGTAAAATCAGGTTAAAACAATGAATTGAACTGTCTGATTTTTCAATCTACTCTAAGCATCGCATTAATTTTTGAAATCGAGGTGCTTATGTTAGATTGAATTCGATTAAAAAGGCAAAGCAAATGATTTTCAAAACAAAATAGTTGTTATTTAATATTTAGATATTTGAGGAGAATTGCAGACAGTCAGGAAAAATAATTGGTTGTAAAACAATCATTGACAACAGTAACTGGCAACCAGTCGTTCCAAACGACTGCTTATTCGACTGTGGTTATGACCTGTTTTTTTCGTCTACCGACGATATGAATATTGGTGTGGTGTATCGAAAACATCGGAAAAACGTCATTTCAAAACTGTAATTAATCTGTTTAAGTTGCCAACCGACCGTATAAAATAAGCGTTTGAACTATTAAAAAAAGTTGAAATTTTTTCTTGATCCGTCAGTCAGACAGACGGTCAGACCAACGATTTTGGATGGACAGACGCAGACGGACAGATGAAAAAACAGTTTGAACTACCTTAAATTTCATAGATTTGTAGGTATAAAATAAGTTAAAGTCATTTCCATAAAAGGCAAAGGGTGTATTTTAAAGGTATCGGGAAAATACGTTTACTCTAGGCATCGCCTAGAGTCACTTTAGGCGATGCCTAGAGTGACTCTAGGCATCGCCTAAGGTCCCTAACCCTGTCCGTCCGTCCGTCTGTCTGTCTGTCTGTCTGCAAAAAATAACCAAAAAACTTAACATTGCCAATATCTTCAAGCCTATTCAAGATACTAGGCTAATATTTGGCATGATGATAGATCTCAATAATCCACATCTGCTTGTACCAAAGTCAAGGTCATGTGACAAGGTCAAGGTCATCTTTCAAGGTCAAACTTTGAAAAAAAAATGCTGTTACGGGGGCATTGGTGTTTCACAAACACATCTTGTTCATCTTATAACTATACTAATATCCATGTGATAATATTCCATACGATGTTTTTAATGATATCACATGGATATTTTTTTGAACAATGACATAATGCGGTTATTTGTAGTAACTTGCATTTCCGTTAAAAACATAGAAAAAACAAGGCAAATAGAGGTTATAAGATAAATATAATAAAAAACAAAGCAAATAGAGGTTATAAGATAAATATAATATGTACTTAGTGTATTGGATAGAAAAATATCTATCTTGGTTGTGAGAATTGATAATTGTCTCAACAGAGCCTGGACAATTATCCATTCCCAAAACCTCGTTAGATTTTTTTTTCATACAATACACTAAGTATATATTCTATAATACAGTGGTCAAAAAATTAAAAAAAAATGATTTCAAAAGGTAAAATTCAGAGAAAAAAAAAACGATAAGAAGAAGTAAATGAATTAAAACTTTCGATAGTGATTTATGGTTATACAAATCTTATATTTCTCATCTAAACCTTATGTTGTCATTACTTTCAAAGTCCTCTGGAATTATGGTCTACACATTCCAAAATTGTTTAATTAGGATATGCAATCATCAAGTTGTAAATGTATACCAGCATATTGGAATGTTTTACATTGAAGGGAATGCAATAAAAACTACATCAAAAACAAGTGTGTGCACCCTTGGAATTATGACTTTATCTGGCTAAATTAAAATTTTGTTTCAAATGAATTGCCATTTTTGGGGATATTTGCTCCACAATTAACAAGTTGAATGCAGGTCTGTAATGTAGGCTTAATTTAACCCTTTCCTGTTTTACAAAATTTTGGACCTGTCCAAATTCAAAGGTTTTGCAGACGAAAATTTAAAGTGGATTTAATTTGAAAAATAACCATTTAGTAAGGTAGAAAATAGTGTGGAAAAAAGAGAAATTGCTTGTCAGAAGCAATTTCTTTTTTTTTCACAATGTTTTCTGAATCATAAAATCACAGGCACGTTAAAAGCAGGGATTAAACAGCAAAGGGTTAAAGCACTTGTTTGATAAAGACCACCATAACATAACAACTTCAGGGAGATTTTTTGTTTTTGTTTCAGACAAGCATTATACCTTCAGGGAGGTGTTTTATTTATCACTTCAAGGATCCTTGTTGTTGACTTACTGACTGACCGAGTACCTGTGGAAAAAGTGACTGGGATACTTGTGAATAGGGCTCATAAGTAAGAATTAGTATAGATTGAGTTTAATTGGCTGAGGTTGTTTCAATAAATGGCTCTATGATATAATTTGTTAACTTAGAATATGATTGACTTAGAATATAAAGATATCAACCAAATTTCTTAGAAACAATATTGTTTCTCAGAAAGTTTATTATACATTTCAATTAACATTTTGCAGAAATGATCCTTTAGTGACTTTATTTACTAGCCATATGGAAATTTGATAGGTTGAAAAACCTTGGTTTTTAGTTGATTGCACATATTTCCGTATACATAGGGCCAAAAACAGTGAAAACAATTTTAGGCCTCAATTTTGGTTAGATCTTTATGAAACTTATTTAGAAAAGGCTAGTACAGAAAAATCATTATGCTACATAGGAATTTTGCATCCATTTTTATTTGGCTTGTCCATGTATAAGAGAAGTGTCACAGCATCATTGTCCTCTTCTTTATGATGGTGTAATTAATCTAAAATTATTCTTCATCTTATAATGTCAAGGTCGTTTATCAAGGTTATAATTCTGAAAGTTTTTTCAACTCACAAACACACCATGTCTATTTTTGTTACAGAATTATAGAATCAGGACAAGAAGCCTTCATACTGCGATTATACAGACAAAAGAATAAGGTAGCAATTTTAAACTTAAAATTTGGGTTTTGATTAATAGATGAAGTGAGCATTTTGCTAACACGATTACATTTTTAGCTCCACTGGCCGAAGGCCAGCGAGCTATTGTCATGGCGGAGGGTCCGTCGTGCGTGCGTCCGTCCGTCCGTGCGTAAACTTTTTCTTTAAACATCTTCTCCTCCCAAACCAATGGGTGGATTTTAACGAAACTTGGTAGAAATGATCCTTGGGTGGCCCCCTTCTTAAATTGTTCAAAGAATTTTGATTGGCCCCAGAAATTTAGGGCGTGACAGGGCGTGGCATTTTTTCACTTTGAAATCTTTAAAAATCTTCTCCTCCCAAACCATTGGGCTAATTTCAATGAAACTTGGCATGGATGTTCCTTTGGTGACCCTTTACTTAAATTGTTCAAGAAATTTTGATTAGCCCATAAATATGGGCGTGTCAGGGCGGGGCTTATTTTGAGCCCGAAATCTTTGAACGACATCTCCTCCTGAACTACTGGGCCGATTTCAATGAAACTTTATCAAAATGTTCCTTGGGTCACCCTTTACTTAAATTGTTCAAGAAAGTTTGATTGGTCCATAAATATGGTTGTGGCAGGGCAGGGCTATTTTGAGCCCGAAATCTTTGAACGACACCTCCTCCTGAACCACTGGGCCGATTTCAATGAAACTTTAACAGAATGTTCCTTGGGTGACTATTTACTTAAATTGTTCAAGAAATTTTGTTTGGTCCATAAATATGGGCATGTCAGGTGGGGCTTATTTTGAGCCCGAAATCTTTGAACGACATCTTCTGAACCTTATGTTTTAATAAGATTGGTCAAGGGTTGTAGGTTCATTGTGATTGAGTATTTTGGTGCAATATGGACCAGAACCATTTAATCATTACTAAATAGGTCTTAGGAGATTTTGGAGTGTTAATGTATTCATTTAAAGTAAGCTTTATTTAATGAAAGTCTAAAGATTTTAAAGCCAGTGGAGCGATACAGGCCCTCTTAGGCCTCTTGTTAGTTTCATAACCCATGAATCAACAAATATTCTCTTTGTTCCTTTCAAATTTGAAATCATGAAGCAAAAGTTTAATGATTTCTATTTGTGAGACAGTTTTCCTATGATACTGCTTTATGCTGAAGCTTACAAAAAAGGCTGCATATTCAAAATAATTTTTATTTGGCAAAAAGAAATCAACATTTCAGCCAATCAGAATGCACATATCTTGATGGGCACAAATTTGAACTAGTGACAAATTGAAACAACCCTGGATAAAATTTGAATGATCTCCTTTTTGTACAGGTATAGACTAATGTTAAAGGAAATTCTGTACAGGGAATTATGTAAGTGGTCCAATTTTACAGATCTGTATTTCTTGCATTTGGACCTCTTTTATTTTTAGGTCAGCTGTATTCAGAGAAAACCAAAGGTATTGTAATCATCTTCCCAGTGTTGATGGTGTTGGCATGATAAACTTTAAGTTATTGAAGATATCTTCATGAAACTTGGCATGTGTGTTCACTATCACAAGAGCTACCCAGACTATCAAGGGGGCTAACTCTCGAACCATTTTTGTAAGAGTAATGCAGTTATTTTCCTTTAATTTTTTGCATTATCCAGCACCTGCAGCTGAGTGTTGCACCATTAGGCAGTGCTATAGTTAAAATTTGCCGATGGTAATGATAGAACTTATTTTCTGTCATTTATTTCAGACAGGTTTTATAAAGGCCTTCTCCCAGAATGCAGTTGGTTTTACTAGTGGTTATTGTCATGTAGAACGAGTAATGAAGAATTTGTTTGTAAGAAAATTGTTCTTGTGGCCCAGATTTCATGCTAGTGTCCATTCTACCATGGAGAAATTCAAGGTATTTGGGATAAATGTACAAAAGAGATCATCTTGCAGCTCTGTCAAACACTTTTATCTGGTAAAAGTTATTTGGCATCTCATAGGTCATACATAGAGAGCTTTTGAAATGTCATTTAAGAATTAGAAAATCTGCCAAAAAAAAGAAAAAAAAAATTTAACTCAAGAAAGGCAGCATAGTATGATTAGGCATAATACTTCTCGTCCTTTCTAGATAGTTCATTTTTCTGTGACTAGGATCTAATATGACTTGCCATATTTTAAAGGTTTCATGAAACTTAAACCCTTATTCTGTTGAATTTAGTATATACATTCAAATTAAATTAGTGGACCCGTAATTGTTCCTCAACATTTCGGACCTCGTGATCTTTCACATATGTGAAGGATGATCTTAGTCTAGACTGTCTGCCAATGTTTTTAGCTCCACTGGCTGAAAGCCACTGGGGCTATTGTCATGGCGTTGTGTCCGTCGTGCGTCCGGTCGTAAACTTTTTCTTTAAAAATCTTCTCCTCAGAAACTACTGGATGGATTTCAACCAAACTTCACAGGAATGATCCTTGGGTGACCCTCTTTCAAAGTTGTTCAAGAAATTTTGATCCAATGAAAATCATGGATTAAATGGGCGTGGCTAATTTCCAAATATGGTAAAGAGTGACTTTTCTCAGAAACTAAATAATAGATATAAACCAAATTTTACATGACTGATCCTTGGGTGACCCTTTATCAGTCTACAAAAAATTATTGTGATTAGATGGAAAATATGTATTTTATGGGCGGAGGTCATTTCTCTATATGTTATATAGTGGAAACTTTGAAAATCATTTTCTCAGAAACTAACTGATAGATATCAACCAAATTTTACATGAATGATCCTTGGGTGACCCTTGATCAGTCTACAAAAAATTATTGTGATCGAATGAAAAATATGTATTTTATGGGCGGAGGTCATTTCTCTAAATGTAATATAGTGGAAACTTTGAAAATCATTTTCTCAAAAACTAAGTGATAGATATCAACCAAATTTTACATGAATGATCCTTGGGTGACCCTTTATCAGTCTACCAAATATAATTGTGATCGAATGAAAAATATGTATTTTATGGGCAGAGGTCATTTCTCTTTATGTTATTTAGTGGAAACTTTGAAAGTCATTTTCTCAGAATGTAAGCAATGGATTTCAACCAAATTTCACTGGAATGATCCTTGAGTGATTCTTTATCAGTCTACCAAAAATAATTGTGTTCGGATGAAAAATATGTATTTTATGGGCGGAGATCATTTCTCTTTATGTTATGTTGTGGAAACTTTGAAAATCATTTTCTCAGAATGTTATTGATGGATATCAATCATACTTCATTAGTATCATCCTTGGGTGATCCATTATCATGCAGCCAAAAATTATTGTCATTGGATGAAAAATATGCCTTTTATGGGCGGAGGTCATTTCTCTATAAGTTGTAATAGTGGAAACTTTCAAAATCATTTCAACATCAGTAGAACCCAAAATATCTTAAAAATCTAGTCAAAACTTAGATTTGCTATTACAAGAATTTCTAGCCTGTGGAGCGACTCAAGCCATTCATGGCTTTCTAGTTTTAGGCTCATGTATATTTCAGGCTTGTGTATATTTTGGGCACATATATATTTCAGACTCATGTATATTTAAGGTTCATGTATATTCAGACTCGTGTATATTTTGGGCTCTTGTACATTTTGGGCTCATGTATAATCCAGGTTCATGCATATTTCAGGCTCATGTATATTTTAGGTTGATGTCATAGAAATGCATGTTCAGTTAACAGACTCTATGGTTGCATGTCAAGCTGCACTATTAGATCTCATAAATGCTTGTATAAAGGAGTTAAAGAGGTGTTCTACTGCCGTAAGTATTAACATGAATTGAATCTGATTTCCAAAAACATTGTCCTTTTTAGCTCTATTTTTTCTTCCTGTACACTGCCCTAGTCACTTCTCAATACCATAAAAAAAGGCATCGCAAAAGGAACTGAATATCAACCCTTATCCTGTTATTTTTATGCCCCCGCACCAAAAGATCGGGGGCATATTGTTTTACCTTTGTCCGTCTGTCTGTCTGTCCGTCCGCCTGTCTGTCTGTCTGTCTGCAAAAGTTAACCAAAAACTTAACATTGCCAATATCTTCATGCCTATTCAAGATACAAGGCTCATATTTGGTATGATGATAGATCTCAATGATCCGCATCTGCTGATACCAAAGTCAAGGTCATGTGACAAGGTCAAGGTCATCTGTCAAGGTCAAATTTGAAAAAAAAATGCTGTTATGGGGGCATTAGTGTTTCACAAACACATCTTGTTTCTTTCAATTTATAGCCAATTTGGACATTTTAAAGAATCTGACTCAAGTTTTCCCCACAATGATTATAAAAGAAGAAAGCAGGCAGTGTTGGCTAAGATCAGTCTGCATGTCTGTACAGGCTGATGTTAGTTGTATACTGTCTGCCAAAGGTTTTGGTGCAGGAAGACTATACTGTGAAGTTGTAACTAACAGAAAACGTGTACAGAATTAAGGTAGTGGACCGGTAATAAATCCACTTTGTTTCGGAAGTAATGAACTTTAACAGTGTTGACAGAGGTTTCCTAATGATTTTCATTAGGAAACCTCAGTCAACATTTTGAAAGTTCATTTATTCCAAAATATTCCGTAACTAATAAGGGTCCATTACCTTAAAAGAACCTTGTTGAATCTTAAATTAACTGTCAAGTTTTGCTTTGATTTAAAAAGAATAATTCAAATAAGTTTAAAACCATGAACAACCCAAAATTACTTCTTTGATTTCAAGGTTGACCCAGAGGAAATAACTGTTGAGAATGCCATTGGTAAATCATTTGATCAGATTATACGTCTCCAGTTAGACCCAGTTTGGCATCAACTTGGACCAAAAACCAAACAACTGGTCTCTGATATTAAAACACTCAGGTTGATTCTAAGGTGAGTGAAATATTAAATTGATACCTGTAACTTCTTACCAATTTCAATGAAGTTAAAAAAGAGCCATAAGAATGTCTTGTATAAAATTATGAACTTTAATATTACTTTTGCTTATTATGATTGGACTGCTATCGTCAACACTCAAGAACACAAGTCAAAGCTTAAAATGTTATTATGACATCACAAATAAAAATCTCCAATACCTTAGACAAAAAAATAGGATTGTTGTTCTTTGACAACCCAAATGTTGTTGTAATTGTAGATTTAACCTTTTCCTGTTTTACAAAATTTTGGACCTGTCCAAATTCAAAGGTTTTGCAGAAGAAAACTTAAAGTGGATTTGATTTGAAAAATAACCATTCAGTAGGGTAGAAAATAGTGTGGAAAAAAAAGAAATTGCTTGTCAGAAGCAATTTCTTCTTTTTTCACAATGTTTTCGCAATCACAGGCACGTAAAAAGCAGGGATTAAACAGCAAAGGGTTAATAAAGCTGTTAATACAACATTTGGGGTAGCCACTGAATATATGCATACCCCTAGAAATCTTTGCCAGAGATAAAGCTTCAAGTATCATGCCAATAGCATATTCTTGCTTCTCTCTGGTCTATGATTGTTCAAGGTTATGCTATAACACATGAATTCATTTTATTTTTCAGACATCTTACTCAGTATGATTGTGTTACTTTCTACAATATGGTAAATTCAGTAAGGTAGGAGTTTTTTCATTGCTTTGTAAAAAGTAGGTGTTAGTATGTTGAATTATGATCATGTGCAAAGGGACCTTCATATATTTGAAAAATAAAGTAGATCCATCCCAGGTCAATCTTAATTGTAACCACAATTTTTTTTTTAAAAATGAGGACATATTTTTTCAAGCGTTGTCCTTGAATGATGTTTTGTTCACAAAAATGTTAAGGGAATTTGGTAAGCTTGGGTAACTCTGCAAAAGGAACTAGTCCAACCCAATATATTCCCATGTGAATTCTATAACCGATATTTTGACAACAGCTTTCTTGTTCTAAAATGGTTTAATATTTTGTCCTTGTCTTATAAACACATTTTCATGGACATATAAACTTATCATTTGGTGTTTGTATACCTTGATTATTACAGAACCAGTGAAAAAGAATTTGGGAAAAACACAGGCTGGTTATTTTTGGAATCTGCTGACAATCTATATGTGGTAGGTAGATGAAATCAGACACTAGCATTCATCATGCAGGGATGTGAAATTTCCATGCCCCACTTGTCCGACACAGACTTTTTTACCTGTGAACAAGTACATTTTATGAGGACACTGTCCGAGGACAAGTAGATATCTAGGCAAATCATGGAATGGTACTATAATATCTTCGAGATTAATCATCCTAATTTTTTTAGCAAAGGGTAAAAAATGTTGTTTTTAGTGAAGAAAATGCTGAATTCCAGCATTTTCTTCATTAAAAACAAGGTTTTCTCAAAATCTATCCTCCTTTTTGCGGACAAGTATATTTTGTTCCTGGACAAGTAGAAAATCCTCTTCTACTTGACATGGTACAAGAAGAGAAAATCCGTATTTCCACACCCCTGCCTCTTGTCATCTTAGTTCTCCAAAATTATACTCATCTGAGGTGCGTTCTTTAGAGCAAGATGAAAAATCCCGCTTAATGAGATTTTTAAAATGTCATAATGAACGATTTTCGATAATTTGAGTGAAAACATTCAATATCGTCATGACTACTCATTTTAAGCCAATGCAAAACCATCTTCGTTTCCTCATTGAGATTTCTTAAGATTCTTATTGAGCGACTAAAAAATCTTGTTCTACCGAATGCTTTAGTTTAAAAATCTTAATAAGAATCTTAAGAATCTCGCTATAGCACACGCACCTCTGCTCATCCTGTAGAACATTTTCTTTCTTTGTCCTTTAATGATTGACAAATGAAATTTGGAGAGAATGAATGCAGAAATCAATGTTCAATTATATTTTCATAGAAAGAATGAACATTTCAGGAGTCATCCATCCCTACTTTCTAAAGATATCAATTCAGCCTATACATGATTTTTCCATAGTTTCAAGTGAGCAAGGCCGCCGTCATAGCACAGTTGGTAGCGTGTCCCACTGTTAATCTAGAGGTCCCAGGTTCGATCCCCGACAGAGGCACTCATTCTTTCCGACTATTTGTCTCTCACCAATGGGTTTATAATCGTAGATCTATGTGAGATAGCAGCTGGAGGCTAGAAAAGGATGAGGTGGTTGTACTAGTGAGAGAAATACCAGGAAACCATTATTAGGTGCTCCATCTGCTGCGATATAACTGAAAAATGTTGAATGGGGCGTTAAATTCCATTCAATCAATCAATCAAATTCAAGTGAGCATGATAGAGGAACATTGAGCTCCCTGGGAAATCAAACAGTGCATCAAAATATTACCTTGAATGTGAACAGGGACTCTAAGTTTCTATCTGCCCTTAGTGAAGGCTCAGATCTGACTTTATGGATGCACAGACTGATTAGTCATTGCATTGCACATATGGAATTGTTGGAAATGTCACACGCAGGCTTATTTGTGCTTTTGAGACTGTTTCCCTTCGACACAACAATCAGAGCTTTTTGTTTAGAATAGATTTTGAAACAAGTACTTAAAAGGTAGTTTGGTTAGCTTCATAGATAATGCACTAGTATGGGAAATGATGCAGGGCTCGTGCTAGTGTTTTTAATTAGGGAGTCATTGACTCTTTTATCATTAAATTCCAGGGGTCAAAATGAATTTTATAGGGGTCAAAGACAAAAAGAGCTTATCATAAGTATGAGTTTTAAGGGTTTATGAGGTATAACCTTTTCTTTTAAAAAATATAACATAAGCAATTGATTTAAAAAATTGTAGATAGAATATTTAATGCATCTTTAAAAGTTTTGACCCTTAGAAATTTCCATCAAGGAGGTCAAAATGATCCCCCTGGAAGAAATTTCTAAGGGTCAAAATGGGATATTATCAGAATTTTGGGGATCAAGACCCTGGTTTAAGGGTCAAACACAAGCCCTGATGATGGCTGAAGTGATGATAGACTAAAGATTGTTATCTCCTCTCTAAATTAGGACCTCTTGATCATGAATGTCAGGCAATCTCAATTAAGCAAAGTGACTGGTAAAGAACTCATGAAAAGACTATAGTATTGATACATTAACCTGTATTTGTTCTGTTCAACAGGGATCAATACTTATTTGTGAGTAGGGAGTCCATTGGACTCCTAACTTATGAAATCATGGAGTCCTAGCTCAAAGTAAGGAGCTCATAACTGTAAAACAGGGAGAGCATTGTGGGGAAAAAATGCTTATTACAAGCAATTTCTTCTTTTCCACAACATTCTCCCTTTAAAAAAGATGTGTATCTTTCCATTAACGACTACATGCAAGCAACTTTGGTAGTGAATAGATCTAAGATTTTGACAGAGAAGCATTAAAAAGGAAACTAACCTCTGCATTTATTGTTGAACTATTCTTATATGGTCTTGAAAGCTTTCAAGAGAGTCTGATGGACTCCTAATATGCTATTTAAATGAGTCCCACAAGGAAAATAAGGAGTCTCAAACTCACGTACTCCCCTTAAGGTCAAAGCCCTTCAATTTGTAACAGATATAAAAGAAATAAGAAAATTATGAAAATAAGCATGCATAGATGTATAGCTTGAATATACCTTTAATTTGTTTAATATTTTCAGCATGCTAGAAACAGAATTTATTGTGATGAGAGTAAGAAAAAGAAAGCCAAAAAGGATAAAGGCAAGGATTCTGATAGAGGTATACATCCAAAAATGTTGTAACTACAGATTATAATAAGCTGTAGTTACATGGTTGTGAATCAACAGTGACAATGACAGGTTAGAGTCTGGCTCTGGCTTTTTGGCTAAGTGATTAGTGCCCTTGACTCGTAATCTGATGGTTGCATGGTAGAGTCCCATTGGAGGCAGGTAGTGTCTTCTGGCAGGACACTTTACAGTCAGAGCTGTAAAAAGTGGGTAGCAATGGTAAGAACCCATTGCCTCTCTCTCTTTGTGCATGATAAGATCTGGTATGAGTTAGGACCACTATGGTAAATAAGATTTGTTGGACAATTTAATGTGTCAAATGAATAGTTTAAATGAAAATTTAAAAAAAAAGAGTAAAGATAAGGTTGAGAAGTAATTGATCTATTTCAACTGATAATTGATAGATTGACTAATTAAATTGCCTCTTACAGGTGCTTCATTTTACAAAGAAATACAAGCCTGTGAGACTTTTCCAACAATTTTAGATGTATGCATAGTAAAGACTCTGGTCAGACTGTGCGGATACACAGTCTGACCAGAGTTTTCACTATGTGTTCTTAAGATAGTTAAGACTTCTCCCAATCTTCAGTTGAACAGCAAATTTTCTAATTGCATTGAGTAATTGTCTAGACTGCACAACATATGTCCATCATGCATATCTGAAATTGTTGGAAACATTCATATGTCTCTAAAACCTTTTCTGGAACCAGACAATCTTGACCATTAACCCTTGTCATGTTGAACCCGGAATATTCAAGCATTGGTATAGGCCAAGATTAGCCTGCACATATCTGCAGTCTGATCTTAGCCCATACCACCTGTATTTTCTTTCTATGCTTGTGTAGTTAAAGAGTTATATAATAAATGCAGACATAATTAGTGCACTCAGCACGTTCAGAACTTTGATTTTAAATGAAAATATACAATTTTTTTAGCCTGACTATGGTTGATAACTTGTAATTTTAAGTCACTTTACCCATGTAATGCTGAATTAAAACCTTGACAAAATTGTATTAAGATCAAAGTCCTGAAAGCACTGGATGTACTTATTATTAGTCAGTACTTATTTAAAAAAACACAATTTTTTAAATTTTTCTTGTTTAAAAATTGATATCAGGTGGTTTACACTAAGATCAGTTTGCACATTATGTGCAGGCTGATCTTTGTTTATACCTCCAGCAAAAGCAGGAATATTGTGGGTTCAGCATGACAATGGTTAACTTGGTCTCACAAACCTGTTTCCTTGACAGTTGAGGTGGAGCTGGAGTCTTGTCCAAAATGGGAGGCCCTGCAGGAGGTGTTAGATGAGATAGCGGACCACAATGACACTGCTGACCCTAAATTAGGACCTGGTAGGGTCCTCATAGCTGCTGAAGATGACAGAACTTGTGCTCAAATAAAGGAGGTAGGTAACAGGTTATGATAAAATTGTTTGCCATAAAGACACTGATGACCCTAAGCAAGGACCTTGAAAGGTTCTAATAGCTCCTAAAGATGACAGAAAATGTGCTCAAATAAAGGAGGTGGGTAACAATTCATAAAGAGATAGTTTACTATAATGACACAGCTGACCCTAAATTAGGACCTGGTAGGGTCCTTATAGCTGCTGAAGATGACAGAACATGTGCTCAAATAAAGGAGGTTGGTAACAATTCATAAAGAGATAGCTGACCACAACAACACTGCTGACCCTAAACTAGGACCTGTTAGGGTCCTTATAGCTGCTGAAGATGACAGGACATGTGCTCAAATAAAGGAGGTGGGTAATAGTTTATGAAGAGATAGCTTACCACAAGGACACTGCTGACCCTAAACTAGGACCTGTTAGGGTCCTTATAGCTGCTGCAGATGACAGGACATGTGCTCAAATAAAGGAGGTGGGTAATAGTTTATGAAGAGATAGCTTACCGCAACGTCACTGCTGACCCTAAACTAGGACCTGTTAGGGTCCTTATAGCTGCTGAAGATGACAGGACATGTGCTCAAATAAAGGAGGTGGGTAATAGTTTATGAAGAGATAGCTTACCGTAACGTCACTGCTGACCCTAAACTAGGACCTGTTAGGGTCCTTATAGCTGCTGCAGATGACAGGACATGTGCTCAAATAAAGGAGGTGGGTAATAGTTTATGAAGAGATAGCTTACCGTAACGTCACTGCTGACCCTAAACTAGGACCTGTTAGGGTTCTTATAGCTACTGCAGATGACAGGACATGTGCTCAAATAAAGGAGGTGGGTAATAGTTTATGAAGAGATAGCTTACCACAAGGACACTGCTGACCCTTATCCTAGGACCTGTTAGGGTCCTTATAGCTACTGCAGATGACAGGACATGTGCTCAAATAAAGGAGGTGGGTAATAGTTTATGAAGAGATAGCTTACCACAAGGACACTGCTGACCCTAAACTAGGACCTGTTAGGGTCTTTATAGCTACTGCAGATGACAGGACATGTGCTCAAATAAAGGAGGTGGGTAATAGTTTATGAAGAGATAGCTTACCACAAGGACACTGCTGACCCTAAACTAGGACCTGTTAGGGTCCTTATAGCTACTGCAGATGACAGGACATGTGCTCAAATAAAGGAGGTGGGTAATAGTTTATGAAGAGATAGCTTACCACAAGGACACTGCTGACCCTTATCCTAGGACCTGTTAGGGTCCTTATAGCTGCTGAAGATGACAGGACATGTGCTCAAATAAAGGAGGTGGGTAATAGTTTATGAAGAGATAGCTTACCACAAGGACACTGCTGACCCTAAACTAGGACCTGTTAGGGTCCTTATAGCTACTGCAGATGACAGGACATGTGCTCAAATAAAGGAGGTGGGTAATAGTTTATGAAGAGATAGCTTACCACAAGGACACTGCTGACCCTAAACTAGGACCTGTTAGGGTCCTTATAGCTACTGCAGATGACAGGACATGTGCTCAAATAAAGGAGGTGGGTAATAGTTTATGAAGAGATAGCTTACCACAAGGACACTGCTGACCCTAAACTAGGACCTGTTAGGGTCCTTATAGCTACTGCAGATGACAGGACATGTGCTCAAATAAAGGAGGTGGGTAATAGTTTATGAAGAGATAGCTGACCACAACAACACTGCTGACCCTAAACTAGGACCTGTTAGGGTCCTTATAGCTGCTGAAGATGACAGGACATGTGCTCAAATAAAGGAGGTGGGTAATAGTTTATGAAGAGATAGCTGACCACAACAACACTGCTGACCCTAAATTAGGACCTGTTAGGGTCCTTATAGCTGCTGCAGATGACAGGACATGTGCTCAAATAAAGGAGGTGGGTAATAGTTTATGAAGAGATAGCTGACCACAACAACACTGCTGACCCTAAATTAGGACCTGTTAGGGTCCTTATAGCTGCTGCAGATGACAGGACATGTGCTCAAATAAAGGAGGTGGGTAATAGTTTATGAAGAGATAGCTTACCACAAGGACACTGCTGACCCTTATCCTAGGACCTGTTAGGGTCCTTATAGCTACTGCAGATGACAGGACATGTGCTCAAATAAAGGAGGTGGGTAATAGTTTATGAAGAGATAGCTTACCACAAGGACACTGCTGACCCTAAACCTAGGACCTGTTAGGGTCCTTATAGCTGCTGAAGATGACAGGACATGTGCTCAAATAAAGGAGGTGGGTAATAGTTTATGAAGAGATAGCTTACCACAAGGACACTGCTGACCCTTATCCTAGGACCTGTTAGGGTTCTTATAGCTACTGCAGATGACAGGACATGTGCTCAAATAAAGGAGGTGGGTAATAGTTTATGAAGAGATAGCTTACCACAACGTCACTGCTGACCCTAAACTAGGACCTGTTAGGGTTCTTATAGCTGCTGCAGATGACAGGACATGTGCTCAAATAAAGGAGGTTGGAAACACCCTGGAAGAAGAGGGATGTATTGCTTGCACTTGTCAGTTAGTATGTGTTTTGGTCCATTCACAGACTGTTATTTTTGTCTGGAGAATATCTCAAACAGTATCCAAGCTAGAATCATAAAACTTCAAAGGTGGATAGATCTCTTTGATGAGAAGTGCAGTGCACAAGAACCATAACTCTTCTCATTATATTTTGTGAGTTAATGTCCTCTGTTGATTGACAAAGAATAGGGTATTGACCAGCTTTTATGGGGGCATAAGTGTTTTACAAACATCTCTTGTTTCAATTTGTTTCTTTCTATGTTAACCCATGTCATGCTGAACCAGAAATATTCCTGCTTTGGCAGGATGTATAGACAAAGAACAGCCTGTATTTTTATGGGCAGTCTGATCTTAATATATATAACTCTCCCAGGGTAATCTGATGTCTTGTACATTTTGGTTTTCCTTTGTGATCCCTGGAATTTTGATATTAAAGTTCGCAAGATGAGCTAACATCTCCATTGTCTATCAATACCCAATCTCTTGAACATCCTTCCTATACAAAATGGCCAACCTCAGTGAAAATTTGAGGGAATGGCCATTGATGAAATTGGGACAGAGTGCATCAAATGGTTGTAATTCACCATTAACTCTGGTAAAGATTGCAATATGTAATGGGATAATAGTGAAATAATAAAAGCTCTCATAGATTAACTTAAAATCTACCAAGGTACTTCATTTTTTCCATGAAACAAAGAGAGGAAAACTTAAGGAAAATATCCAAAATGTGACATTTGGACATCATGCTCTTAGTAAACTTTCGAGAACCTTTTAACATGTGTCACTAATCCATTTTACTCAAACAAGGGTGTAACTAGGATTTTAAAATTCATACACACTCAGAAGGTGAACAACATAGAATATATAGGATAAAGGCAATATGTGGACTGTGACAAGAGATGAATGTCCTCCGTCCGCTCCCCTTTTTCTATGATTTGAGTGTAGGTGAATCATCAAAACATTGTAACTACAGCTTGAATAAGCTGTAGTTTCGATGTTATGATCATTCGTTAACAACATTTTTCGAAGGAGGATTTATTTCTATTACACACTTGTGTAATGTGCGTAATGGTAGTTACGCCCTTGTCAAATTACAGGTTATATGTGAAGGAAGTCAGAGTCTGCTAGCACGGCTTTACAACAAATCCTTGGCCAACAAGGGAGAATATGTGGAGGAAATTAAGGTAAAACATAATTTAAGATAGTTCAAATTTTCAGCAGAACATATCATTTAAGACTGTACATGTCCAAAGTTTAAAAGTATCATTTTAGTTAATCAATAGCTTAGTGCAAAACGGTTGTAACTGCCTATAAATATATAGGCAGTTACAACTGTTTTACGCTGAGCCATCGTAATAGGATCCACCCTCATAGTGCAGTTGGTAGCATGTTGGATTGTTAATCATTAGTTTGCAGGTTTGATCACCAACCGTGGCACTCATCCTTTCCGATGTTTCTTGACACTCAACAATGGATCGATAATTGTAAACCTAGGTTGGATAGCTGCTGAAGGCTGGAGGCTAGGATGTAAGTACTTTGGAAAAAATGCCAGAAATCCATTGTAAGGTGCGCCAACTAACATGCTATAAATGAAAAACTGGCGCTAAAATCCATTCAACAAACAATTTAATTAATAGAATTTTTTTCTAACAAGTTTTTAATTCAGACTGGAATTTAATGTGGAAAAGGGGAAGAAAGGCTGGTTGTTTATTCCAAGCAAACTATACAAACTTGCCATTCTCCTGCTACTTTAAATTTTAGATTAACTTCTTGTTTGTATAAATAGACTATTAAAAGTCAAAGCACTAAGGCAGATTTCAAGGTCATTTTAACTTGACAAGGTCACTGGCATCTTAGAAGGTCAAACTTTTAAAATCCTTAAAAAGCTTGTTTCAGGATCAAAAGTATTCTTACACAAACATCTCTAAATTTTGATTGCTGATAGTTTCTTCTGCCACTATTGCAGAAGAGACCTCAAGCCAGGGTGAAAAAGTCTAATAAAACAAAGAAGGGAAAGGAGAAAGATGAGTCTTTGACGTTAACACAGATGGCCAATAAGAAAGATGCAGGTCAAGAGGTGGGTACTTTCTGCCCTGCAATTAGGATGAAAAAAGTGTTTTCAAATGTTTGGAGATGGTTCCCCTATTTGCACATGAGTACATGTGCGAAGTAGGGAAACATTTCTCAAACATTTCACATGTATTTTGATCCTGAACTTAGGACAGTATAAAGCAAGTGTCTGAGGGTCATTTAAAAGTGGTTACTTCAGGCAGGTTCTTGCTAAAAACAGGTGAATTTCAGTGCAATTGCTTAATTCCAGAATTCAGTGATTGCTTATTGAATACAAGGTTGACTTTAGTATATAATGACTTGACTAAACTCATTACTGCACAATCCTACACTTTATTGCCCTGGCAAAAACAGCTGTTGAAAACATAGTAAGAATTTTAGAAATTTCTCTGTGTCTTGTAGTTTTCTCCTTTCTCACAATGTCTTTAACATATCTGACTTCATACCTTCATTCACTATGTATCCATTTGGAAATGCCTGTCCAAATGTTTATATTGCTGATTTCAGACTGAAGAAAATTACAAGATGCGTACTACGGTGTTCTACCTGGTGCATTAACAATAATACACTGAGCCGTTGTTTAACTGTATATATTGTTGATTTCAGACTTGAGATAATTACAAGTTTACATCTAAAGATACATACTACAATGTTCTTCCTGACCAATTAACAATAATACACCCATTACACGGCTGTTCTGATTCCCTGTTTAACAGTGCTATAATGTTTATTTCAGACAGGAGATGATTACAAGTTTACATCTCAAGATGCATACTACGGTGTTCTACCTGACCCATTAACAATAATACACCCATTACACGGTTGTTCTGATCCCTTCAGTTTAATGCGGACATTAGATGAGGTCCAGCCTAGATATGTAGTCTTGTATGACCCAGATATGGAGTTTGTTAGACAGTTGGAGGTAAATTGCAAACTGTAAATCGGGGAAATTTTGCATCAGTTTATTTTCATCAGAGCTACAGACAGAGGCAGTATTTTGGATTTCAAACTGAAATATTTCACTAGTTTCTAATCTAACCCTATGCTGTGGGTACTCATTTAAATTGTCTAAATGAGACAATTTAAATGAGTACCACATTATAGGGTTTCATTGAGAAATAAAGGTTTTTGACAGGAGATACCCCCTCTGATCTGTATCTCTGTTTCATGCCTTGGGATCCAACAGACATATTAGGCATTTCATATTTCAAGGAGGGTAATATTATGATATTCCAGTACAAAAAAGCTTAAAAGTGCATATTGGCTTTCCTTTTTCAATCAGTTGCAAATCTTGGAATTAGAGAAGTTATACTGGTTTCATCATGTCTGTCTGTTCATTCATCTATCTGTCCATTTGTCTGTTAACCTTTTTCATTCCCGACCTCTCACTCAAGAATGAAGGCTTCTCAATTATGAAAAATTGATACATTTGTTGCTTTTGACTCAATAAAGTGCCTTTTTTTTGTCTCAAAGGTCAACATCACATTTGAACTTTGTCCAAAAAAACGTTTACAGACCTGGGACAAAATTCTGGTGTAGGGTGTGTGTGTGTGGGGGGGGTTATTAGTGCGATAGATCTGGGGCCTGTTTTACTAAACATCTTACGATCATTATAGCTGCTTCTACAATAGTTACTGTATATGGAATTTTGTCATGCATCATCTCATTGGAATCGTCTTTTAAAGATGATTCCAATGAGAAATTGTAAGGCAGAATATTAACTATGAATTAAAACACTAGGTAGGATTTGTGATTTTGACTTAAGATTAATTTTTTTCATATGAAGTTTAATAAAACGGGCCCCTTGTGATTAATGTGTTTACCCTAGTCTAGACATAGAGCATTGGCTTTCAAATTTAGAGGTTACTTATTTCATTCCTGGGAGGGTTTTTTAACTTTGATTGTTTCATAGGCCAACAAAAATGGCACAAGTACTGGTGAATATAGCTGAAAGGATTGGTATAAGTTGTAAGAACTTATATCTCAATTGATTTCGTATTAATAGGGTTTAAACTAAACTACATGTAATGCTACTACTGGAATCTCTTGTTTAACAGGAAATATAGATAATGATTAGTCTGCAGTTATATAAACAATTTTGCTCTTAATTTTATCTGTAAGTTTTTTTCATTTCAAAGACATGATTCAGAAGGTTCTGGCAAATGTGAAACTTTGTGATTACTTAAAAAGGACCCCTTTTCTGCCGATTTTTTTTTTTAACAAATAATTAGTTTTGAGACATCTTACCTTATCTGGCTTAACAATTTGAGGGGGTCAGTGCAATACTATTGTAAGTGCCTATAGATATATAGGCACTTTCAATATTATTTGCTTGACCCCAAGAGATATCCTACGAAAATTCAGTAGAAGGCAGGCAGTATAGGCTAAGATCAGACTTAATGTCTATGCATACTGATCTTAGTCTATACTTTCTGCAAAAGCTTTGTAAACTGCAGGAATACTCCATGAACAGCATGATAAGGATAAAAAAATATTCTCTATATTTGATAGATGTACAAGGCTACCAACCCTAGTCAGCCATTACGTGTTTATTTCCTCATGTATACTGGTTCTGTAGAGGAGCAGAGATATCTTACAACACTGCGGAAAGAGAAAGAGGCGTTTGAATACTTAATCCAAGAAAAAGCTGTAAGTAAGCTTGTTGAAGGAGATGTAGTTCGTAAGATTAGTCAAAGTTAAAGCTTGAGTTAGAATTTATTTCTCAATAGTTTCGCTTGTCTCCTATAATGAACAGTCATCAGAGATCCTTGTCTTGCATGAGTGTAAGATCACAATCTTTAAGATGAAATCTAGTTGTCACCTAACAAATGTTATTGATAATGGTATTTCTGACATCTGAACATTCAAAAATTAGAGACCTTGTCTACATTATTAAATTATCCAGCTTGCCAATGCTGGCTCAAAAACATTTCTATCCTTGATTTGGTGAAGGTCCGCTTGTCTCGAATCAAATCTCATGACAGATCCATTATATCTCTACTCGGCAAATTTTAAATTCTCATAAGATCACTTTCTATACAGTCCCTGGATATTAAGCACAGGTTTGTGATTTTATTTTTGAGAAAATATTATGGAAAAAGTAGACAGTTTCTACCACATAGTTTGATTTCCTTACTTATAGTATCCTCTGTTCATTGTTGTTTGTTACCATTTTCAATTTAGACATGTCTGAAGTTGGAAAAAACAAGAAAGGAGTAAGATACAAATTTAGAATTAATTGTGCTCTTTGATTTATTGATATTTCATCATGCAATAAAGCATAAATTGACCTGATATCACCTGCCTGAAAACATAACATGATATCAGACTATTTTTAGAAACAATTTGCATACACATTAACCTGAAATTCTTTGATTTTTAAGGGTTTATCATACTTAAGTACTGAAAAATGATTGCATGATAAATGGAATAGCATGTAAGTATCTAAAAATATCATTGTAATCAGGTCTCAGCTGTAAGAAATTATCATGACTCGGCAAAGCCTTGTCATGATAAATTCTCCCAACCTTGACCAGATAACATTGTTATTTTTAGACACTTACATCTTATTATCTATTTATCTGATACAAAATTCTTTGAGAGTTTCTTATTCATCGAATATTGGTATGATCTTCTTATATTTAAAAGCCGATCAAGTTCATGTTAATATTTTGACTGATGCTTTAGATCAATTATTTGATGATTGAAATCATTGTTTCACAGAAAATCATTAGTCAATTTTCTAGGTCAATTTGGAAAATTTGATTGTAAAGACAAAAGTCAGACTGAACATATATATATTTGAAGGCTAACTTAGTCTTTTCTAGTTTAACCCTTTGCTGTTTAATCCCTGCTTTTTACGTGCCTGTGATTTAATGATTGAGAAAATATTGTGAAAAAAGAAGAAATTGCTTCTGACAAGCAATTTTTTCTTTTTCCACACTTTTTTCTTCCCTACTGAATGGTTATTTTTCAAATGAAATGCCCTTTAAATTTTCGTCTGCAAAACCTTTGAATTTGGACAGGTCCAAAATTTTGTAAAACAGGAAAGGGTTAAATTGGAAAATTTGATGGTTTAGACAAAAGTCAGGCTGCACATAAATGTATGCTAAGGCTAATCTTAGTCTTTTCTAGGTTGAATAGGAAAGTTAGGTTGTAAAGACAAAGATCAGCCTGCATATCAATGTATGTGGAGGTTAATCTTAGTCTTTTCCTCCAATAGAAGAAGGAATATTCTGGGTTCAGCATGCCAATTGTTAACCATCTCCTTTCTAAAATTTTCAGACCATGGTTATTCCTGAGGAAAGAGAAGGAAAGCTTGAAGATGATCCCAATCTTTCAAGGGATGTAACTCCAGCAGGGGCCACACAAAACACTAGAAAGGGAGGTCAATCTCAAGGATCATCTCAGAAAAAAGTTATCGTAGATATGAGAGAGTTTCGCAGTGATCTACCTTCCCTTATACATAGGAGAGGGATGGATATTGAACCAGTTACCTTGGAGGTCAGTACTTAAATCATAACAAGATAAATATACACTATAAAGCTGTTAGTTTATTCTATATAATTGCATAATAAAACAAGGGGATATTATTGTGCCAGAATCTACTTTTGCCTCAAACTACAAAAATAAAAAACTTTCAGTAATTCCAAAGTCTTGAAAGGAGAATTGTCAACAATTCATATGTGAAAGTATGTCGTATGTTCTTGTAAAGTATCTCTCAAAAGGTCAAGGTCATTTACAAAGATTAAAATGCAGAAGTTTGATACTTCCAAAGCATCAAGGATTCGATCTAAAGCTTATTTTAGGGTATCTTGGTGCTGGTAATAAGCAATTTCTACTATAATCAATAATCAGTAACTATTGGTTTGGGCTTCCAATTGTGATAATCATCAAAGAATTTCGTATTTAATTAATCAGTTCTTAACACATAAATGAAAGCCATTATATATTGTTTTTGATGCAGATGTCTGTTTGATGGCACAGAAGGAAAGAGTTGTAACTGCCTATATGTTTATAGGCAGTTACAACTGTCTCACACTGAGCCATGAAGTTGATAGAAAAATCTTCAGAAAGAGTCTTTTGGTCATGAGTTTTAACTAAAGTTTCACATTCTATTCTTCAAAGGATGATACTGGGATGGTTTTGTATTAATTTCTAAGAAAACAATTGTACAATTCATCATTATTTGATTTACTCTTCCAACTAAAAACCGATGATTAATTGTAAATTGAAACAGATTGCCCAACACTAATTTCTACTTTGGCACAGCATTTTCAACCATGTTGTTAATTCGATTTTAAATAACATATTTGGTGATTTGACACTTTACACAGTGAAAGTCATATATCTAGGATCAAAGCTTTTCAGGACTTTGATATATTTCAAGTACACCATGTTAATTTGAATACATTGCAGGTTGGAGACTACATTCTGACCCCTGATATTTGTGTAGAGAGGAAAAGTGTCTCAGATTTGATTGGCTCATTAAACAATGGCCGTCTGTATAACCAGTGTGTATCCATGTGTAGATATTATAAACGTCCAGTATTGCTGATAGAGTTTGACCCAAACAAATCATTTTCATTACAGGTATGTTAGAAGTTTATTAAACATAAGCCTTTTTAGATTATATTAGCACTTGTACTCCTTAATTAATAATAGGTCAATAAGATAAAAGACTTAGCAGAAATATTTCATTGGTGGCTGTCTGAAAGATATATTCGTGAATTTTTGATTCACAGAAAAATAGGGTGGTGGCAGGTCAGGGTTTATTGGACTTAAAGATATCATAGAATAATTCTTGGAAAATCTCATCCTTAACCAGCCAGCAAATCTCAAGCAAATTTTGCCAAAAATGCTTGTTTGGTGACTTTTTCAGAACTTGTAAAATTTTTATTTTTCCGAAAAATTGGGTTGTGACAGGGCTGCATTTTTTGCTTGGCTGTTTTTTGATAAAACCCGAGGTATTACTAAAGCCTTGGTGGGGTATTTTACACTGTCACAGTCGTCATCATGCAAAAACTTTGATATTTTGTGAAATCTCTGGTTCTTCTGAAGGTATCAGAAGAGGAACCTACACTATCAAGGAGATAACTCTAGATGCATTTTTAGCTCACCTGAGCACCAAGTGCTCAAGGTGAGCTTTTGTGGTCACATGATGTCCATGGTCCATCGTCCATTGTGCATTGTCAACATTTACCTTGTAGACACTCTAGAGGTCTTTTTTTTTTGCTCAATCAACCTGAAAATTGGTCAGAATGATTATCATGTTAAAATCTCGGTCAAGTTCGAAAATGGGTAAAATGGGGTCATAAATGAGGTCAAGGGGTCAATTATATGAAAAAACTTTGTAAACACTCTAGAGGCCATAGTTTTTGCCCAAACAACTTGAAAATTGGTCAGAATGATAATCTTAATAAAATCTCTGTCAAGTTTGAAATTGTGTCAAGTGCAATCAAAAATGAGGTCAAGGGGTCAAGTATTAGAAAAACCTTGTTTACACTCTAGAGGCCATATTTTTTGCTTAATCATCCTGAAAATTGGTCAGAGTGATTATCTTAATAAAATCTCAAGTTTAAAATTGGGTCAACTGGGGTCAAAAATGAGGTCAAGGGGTCAAATATTAGAAAAACTTTGTTGACACTGTAGAGGCAATATTTTTTGCCCAATCAACTTTAAAATTAGTCAGAAAGATTATCTTGATAAAATCTCTGTCAAGTTTGAATTTGGTCAACTTGGGTAAAAAATGAAGTCAAGTGGTCAAATATTAGAAAAACCTTGTAGACACTCTAGAGGCCATATTGTTTGCTTAATCAACCTGAAAATTTGTCTGAATGATTATCTAAATGAAATCTCAGTCAGGTTTGAAATTGGGACAACTGGGGTCAAAAAAGGGGTCAAGGTTTCAAAATCTTAGAAAAACCTTGTAGACATGCTAGAGGCAATATTTTTTGCCTAATCAGGTTGAAAATTTGTCAGAATGATTATCTTGATAAAATTTTGGTCACATTCCAAATTTGGTCAAAAATAAGGTCAAGGGGGTCAAATATTAGAAAAACCTTGTTGACACTCTAGAGGCTATATTTTCTGCCCAATCAACCAAAAAATTGGTCAGAATGATTATCCTGATAAAATCTAGGCCTAGTTCGAAATTGGGTCAGCTTGGGCCAAAAATGAGGTCAAGAGGTCAAATCCTAGAAAAACCTTGTAGACATTCTTGAGGAAATATTTATTGCCCAATAAACCTGAAATTTGGTCAGAATGATTATCTTGATGAAATCAAGTTCATATTTGAATTTGGGTCAAGTGTGGTTAAAAAAATAAGTAGAGAGGTCAGATCTTAAGACAATTAATTCAAGTGAGCGATTTAGGGCCACTATGGCCCTCTTGTTTGTGAATTATGCCCCTTTATGGACCAAGATGTTTTATTCACTATCCAGCACCCAACAGATAAGTGTAGGCACCCATAGGCAGTGCTCTTGTTTTGAGTTTAGGATATCATACAACAGATGTCTATAAATGTATCAATACAATTCTGTGCATACAATATTTCCCTTAATCACATACTTTAGGTTAAAAACCAGTTGTACAAAAGATGAATTGGTTAAATTCTGAACTGAAGTTAATGTCCTCTGATTAGTATAGTTGTTTTCGAAACAAGAAACCTTATTAGTTGGAAAAATGTCTGGTCTATACTTAACCAATGGTTATGATGTGTTAAAGCAAGCAACAATATCTAGATAAACACTTCTTACTCTATATTATCCTGAACACTGTACTTCAGGTTAAATACCAGATGTCTAGCGATGTATCAATACAAGAAACAACATCTAGACTAACTCCTCTCACACTACATTTTCCTAAACACTGTATTTCAGGGTAAATACCAGATGTCTAGCAATGTATCAATACAAGAAACAACATCTAGATTAATTCCTCTCACACTACACTTTCATAAACAATGTATTTCAGGTTAAATACCAGATGTCTAGCGATTAGGGGTGTAACAATAGGTCAAACTATCGCTGTATCGTGATAGTTTACCTTGCAATAGCAATAGGTCGATAGCATTTTCTCAAGTCAATAGATATCGCAATAGTTCCTCTAACTATCGATAGTTTACAAAAGTTTTTATGATAATGAAGGTAAAACTGAATGTTGTAACAATGCTGCCTTTCTGCATGTTTTTTATCAGAGAATGAGGTCAAATCTAATTCTTTTTGAGGGAATATCTGTAATTAATTGATTTGATCATTTACTCGCCATTTACAAGGTAAACAGCATCTTACAAGACCAATATAAAGTTACTGTCTAATAAAAGGTTGATGCTTTTACATTGATTTTTGTTCTACTTTTTCTGTAAAAACAACTATTGTGATAGTATTGCAATAGTTTTCTGACTATTGCAATACTATTCCAATAGCAACTTTACTATCGCAATACTATCGTGATACTAATTTTGAACTCAATAGTCACCCCTACTAGCGATGTATCAATACATGAAACAACATCTAGATTAACTCCTTTCACACTACACTTTCATAAACAATGTATTTCAGGTTAAATACCAGATGTCTAGTGATGTATCAATACAAGAAACAACATCTAGATTAACTCCTCTCACACTACACTTTCATAAACAATGTATTTTAGGGTAAATACCAGATATCTAGCGATGTATCAATACAAGAAACAACATCTAGGTTAATTCCTCTCACACTACACTTTCATAAACAATGTATTTCAGGGTAAATACCAGATATCTAGTGATGTATCAATACAAGAAACAACATCTAGATTAACTCTTCTCACACTTCATTTTCCTAAACTACGTATTCTATGGTGTCCTAGTCCATATGCCACTGCTGAACTATTTGAGGAATTGAAGGTATGAACAAGTAGACACAAAGATATTGATGTACAATTTTCAATGAGTGATCAAAATTCAATTTCGTCTATACTTGTATACACGAAATTGACCTTTGATCAGTTACTAAAACTTGTACATTTCTCCTTTGATTTTTCCCTTGCTGAAGTATCCCTTAGTTTGCTTATACTGAAGGCACTACAAGTATTTGTGGACAAGGATGCGTGGGAAGTAGAAGAACTTTACCACTGTCAACATGTATGTCTGTTCAAAAGCTAATCAGTAAGTCCTAAATTATATAAAGAATTAACCCTTTGCTGTTTAATCCCTGATTTTTACGTGCCTGTTATTTTATGATTGAGAAAACATTGTGAAAAAAGAAGACATTGCTTCTGACAAGCAATTTCTTCTCTTTCCACACTTTTTTCTACCCTACAGAATTGTTATTTTTCAAATAAAATCCACTTTAAATTTTTGTCTGCAAAACCTTTGAATTTGGACAGGTCCCAAATTTTGTAAAACAAGAAGGGGTTAAGGTGTCAATGTATGTCTCATCTAGATGCATCTTTAACACCAAGATCATGATCATTTACAAAGATTAATATTAAGAAAAGTGCTGCTTGATAGTCTTTAGTGATATATTGAGCCACCATATTTATCCTAAAATGTTTTTTTGCTACTGCATTTGACACATATCTATGCAAATTTTTAACTAAAGTATGTGTGAAGCTTAAAATCTGTCATACAAATGGGTTGATACTCATAGACCTATGTGGGATAGCAGCTGGAGGCTAGGAAAGGATGTGGTGGTAGTACTGGTGTGAGAAATACCAGGAATCCATTGCTAGGTGCTCCAGCCTCTGTCATATGACTGAAATGATGTAAAAAAGTTGCGTAAAACCAGCTTCAAACAAGCAAATTAAATCTGTCATACACAACCCCTTGTTTTAATCCTATTTAAGATTTTCAAACATCATAGGCAATTATTTCTAAATCAAATCAACAATATTCAATTCAAGCCACTTGAAGTTCATTCCCCTTACTGGCCAATAGTTGAAGACATACAATTGATGTGTAATGTTGTGACATCTTATATTCTTTGTGATTTTCAGGCCAATAGAGAAGAACCGGATGCCTCTGTTGCCATGACAGTCACTGCAACTGACGAGACTATTGAGTGGTCAGATAAATATAGTCATAACCCACAGGTCAGTATTTATAGATCAACCCTCGTAATATTGTAAATATAGTATTTACAATATTACAAGGTTTGATCAATACGTATGAATGATGAGACAAATGAGTGGTCAGACCAATATGGTCCTAGCCCACAGGTTAGTATTTATTGATCAACCCTTGTAATATTGTACATGTATTGTTTCACAGTATTATGAGGGTTGATCAATAAGTATGACTGATGAGACAATTGAGTGGTCATATAAGTATAGTCAAAACCAACAGGTCAGTATTTAAAGGTCAACCCTCGTAATATTGTAATTGTAGCATTTACAATAATCCAAGGGTTGATCAATAAGTATGAATGATGAGACAATTGAATGGTCAGATAAATATAGTTATAATCCACAGGTCAGTTATATAGGTCAACCCTCGTAATATTGTGAATGTAGCATTTACAATATTACAAGGGTTGATCAATAAGTATGAATGATGAGACAATTGAGTGGTCAGATAATTATAGTCATTACCAACAGGTCAGTATTTATAGATCAACCCTTGTAATATTGTAAATGTAGCATTTACAATGTTACAAGGGTTGATCAATAAGTATGACTGATGAGACCATGGAGTGGTCAGATAGATACTGTCATAACCCACTGGTTAGTGAAAGGTTAACATTTTAAGCTCTGCTGCTTTTTGAGAAAACCTGGGGTATTGCTTTAGCTTTTGGATTGTTGTCGTGCAAAACCTTTGCCATTTTGTATTATTTTTGGTTCTATGAGAGGGCATCCCCTTTAAACTTGGTACTTATGTTCACCATCAAAAGAGCAAATTACTATCAAGGAGGGTAAAATCGAGATGCATTTTGTGCAAATTATGCTCCTTTCTCAATTACATTTTTAACTACCATCCAACACTCAAAATGTAAGTACTCGTATGCATTGCTCTAGTCTTACCTTTTGCGAAATGCTAAAGAGGCCTTTTCTAAATCTGAGAATAACCATTCAACCCTACTATATATTTTTTTCTAAAAAAACTACCTGTGGTAAACCTCTGCTGGCGGCAGCACTCATTCTTTCCGACTATTTGTCTCTCACCAATGGGTTGATAATTGTAGACCTATGTGAGATAGCAGCTGGAGGCTAGGAAATGATGTGATGGTTGTACTGGTGAGAGAAATACAAGGAATCCATTGTTGGGTGCTCCAGCCACTACGATATAACTGATAAAATGTTGAAAGTGGCATTAAACTCCATTCAATCAAACAATAAACTCTGCTGGATCCGATGTCTTGTTCAAGTACAAATTCCAAGGAGTACCCAGATGGTACATTCTAAGGTTGTGGGTCAAAATTATAATATTACATCGAAAGTAACTTTCCTAACAAAGCTTGCTCTTTGCTTTTATCAATCCCAAGGTTTGTTCTTTGACTGTAGGGTTCACAAGTTTGTCCTAATTTTGCTGACACTTGGTTAGAATATTTGTTTGGTCACATATGATAATTGGGAACATTAGATGGTAACAGTAACAGTAAATGGAAGATTGTCATCTCTCTGTTTTCTGGACATATTTAGAAAGAAGGGTCAGTGCAGAACCCTTGTACGTATCTACACTTATATAAGCACTCAATGGAGAATAGCATGTTAGTGTCTTAAAATATCAATGTTATCTGGTTGAGGTTGCTAGAATTTATTAAGGCGGGGCTGTGCAGTCATGGTAATTTCTCACAGCCAGAACCGGATGACATTGTTATTTTAAGACACTTACATGTTATTCTATTTATCATGCAATCATTTTCATTGACTAATGATAATAAACCCTATAAATTCAAAGAAATTTAGGTGGATGTGTAAGCAAATTGTTTCTAAAAATAGACTGCCTGATATCATGCTATGTTATCAGACAGGTGATATAAGGTCAACACTGTCTTCATTGCATGATTAAATGGTCTTGCAATAATCCTTAGATTTGTTCAGATGAATAGTAAAATATCAATATCCAGGTTGAGTGCCTTGTGCTTTCCAAACATTGGAGCAGACATTCTCAAGTAATACATTGTATTATCACATTATTCTTAAATTTTCAACAGGATATGTTGCTGAAAATGCCAGGAGTAAATTCCAAAAACTATCGTAGGATAATGAACAAGGTCCAGGATATTGCAGAATTAACAACTCTCACGGAAGAACAGCTCAATGAAATTATAGGACATTCTCAACATGCCAAGTTATTGTGGGAATTTCTACATAAAGAACATCAGTCGTCAGAACCTTCGACTAGTAATACTGGAAAGAGTGAAATGTCACGAAAAACTGTCAAACGGAAAAGATGATAGTGGTTTCATTATACATACTTGCCATTATTTCCATTACTAAAAGGTCATAACTTCACCTCCCTTCTTAAATGCAGTTCTGTTTCAAACAAATTTTCATCCATAGCTCGGCTATTTTGGGAGAAAACCTAAGGTGTTGTCATCATATGGTGTCATTTGGTGTAGTTGGTGGTGTGACAAACTTTAACTTTCATCATATCTCTATTGTTTATTGAAGAAAAGTTCAGGAAAGGTCAACATGTTCACCATCACTTGAGCTATCTAGACTATCAAGGGGGTAACTCTGAAAGCATTTTTGTGAGAGTTTAGCCTTTTTTGTGTCATGGATTTTTTCAATATCCAGTACTTACAGCTGAGTGTTGTCACCCATGGGCAGAGCTTTTGTTTGGGTATCTCAACCAGTCTGGCTTAAGTTTCCCAACTCCAAAAATTAAAAGAAAGTGGGTAGTGTAAGCTAAGATCAGACTGCATGTCTTTGCAGGGATGTATTGGTAGTATTGGTGTGATAAATACTAGGAATCTATTGTTGGATGCTCAAGTGGCCGGAATTATTGAAAGCAATATTAAACCACAATCTAACAAAGGCAAATTTTAAACTGGTCCAAATTGAGGTACATATAATTTAGATACAATTAAATATGAATGTGAAAAATCTTTGCGTGGAGATTGTATCCACAGGGAATTAAAGAAATAGAGGATAATCATTTTTTTCAATGTAAGATAATTTTTATTTTTTGAGTGAACAAAAAAACTATATTTTCACGAGTGGCAGAGCCATGAGTGAAATTTTAGCTTTTGTTGTTCACATAATGAAATATCAATCAATCTTACTCAAAAATCAAACTTTTATTCTATTTCTTGAAAGCAAAAATAAGACAAATTGTGAAGACAAATTTCTTAAAGCCTGCCATTTTGCATGTGATTGCTATGCATTCAATTCTTTATCTGTACAAACAGGCCACCGGCCCATACACATATATATTTATACATAGAAGATTTTTCATACTAAGGGAAGAGAATATATTGGCAAATATACAAACTTCAAAAATACATATATGAACAATTTTTGAGAACTCTCACGAATTAAGGTTCAACATATTAGATATGCTTAACAATTACACATTTCAACCATGTTTTTGAAAGACTCAAATAAAATTGCATATTAATATAAAATAAGACACAAAGAGAATGTTATTAATGAAACAGAAAAATACATTTGTTCACGTTCACAGATAATCTTTTTCTTTTAAACTAATACCAGTCTAAGAGAATGCAAATTATATCATTTTCTCACTCTTGATTTTCAATGTATTCCTTCCTGCGCTTGAAAGAATGAAATAGATACATTGCCAAATTTCGGATTTCTTTTTTATTCTCCGATGACATGAGACGAGTGAAATAACGTTGGCTAGGTGAAACGATGTAATCGTTTGAGATATATTTTTCACGCAAATTATTGTACAGTGGGCATTTTAAAAGAAAGTGTAGCTCATCTTCAACAATACCATCACAGTATACACAAAATCTGTTTTCTCTCGGGATTCCATAATGTCTACCTTTTTCAATCATTAGAGAGTGTGACGAGGATCTAAATTTAGCCAAACATTTTCTAAATTTGTCAATATCAATATATTTTAAATAATTTTCAAGTCGAAGTTCTTGTTTATAAAGAGAATAGTATATTAATTTAGGATTTTCAGTACAAGCTGTATGCCATTCTTGTGAATATTGATCTTTCAGTCTTTGTTTGTATTGTTGTAGGAAAGCCTTTTCATTTAATACATGTTGATTTTCCAAAATATAGCCATATCCATTCATATTCAAATGGGATCGTACTGTTGTCACCCAGTTATTATGTCCAAGATTATCAAAGTGAACAAGCATATCCTAGCAAAGCCTTACATATCTGTCACTTGTTAAATTAATGATCCGAAGCCAGTATTTTATACATGTTACAAGCTTCAGTACCAACGTTTAAAAACCTTTTACATGCATATATTTGTACTTGTTCTACGGATTGTATCTTTTCTAAACCCCATAGCTCAGAGTCATACAATAAAATGGGTCTTATTTTCGAGTCAAATATCTTGAAAAAAGTGTCACATTGAAATCTAGGAAGATGATTTGTAGAATTAAAAATAAAATTTAGTGCTTTTTTAGCTTTAGTAGATTGATCATCAGCCATCTTAAATAATGACAATTTATTAGTGAAGAGTAAACCAATATAAGTGAAACTTTGGACAACTTCTAAAGCATTTCCTCTATAGTACCATTTCTCATTTCTTGATTGGTTTCCACCTTTTTTAAAAACAACTATCTTTGTTTTATTTACGTTCACATTTAAACCATTTACACCACAAAAACTATCTAATATATTCAGTTGTTTTTGTAAATTTATTATTGTATCCGCTATAAAAGCTACATCATCTGCAAACATTAACATAAAAATTTCTACTATACTTGGAAAAATTTGAATTCCCCTCACGTTATTTTCGATCATAGTGACATTCAATTCATTTATGAAAAGGGAGAACAGTATTGGACTTAAGGGACATCCTTGTCTAAGTCCCACGGGACATGAACATAATTCGCTTGTCCCCATATCACATTTAACATTAGCTTTGACTGTATTACCGGTATATATAGAAATGACAGAAATATAGAGAATGCAATGTTTGTAGTGACGTCACTTATTTGGCTCTGCTCAGATGATGTCAGATTAGGTGAAATGAACTAGAGTGGGGTATAAGTTTTTGATAATTTCACTGGTTAGGCAGTGAGTTTATCAAAATGATAATCTACCATTACCCACTCAATAAACCATCAAAAAGCATTTAAGATAAAAGAAAGAAGATCTTTTACTACAGCTTTCTTTCAATGATTATTCCAATAGCAAATAGTATTAATTATACATTATTGTATCTTGGGTGAATGCAACTTGTGCATATAAAGTGCTAGAATTGAATAATATGCCAGCTATTTGATAGCTTTGCAAACATAACAATTTGTAAATTCATAAAAATCAAAATAAATGAAATTTATATAATGTGTTTTTATTTTATATCCAGCTCTATGTTCAGCATGCAAAAACTGTTACTGTGCCTTGCACATGCACATACTTGCTAAGTGGGGTACAATTTCCAAAGGCTCATCAAGGATGGGCATCATATTGTTCTACATTCTGACCTCAGTCAAATTGTTTTAACCCAATCCCACAGGAAAGAAAAATGCATTAATAAAATATTGCAAATTTGTGGAGAAATTGCTTATAATAAGCAATTTCTTCATTAACCACAATGTTTCTTTCACAAAAGACAAATGTATTTTTAGCTTTCCTGAGCACAAAGTGCTCATGTGAGCTATTGTGATCACCTTCCGTTTGGCATCCATCAGTCAACAAGTTTCCAACGACAAGTCCTCTTAAACTACTGGACCAATTTACACCAAATTTGACAGGAATGTTCCTGAGGTGGTCCTCTTGCAAAATAGCTTAAAGAGTTAATACTTGTTGAAAACTCTGGTTTCTGTGGCATCAATAGTGATTTTTAGCTCCACTGGCTAAAAGCCACTGGGGCTATTGTCATGGCATTATGTCCGTCGTGCGTCTGTCCGTGGGACTAGTGGTAAACTTTTTCTTTTAAAATCTTCTCCTCAGAAACTACCGGATGGATTTCAACCAAACTTCACAGGAATGATCCCTGGGTGACCCTCTTTCAAAGTTGTTCAAGAAATTTTGATCCAATGAAAAACATGGATTTAATGGGCGTGGCTAATTTCCAAATTTGTTAAAAAAGTGACTTTTCTTAGAATCTAACTTACAGATATCAACCAAATTTTACATGAATGTTCCTTGGGTGACCCTTTATCAGTCTACCAACAATTATTGTGATTGGATGAAAAATATGTATTTTATGGGCAGAGGTCATTTCTCTATATGTTATAATAGTGGAAACTTTGAAAATCATTTTCTTAGAATCTAACTGAGAGATATCAACCAAATTTTACATCAATGATTCTTGGGTGACCCTTTATCAGTCTACCAAAAATTATTGTGATCAAATGTAAAATATGTATTTTATGGATGGAGGTCATTTCTCTATATGTTATATAGTGGAAACTTTGAAAATCATTTTCTCAGAATGTAACTGATGGATATCAATCAAACTTCCTAAGTATGATTCTTGGGTGATCTATTATCATGCAGCCAAAAATTATTGTGATTGGATGAAAAATGTGTATTTTATGAGCGGATGTCATTTCTTTATATGTTATAATATTGGAAACTTTGAAAATTATTTCAAATTCAGTAGAACCCAAAATATCTAAAAATCTAGTCAAAACTTAGATTTGCTATAACAAGAAATTCAAGCCTGTGGAGCGACACAAGCCATTCATGGCTTTCTAGTTTAAAGAAAATCTTTGAAATTCATCCTCTTCTGAACCAGAGACCGTACAGCCTTGAAATTGGCATTGATCATCAGCTCAAAGACCTTATCAAAATAGCTAAAATCATGACTGTTGGGCCACCATGGGCAGATCACTAGGGGACAGGGGGTTAGGACTTGGATCAGATTAGCTAATTTCAAAGTTTACTGATGATGAACCAGAAGCCTTACATCCTTGAAATTTGGCACAGATCATCAGCTCATAGACCCTTATTAAAATAGCTAAAATCATGACTCTGGGGTCACCAGAGGCAGAGTCACCAGAGGCAGAGCACCAGGGTGGAGTGGAAGGTCTTTGATTAAATTTGAAATCTGTAAAGGTCTTCTTCTTTCAAACTGGAACTGCAGCCTTGAAATTTGGCATGGATCATCAGCTCAAAAACCTTTATTAAAATAGCTTAAACCATGAGTGTTGGACTAGCAGGGGCAGAGCACTTGGAGGAGGGGGGTCTCAGATCATTTTAGGAATATTTAAAATATCTTCTTCTGATGAACCAGGAGCCCTTTAGCTTTGAAATTTGGCATGGGTCATCAGTGCATAGATCTTTATTAAAATAGCTAAAATCATGACTGTTGGACTGCAAGGGGCAGAGCACAAGGGGGATCCTTTAAATTCTTCTGATGGTGAACCAGGTGGCTAACAGCCTTTATATTTGGTTGAATCATCAGTTCTTTGACCTTTTTTAAAATAAATGAAATCACGGCTGTTGGGCGACCAAGGGAATGGCATCAAAGGGAGGGTGTAGGTCTCTGGGCCCACTCGGGTTGACCCCACCTTCTCAATTTCAAACTTGTCCAATATATTTTGTAGACAAACATTCTAACCAAGTTTCTAGACAGGTCTTTCTAAGATTTCACCCTGTGACCTAGTGTTTGACCCAATTTTGAACTTGTCCAAGATAGTATGTAGAAAAAAGGTTATTTAGCAAAACACTTATCTGAAGAATGATTAGTCATCTTGCAAAGTCCTTAAGTTGTCATCTTCTTGCAAGAGGTGCTTGATCACCTGATTGGCTCCATAGGCCAGTTTCTTAATAATGATGAAGAGAGGTGAAAGAATTTTTCTTCACTAAGAAACTCAACTCTCACATGATAAAGGCCTATTCAATTAATGCACTAATTTGCTATTCACATTGTGCTGACAGGAAGTAACTTATATATGTCCAACTATGTTCCTCTTTCAGTCCAGCAAACCACTGTCATAGTGCAGTTGGTAGCGTGTCAATCTAGAGGTCCCGGGCTCCATCCCTGACGGCGGCACTCATTCTTTCCGACTATTTGTCTTCCACCAATAGGTTGATAATAGACTTATGTGGGATAGCAGCTGGAGGCTAAGAAAGTTGTACTGGTAGTACTAGTGAGAGAAATACCAGAAATCCATTGTTAAGTGCTCCAGCTGCCAGGATATAACTGAAAGATTGTTGAAAGCGGTGTTTCACCCCATTCGAACAAACAAACTCAGTCTAGCAAAATTAATTGCTTCTTCATGAGGTGGAAGAGGACAATAACGTATCTAGGATTAATGTATGAGCATTGATATTGATGAAATAGATATTGAGGAAATATTAAAGTTTTATATGAGCCTGTGTGTGTCATTTCCAACAATTAGAAATGTTCGTGAGGTGCAAGCTTTGAGTAGAGTAGACAGCCACATACTGTAAAAATAAAGTAACCTGATGGCCTACATATACTTTAAGACCTTATCTATCTACTAAACGCATAGTGATAACTCTGGCTAGACTGTGCAGATGCACAGGCTGGTCAGAGTCTTTGCTTTGCGCATATTTGAAATTGTTGGAAATCTCACGCACAGGCTCATATCATAGAATTATGGAAATGACCTCCATCCATTATAAATGATTTTCATCTAACCTACATGCTTTTTGACTATGATAAAGTGTCACAAGAATTATTTGCTAACAACAGCTATATTTAAGCTGTAGCAAAGTTGTTTTTTAAGTCACCATTTGTCAAAATGGCAGACTTACTGCGATTAGCTGGAAGGGTGTATATGGTGATAGAATACAGGGTGTCTGTATACTGGTTTAGATAAAGAACTACTTTTTCTGGAATTTACTCTTTCTCTTTACACCGGACCCAATGACACCAAAAAGTAGTGCAGACAGTTTAAAAAGTGCAGCTATTTTGTTTGTTTAATGTAATACTTTGACTTATATTTTTCCTTTTGAAGATAAACACAATCTTGTGAAAACTTCATAATGGATATCTTGATGTCAAAAGAAAATTTGAGTTGCAAAATTAGTACGCTGAGGATTCTACAAATTTTATTGGCCGTCATATTGGAAAGATTGACGCCCCAGATTCATACATGTAAACAAAAACGTTACCGCTTTGTATTTCACTTACACACAAATATTCGTTCAATGTATTTGATTAATTAATTAGTGCGTGGGCAATTTATAGAAGAAAAAAATCTCATAGTGCTTGAGCCGAGGGCTTCCATTGTATTGACCTAATTTTATTTTGTAACTGCTTTTATGATACTACGATTTTGATAATCAAGTACACAACTTTTCAATTCTACACGATATCGGTTAACATTGAACCGGTCAAGTAAAGATATTGTTGATAAGAATTCAAGAGTGCTATTTGCGAATAGAATTAAATTCTGAACATCAATGTCAAATCAGTCAGCTAGGTTTTACTTTCATTTTGAACTGAAGTGATAAGCTAGTTTTTTTATCAAACTATACAGCAGCCGTAATGTCAAAATTTGAGTGTGGTGTAACATACTTATTGTCTCCTTTCAACACTTTCCCAAACAAGACCAGGTTTTGACGTCTGTTTATGAAATAGCTTGGGAAAACATTGAGACAAAAGAAGAAAATGCTGATAATCAGCATTTTCTCCTTTTTATGCCCCCGCTAGGGAGGCATATAGTTTTTGACTTGTCCGTCCGTCATTCCGTCCAATAACTTTAAGAATGCCCAAAAACTTTAAACATTGGCTATAACTTCCTTATTACTTAACATATTCACTTCATATTTTAGTACAACATTCCTTGGCACATTACCTTTTTGTAGCCACATACTTTGATGACCTTGACCCCTGGATGACCTTGACCTTGTGACAATCAAAGTCCAAAAACTTAAAGAATGCCCATAAACTTTAACATTGGCTATAACCTCCTTATTACTTAACATATTCACTTCATATTTTAGTACAACATTCCTTGGCACATTACCTTTTTGAAGGCACATACTTTGATGACCTTGACCTTATGACGGCCAAAGCGGTGTCGGGGGCATTGTTATCTTACAATGACAGCTCTTGTATCTCAATATTTTCTGAGCTATATTGTACATCAATTACACCTGCATTAACTTTTGTTTTGCTATCTGCAGCAGATTTTGGAGTGGACCACCCTTAAATGTTGTTGTTTGGGAAAGGGTTAATATATTTTGGTGTCTGCAACTCTTTTCAAATTGTATCACCCCAAAATTTCGCTGTTTGGTTAATTGTTGATAATCATAAACCTAAGTGCAACAAGAGTCCCAAGAGGGCCTGTATCGCTCCACTGGCTTTAAAATCTTTAGACTTTCATTAAATAAAGCTTACTTTAAATGAATACATTGACACTCCAAAATCTCCGAAGACCTATTTAATAATGATTGACTGGTTCTGGTCCAAAATACTCAATCACAATGAACCTGCAACCCTTGACCCATCTTATTAAAACATAAGGTTCAGAAGGAGATGTTGTTCAAAGATTTCGGGCTAAAAATAGGCCCTACCTGCCATGCCCATATTTCTGGACCAAACAAAATTTCTTGAACAATTTAAGTAAATAGTCACCCAAGAAACATTCTGGTAAAGTTTCATTGAAATTGGCTGAGTGGTTCAAGAGGAGATATCCTTCAAAGATTTTGGCCTCAATATAAGCCCCGCCCTGCCCCGCCCAAATTTATGGGCCAATCAAAATTTAGCAAATAATTTTTTAAAAGAGACACTCAAGGAACATTCTAGTAAAGTTTCATTGAAATGTGTCGGGTGGTTCAGGAGTAAATGTCATTTGAAAATTTCGGGCTCAAAATAAGCCCCACCCTGGCACGCCAATATTTATGGGCCAATCAAATTTCTTCAACAATTTAAGTAAAGGGTCACCCAAGGAACATCCATGCCAAGTTTCATTAAAATCTGTCCACTGGTTTGGGAGGAAAAGATTTTTAGCTCCACTGGCTGAAAGCTACTGGGGCTATTGTCATGGCATTGTGTCCATCGTGCGTCCGTCCGTCTGTGTGTGCGGTCGTACACTTTTTCTTTAAAAATGTTCTTCTTAGAAACTGCTGGATGGATTTCAACCAAACTTCACAGGAATGATCCTTGGGTGACCCTCTTTCAAAGTTGTTCAAGAAATTTTGATCCAATGAAAAACATTGATTTAATGGGCGTGGCTAATTTCCAAATATGGTAAACAGTGACTTTTCTCAGGTTCTAATTGATTGATACCAATTAAATTTTACATGAATGATCCTTGGGTGACCCTTTATCAGTCTACAAAAAATTATTGAAATCGGATGAAAATTATGTATTTTATGGGCGGAGGTCATTTCTCTATATGTTATATTGTGGAAACTTTGAAAATCATTTTCTCAGAATCTAACAGATAGATATCAACCAAATTTGACATGAATGATCCTTGGGTGACCCTTTATGAGTCTACAAAAAATTATTGAAATCAGATGAAAAATATGTATTTTATGGGCGGAGGTCATTTCTCTATATGTTATATAGTGGAAACTTTGAAAATCTTTTTCTCAGAAATTTAACTGATAGATATCAATCAAATTTAACATGAATGACCCTTGGGTGACCCTTTATCAGTCTACAAAAAATTATTGAAATCGGATGAAAATTATGTATTTTATGGGCGGAGGTCATTTCTTTATATGTTATATAGTGGAAACTTTGAAAATCATTTTCTCAGAATCTAACTGATAGATATCAACCAAATTTAACATGAATGATCCTTGGGTGACCCTTAATGAGTCTACAAAAAAATATTGAAATCAGATGAAAAATATGTATTTTATGGGCTGAGGTCATTTCTCTACATGTTATATAGTGGAACCTTTGAAAATCATTTTCTCAGAATCTAATTGATAGATATCAACCAAATTTTACATGAATGATCCTTGTGTGACCCTTTATCAGTCTACCAAAAATTATTGCAAGTGGATGAAAAATTTGTTTTTATGGGCGAAGGTCAATTTCACTATATGTTATATAGTGACACTTTGAAAATCATTTTCTCAGAATGTAACTGATGGATATCAATCAAACTTCATTAGTATGATCCTTGGGTGATCCATTATCATGCAGCCAAAAATTATTGTCATTGGATGAAAAATATGTCTTTTATGGGCGGAAGTCATTTCTCTATATTTTATAATGTTGGAGACTTTGAAAATCATTTCAACATCAGTAAAACCCAAACTATCTAAAAATCTAGTCAAAACTTAGATTTGCTATTACAAGACATTCAAGCCTGTGGAGCGACACAAGCCATTCATGGCTTTCTAGTTAAAGATTTCAAAGTGAAAAAATGCCACGGCCTGCCACGCCCATATTTGGGGGCCAATCAAAATTCTTTGAACAATTTAAGAAGAGGGCCACCCAAGGATCATTTCTACCAAGTTTCGTTAAAATCCGCCCATTGGTTTGGGAGGAGAAGATGTTTAAAGAAAAAGTTTACGCACGGACGGACACACGACGGACACTCCGCCATGACAATAGCTCGCTGGCCTTCGGCCAGTGGAGCCAATAAAATACTGAATGCTCTCTCTCTCTAGAGAGGATGTGGTAATAGTGGTGGGAAATCGATGTGTAGGTGTTGCATCCATCACAATATGACATACTGTTAAAAGTGCTGTAAAACTACATTCGATCAGTCAGATTCTGCTTAGAATCTGCCAAACAGAACCCTTGAATTGATAGAAAAGGCTTAGCATCAGAAATTGAACAGCAACCTGAACAAATGGAGCTTGTAATTCAGCTGTTTTAAGATCAGTAAGTGCTTGGGGGTGAGCTATTGTGATCTCTTATCATCTGTTTGCCTGTAAACAATACTGTCGGGTAATTCTTGTCTCAAAATCTGAGTTATTGATCACAAATAACCAAAGTTCCAAAATATCATGGTATCATCCTCATGGCAACATTCAGGACCTTCAGTCCTTTGATTTGGAAATTTAAGTGATGCCACAGTATCCGGAAGAGCTTAAAAAGTAATATAGTGTTATTGGTATTACAGTTTGATAAGGAATTGGATGACTTTTTTTTTATCCCCGGCCGTTTTCGGCAAGGGGATATTCATTAATGTAATGGTCTCTGTCCGTCATTCTGTCACTAAACTTGTCTGGAGCATATCTCCTAAAGTATAATAGCTATCAACATGAAACATTATGGGTGGATAGATCTCATGGAGAAGAAGTGCAGTGTACATTAACTGTAACTCTTGCTTGCATAATTTTCAAGTTTTTGCCCTTTATTATTTTTAAGACTTAGATTTTGTAGGTGGTAAATCTTTTTAAGTACAAAAGAATTCTTAATCTAAGGCTTCTGTTTACTATCAAGCTTTCATGGTGGGCAATGGCCATGTCCAATATGGCTCTTGTTCTTAAATGAATGAGGAACACAACATTTGACAAAAATCCTGTTTATTGTGAAACAAAATATTTCATTACTTGCCCACAAATATAGAATACAATTATCTTTTGTGAAACAAAATATTTCATTACTTATTCACAATTTTAGCATTCAATTACATTCATCAATAAATCTACAATACAGTTATTATCAAAGCATCTTGGTCTCGATTGCAAAGAATTGAAAAATATATGTAACAAATTATATAATGAAAAGGGTTTATCTTGGACAGGAAATATAATATCAACCAATGGCTCATCAGACTTGAAACCATCAGATTTTGGAAAGTAGAATAGCAAACCTACCTTACTATTTTTTTTTGTGTGTGTGTGGTGCAAAACTAATGTAAGTGCCATTATATGTTTTCAGGCACTTAAACAGCTTTGCAATATCCCCTTGTAATTACTATGTAGGATCATATCTCTGACAATTTCCAAGATGATCGCCTCTCTTCATTGGATAGGTAAAAAATGTTTCAAAATCACATTGCTTGAAAAAAAACTTACCATTTTGAGCCAGTTTGCCCCAAGAGACTTAGAAGTCATCACCATAGTTAAGTTAAGACATTAACAACAAATAAATTGTCACAAAAACAGGTGTTAACAATACGACCAAGAAAATGCACTTCTCCAGTATAGTATAAATCACTAATATTTTCTTGTCTCATAATGATGACTCCTCTGAGAAATCTCATCAAAATCAATCAAGTAATGCAAGATTGCATTTCTGTCATCTGGGCATTCCAAAAATTGGTTTAGAATTTACCAAAAGTGTTTAATGTGAGACAAGCTGATCATAACACTGTCTAGACAAGAAAAGTTATTGTAGACTTGGTTAAGATTAGCTTGTCTCAAACAAAATCTCATGTCAAATCGTATATATCTTAATAGAAGTACACTTAAAAACTTTTGAAGTTACAATTAGAATTGTCTAATCAGGTCGACTAAAATAAGTACCCACAATATATGGTTTCATACATAAATAATGACTTTAGAATGGTCTGGCCCCTCTCTTATCTAGGCTAAGAAACAATTGAAACACAATTGACATGTACACTGTATCAACATACACGAATACAACATAGAAGCACTTGAGAAAATGAGAGAAAAGTGTATTTTAACAAGATGAGTTTGTGAAACACAACTGCCCCCCGAAACTTCAAATCTTTACACAAATTTTACCTTTACAGACAACATTGACCTTGTCACATGACCTTGGTATCTATTCAATTTCATTTCAATAAGATCTATCATTAAGCCAAATAAGAAACATTATTTCTTATTTAGGCTGGAAGTTAATGTTTTTTTTATTTTAAGTTTTCCAGACAGACACAGACAGACACACCATGGTAAAACAACATTTCCCTGATCTTACTGACCTGAGGGTATCAAAAAAGGGAAAAGATGTATTCGAAACATAAATACCTAACAAATTGCCTGACAGTAAAATTCTAATAACTGTTGAACATGGAACTGAATGAGGTAATTTCTTTAAAGGATTAAGACTTTCAACAGACTGGAACAACTATAGAACTAACAGTGACCATTATCTTTTGATACTGGCCATCTAAGTTTTGAGCACTTCATTGAGCGATAGAACATAGTATCCTGTAAACAAGTTTCTGAGTCCAAGATTACAAAATATTTCTAAATCTCAACAACAAATTTTCTCAAATTAGAATTCATACAAATGTATGAACAAAAATGATTATATCAATAAGTTGTTATCTATAACAACTAATTGAGCCTGTGCGTGAGATTTCCAACAATTTCATATATGCACATAGCAAAGACTCTGACCAGTCTGTGCATCCGCACAGTCTGACCAGTCTTCACTATGCGATTAGTAGATAGATATGGTTTCAAAATACTTGTACATCAGAAGGTAACATTACATTTACTCTAAATGGCTGTCTATGCTGTTCAATTTTGGCACCTCATACATATTTGGAATGTTACGCACAGGCTCAATCAATATGATCATATATGTCCACACATTTATATTTGTATTTTTACACAATTACAGCTTTAATCTCGAGTCGAAATTTGAGAATATTCTTAGTTGAGAATGAGAATAGTTTTATCATCTGGGGCCCTAAACTCTTCTATTTACACTCTACCACAATCCCACCTTTTAACATACTGAAGGACAACAAAAGGAAAAAGAGAAATTGCTTATGACAAGTAATATCTACTTTTCCCACATTTTTTTCCCTTCAGTTTGACAATTAATTTTCAAATTATTTATACTTTAGACTGTTGCCTGTAACATTTTTTGAAGCCGTCTAAGTTGCTATCATCTTCAAAATTTAAGAATGGTCCAAATGAAAAAGGTTTACTAGAAGACAATTTAAAGTTCATAAAATAATCTTTCCTTTAACTCTCTGGATAGAAATCCTTGTGTAAAAAGAAGGAATTGCTTTTTACATTTTCCCTATCTTTATTTTGAAGACGAGATTGTGTGGCAATGTGTTGAAGGGCAAACTAATATTAAATGGCAATCAAGAGAGATCAAGTTTTGATTCAGAAGTAAAGACTCTATAAAATTGTTTACATTTTTCCTAAGCACAAATCAATCTTGTTAGTAATTGGTCTAAATCATTTTAAGTATGGTTCTATAACTCTTCTGATTTAACAAATCTGCCTGTCTGTGAATTTTCTTTCACTCTTGACATACACTAATACTTAACCCTTTGCTGTTTAATCCCTGCTTTTTATGTGCCTGTGATTTTATGATTGAGAAAACATTGTGAAAAAAGAAGAAATTGCTTCTGACAAGCAATTTCTTCTTTTTCCACACTATTTTCTACCCTACTGAATGGTTATTGTTCAATTAAACCCACATTTAATTTTCGTCTGCAAGATCTTTGAATTTGGACAGGTCCAAAATTTTGTAAAACAGGAAAGGGTTAATATTTACAGGAAATTCTAAACCTAAAAGTTTTATACTATTGGGTTAAATAGTTTCAATCATTGAGCAATAATACAAAAGAAATCAACATGATTATTGATTAAAACTTAACTAGAAAACTGCTGGCTTCCATTACCATATAATCATATAAAAGTTGGTCTGCCTTTTGCTTTAGAGAAGATTTTTGAAGATATTTGCTCTTTGTTTCTATGTAAAACAGGATGCGCCCTGGCAGAGTCCAAATATGACCCCAGGCGCATGGAATGAACAAAGTTGTGTTTTTACTCAAACAAGAAATAAACAGGTAGTTTTAGAAATCACTTTTAGAATAGTGATATACTTTGCCTTTTCTCATTTTTTCTCATGTTATTTTTACAAATAAAGTGAGATGTGGTTGGCAATTTCTTCCAAATTGGACCTATATCTTATATATTATATATGGTAATGGGTCCAGCATTTTGATTTGTGAAATTACGATCAGAATCTGTTTGTAATTAGTAATACCATGGGTTACCTGGTGGCATTTGTAACATTAAGCCATGAGCGTATTATTTACATCTATTATCAGAAACGGACAAACCTAACTATGGCATAAACCAAAATGCATGCTAGAAAGCAATTCCTATCTCTTGATTATTCATTTGTCAGAAGGTACAAATAACAATCAGACTGCACATAAATGTGGTCTAATCCTTGTCCGCATTACTTGTTAGTTCTATTCTATCTAGAATCAATTAATGAATTTACTTTTAAAACCAAATACTGACAGACGAGTGGTGCATATCGTACTTTACATCCATTGACTGACCATCATTATGAAAAGCGTTTTATGCAACATGACAAGGATAAAGATCAATCATTCGAAACAAAATTATAATTTACGTACATAAATCAAGCAAAATTCTTGGAGCATTATAAAGGCATCAGGGGCCTTTTTTACTAAACATCTTACGATAATTTTTGCGTAAGTCAAAATTAAAGATGCCTCTCTAGTAGTAAGTAAATATGGAATTCTACCATGCATCATCTCATTGGAATTGTCTGATAAAGAATTCCAATGAGATATTGCAAGGTAGAATCTAACTATGAAAGAACACACCATATACCATTTGTGACTGACTTACAATTATTTTTTTTTTTGTAAGATGTTTAGTAAAACGGGCCCCAGATAAGTAAATTGCGTATAAATGGAGAGAGCACTATATTGTAAATTATAATTCTTTACTCAAAATATTTTTGTTATACAGCTTGGGGTCAAATAATAACATTTACATTTATGAATGACAAATCATTTAAATATAATTTTTTGCTTTGCATACAAGAGAACATGCAAAGCATAGTACAGTTTAAATTATTTGTGAACTTTTCATCTTGAAAGCAAGGAAAGATTTATATCTCATTCAAAATAATTAGGTCAATATTTCATTAAAAAAAACTAAACAAGATGTGTTTGTGAAACACGAATGCCCCCATAACAGCGATCTCTCAATAAGGCAAAGGTTAAGTTTTCGGTTTAAGTTTTCGGACAGACAGATGGACAGACGGACAGACAGACAGACAGACATGAGTAAAACAATATGGCCCCGATCTCTCGATACGGGGGCATAAAAATGAAAACAATATGGAATGCACAGAAGATAACATAATTACAACATTTCTCCATAAAATTAACAAATCACATTTATAGAAATATCATTTTTAAAAAAGATCGAAAAAAAAAAGAGTTTGGAATGCTTCAAATGTAAATAGCATAAGGAATGAACAACATAATTACAACAAACTGAGATTAAAAGAAAACAATGCCCATACTTTAGTTGCACAGATTTAACCCCTATCCTGCCGAATATGACTTTTGCTTCAAACAAAATGACATTTCGATGGCTCAGCGTGAAACAGTTGTAACTGCCTATATGTTTATAGGCAGTTACAACTGGTTCTCACTCAGCCATCGATTTCGGATATTTCAAATAGCCTGGTCCAAGTTTTCCCAGAATGATTAAAAAGGCAAGTTGGCAGTGCTAGATTAGTTCCGACTGCATATATTCAGGCTGTTCATAGTCTACACTGTTTTCAAAAGTCTTGTGTACAGACGGAAAACCTGGTATACAGCATAAATAGGATCAAGAATGAAAATGCATGTTTACAAAATAAAACTAGGAATAGTCGTCTGCTGACAACAAAAGTCAAGACCTCAGATATTTTACCTTCAAAATTTACCAAAATGAAAAATTTCAGGAACATAAAAGATGTTATATCCCATTTTTCCATTTTGAGTTACTGTTATCTTGTGTTTCAAGACTGGTCCTGCTCCATTAATTTATTCTTTCGGATGAAGATAAATGTGACATTTCATTTCGTAGTCTATTCTCTCCCATAGAAATTTTCATCTACACAAATTATAACATATCCAGGAGCCAGTGCATTAGAATTGTAAGTGCCTATAAATAAATAGACACTTACAATAGTTTAGCACTGATCCCTTAAGATGCTCTCACACACATACATCAAAATGCCAATGGCATAATCTTACCTAACAATGAACAAGCCAAGAAAAAAATATCCCATTCTGTCCAAAAAGCTTAACCCTTTGCTGTTTAATCCCTGCTTTTTATATGTCTGTGAATTTATGATTGAGAAAACATTTTGAAAAAAGAAGAAATTGCTTCTGTCAAGCAATTTCTTCTTTTTCCACACTATTTTCTACCCTGCTGAATGGTTATTTTTCAAATTAAATCCACTTTAAATTTTTCGTCTGCAAAATCTTTGAATTTGGACAGGTCCAAAATTTTGTAAAACAGGAAAGGGTTAAGGGAGGGGAACCATAATAGTTCCGCAACATTATGGCACTCATGAACTTAAACAATGTTGACCGAGGTTTCCTAATGAATATCATTAGGAAAACTCAGTTTACACTGTTCAAGTTCATTACTTCGGAAAAATTGTGGAACTATTATGGGTAAACTACCTTAAAAGCTTCAAACAATATCTTAGTTAATAACTATTCTAAATACAAATAATGGAAATTAAAATGCAAAACAACTGAGTAGTTTGATATATTAGGGCAAACCAACATCAATGAACCTGTGTGTGACATTTCCAACAATTTCATTGAATGGTATTGAATGAATGGAGTTTTATGCCGCTTTCAACATTTTTTTCATTTAAATCCCAGGGCCTTGAGCACCTAACAATGGCTTCCTGGTATTTCTCTCACCAGTACAACCATCACATTCTTTCCTAGCCTCCCACTGCTATCTCACATAGGTCTACGATTATCAACCCATTGGTAAGAGACTAATTGTCAGAAAGATTGAGTGCTGCCATCAGGGATGGAACCCGGTCCCTCTAGATTTCATGTATGCATGATGGACAGATCTTGAGAAGCATGGACAATCACACAGTGCATTTGTAATATTCTGCAATCGTAAACAGAGATTATAGGTCCATACATATCTATTAAACACATAGTGAAGACTCTGGTGGTCAGATCGTGCAAATGCACAGTCTGATCAGAGTCTTAACATTGCGCACATGTGAAATTATTGGAAATGTCAAACACAGGCTCAAATCAATTTTTGCTCTGGAAATCTGAAATTCATGACATCCTGAAACATATAGGAGCCTGTGTGTGACAATTCCAACAATTTCAAAGATGTGCCAAGAAAAGACTCAGGCCAGCCTGTACATCCGCACAGTCTGTCCAGAAACTTCACTTTGCACTTTTTTTGCAAGCACAGTCTCAAAGCATCCATATAGAGGGAGAGAGAATCTTTTAATTGCACTATGTGACTGTTTAGGATACACAATGTTTTTAACTCATGTACATGTCAAATTGTTGGAAATGTCACACACAGGCTCATATTTCTGAGTAAGATATTCTCAGAGAGAAACCTAAATATAGGTTTATGTTTGCTCTCAAACTTTATGAGGTAAATTTGTAAACTTGAACTTGGTAATCCAAATAAAGGAATTTTTTTTTTTTTTTTTTTTTTTCTTGTCTAACAATTATGAAATAAATCTAATAATCTTTGCATTAATTTTAATGGAAAAGTTCCACTAGAGGGGTGTGTGAAGATTCAGATCAACAAATGCACACAGTACATTAAAACTTTCTGGTATAGTCAAGCTAGGAAAAGATTTAATGGTAGTACTGGTAAGAGAAATACCAGGAATCCATTGTTACTTGCTCCAGCCGCCTTGATATGACTGCACAAGGCAGTAAATTGTCACATATTCCGCCCGTCACATCAGCTGGATGTCAACATGGGGGAGTGGATTTATATGACATCTGAATATTAACAAAGGCAGTAACTCAAAAAATAGGCTAGGTAGGGTTATTGTTCTTGAGCACTCCACTCTACAATCATAAGAGGAATATAACTCCAAAGTTTGAAGACAATCCATCTTAAAGTGACGAAGTTTGTTCTGGATATACGACTGGACTCGGCCCGTCCCAAGACACCACAGGTGATCATATCATATGTCCTGTCCTGGATAGGTCTACAAAAACTGTTAAAAGCATTGTTGAAACTCAATTCAAATAAATATATCAATCTCGAGCTTTGGGTTTACATTGTCTCCTGACTTTTCTGGGTTACCAAGTTCAAAGTTATTTGAGGTAAAAAAGAAGTTTGCACATAGCTCCAGAACACATTTATATAAACATGCAAACAAATGAAGGCAAGGAACAGTCTAACCAGAAATAATTCAACACAGTAATGAAACGTAACAAGTTAGTTAATGTGACCAATAATACAAGAATCAAATGTTGCATGATGTTTGAAAAACAGGCTGAAGAGGATAACTAGGGACTGTATTTAAAATCAATATATGGATAGTGAAGTAGAATGACCAATCTTTTTTAAATCTTATCCATCTAAAGCAACAAAATTATAGTCTTATTACATGTATTTTTGCACACTTTGGACTCTCTTCCTAGGTACAAATATTTTGTGTAGTTTTCAAATACTTTTTTACAAAAACACATATTTTTAATCTTTTTTGTTTACATTCTATGAATGAGCTTCAACAATATTCAACACATATAAATATTTAACAAGGAAAATAGTTATTTTGATTTTATGCTTTCATAAATAGCACTTAATAAAAGCTTTTCATATAGCAGTAAATGTACCATCCTATATCTTCCTGACCCTTGTCATACTGAACATGGAATATTCCATCTTTGGAAGAAGGTCAAGACAAAGATCAGCCTGCACTTAATTGCAGTCTGATCTTAGTCTATGCCACCTGATTTTCTTTTTTAAACCAGAAAAGTTTTTATTTTTCAAAATACATAATGATTCACAATTAGAGCAACAAGTGCCCTCAGCACTTTGATTTTTCATACAATTTTCAAAGGTTTTTGTTCATCATGTGAGGGTTAAGAAGGTTTCAGATTACTTGAAAATTGTATCAGAAGTCTTGTAATAACAGAGATTCTTTTAAGTTTAAGTTTTCATTCGACAGAAAAACAGGCAAAATTAAATGAACATGCCTCTGTTACTGGAAAGAAATAAGTACTTGACTAAATACCTTATCAGGAGTAAGATTTGTTTTACCACACAAAAGACTGCCGTAGTCACAATATTTCCTGAAAAATTATCACAAAGGCCTCTTTTTCAGTGAAGCATCCAGGGTTTGACACTAACTACTTTTTGCCACCAGCCTGAAGGACCTGTTAGCCCAAAATATTACAGGTCCTCCCTGATAACAACAGGTCCTTCATGATGAAAATCATGTTTGAATTTTAGCAATTTAAGGGATAAATTGGAAAGAAAACATTGTTGGAAAAAAAGAAATTGCTTTAAACAAGCAATTTCTTCTTTTCCACAATTTTTTCCATTTGGTGATGCAAATTTTAGTATTGGAAAGGCAATCATTTTTCAAAACTGGAGATTTTAAATACTAAATGCCGTTCATAACCTCATGCCTGAAGGACCTGCAGCGTGTTAATATTTACCAGTCCTCCCTAAAATCCACAGGCCTCGAGCCTGAGGACTAGTGTTAGTGTCGATCCCTGAGCATCATAGTATCACAAAATAGCGACAATATTGAGAGAAGTAGCAGATGACAGTTTAAAGTTGATGAAATCTTGGATTATTGTATATTTTAGGGAGAAAAATTTTGGAAATGCAGCAATTTCTTTATTTGCGAAATGTTTTCTTAACATTCTTATCTTAAGGAATGTCAACAGGAGGGAATGTGTTGGAAAGGATTAAACATGATACAAATTTAGGAATGACAAAATTACAATTAAATAGCAAAATACATCAACACTGTTAAACACAAATGCCCATTAAATAGAATATCTACATATGTTTGATATTGATAAATGACCTTGAACTTTTGTATCAACAGATGTATTTTGATGTGATGCCTAACATAAGAACTTTCTCTTGAAAAGAGTTGAAGTAATGAAAATATTTTTTGGGTTTAATTTTACCAAAATTTGACCTCAATAGATAACCTTGACTTTATTTGAAAACCTAGATTGTGCAAATAGATGAGATCTATGATCATACCAAACATGAGCATTGCTTTATGAATGGGATACATGAAATTGGCAATTGTATGAGAATTAAGTTTGCAGACAATTGGACAATGGTAAACAATAGGTCCTTCAAAGTTTGATGAAGGTATAAATTGCGTAACATATTGAAATGAGACAGCGAAATTAAATAGACTGTTTTACAGTTCAGTAGTTCTGGCTGGGTCGGCTTGGCTTCTACTTAACGAATTAAAAAAGTGTGATGGCAGATTATGCTCTATATCATGTGAATTACAACCATTTGACCCAAACTCAAGAGGAAATTTTTTCCTCAATTTATTTAATGTTTGTGTTTTTTGATTGGCAGCATGATCACATGGGCAACGATTTCTGTCAATATTCTGCAAGACAGCCTCCGTAACATAACCGTTCACAACTGGAATTTGTTTCATATCACATCCACAACCATCAATAGAAAAATTGACACCATCTAGCATTTCACCGAGAGCATGATTGTCACCATTCATAAATTTCATGTATGATGCTACTGACTTTGTTTGTTGATCGCTTACTCTTCTAGGCTCTTCTGCCTCACTATCCATATGTTCATGGTAATTGTGATTGTTTTCATCATGTTCATGAAGACCATCTCGTTCATAACCTTGATGGTCTTCATCAAGGTTATGAACAAGATGATCGACATGATCGTCAAAACTGTCTATCGTCCCATCAATTGAATCCTCTTCTCCTGATTCATATCTCTCCATTAATAAACTCTTGTTGTTCAGATCCAGTCGAAGTCCCGATGTTTTGTCTCGATGGTGAGATGGTGGATGAAGAGAACCATGGGAACTCTTCAATGATTGTACGGGTAAAGAGCGCGTGCTTCCTCTTTGAGTGTCACAGCGCTCTGGTTTGATTGTACACATATTTTCATCGTCTTTACGCACAAATTGTTCAGATTTAGAATCTATTTTGTCTATAATGTTTACACAACCATAAGGGTTCACAACATGTTTGACAGCACTATTTTTATCGCTGTGTATATCAGATCCATACAACTGGTCACCGACCCCAAGCTGTGAGTCTGTGTACCCATACACCTTGCCCCGCCCCTCAGATATGATACCCGAATCACTCCCAGACTTCTCATCGTATTTACGTTTTGAATTTCTGATGTGAGCTGGGTGTAGTCGCATCAGTAGCGTGTCTGCCGAGTGACTCAAACTGCTTCTACCACTGTCATTGTTAGACTTACTATGTCTGGTCTTCTTATAGAACTTCTCCTGTGAAAAATAAAGAGCTGTAATTACTTTAACAATTCCAATATACAAAAGACACACAATTTAATATACCCAAAAAAAACAATGTTTAGGAAATATATAGTAGTCAGCTTGTTGGTTGGTCTGTAGGTTGAAAGGTTTGTCTCTCAGTCTGTCTGTAGCTTTTTTGTGTCCATTCAATTTTTCAGCAACTAATGGGAGGATTTCATTCAAACTTTACATATGTGATCAGTATCAAGCAGAGATGTGCATGTCCAATTTTGGTCACAGTCCATTGACTTTATACATAATTATGGCCCTTTGACCAAAAGCACAAATTATAAATTAATATATTTGACATTCAATTTATGATATGATCCAATTATTATTCCATTTATATGATCAAATCTTTAAATAAAGAGAATTGAGAAAATTTTAAATTAAGATACTCCATTAACATACAACACCAACAGCAATTTCTTCTTTTTTCACAATATTCCCTTACATTTGAGACTGTGAATGACATTCCCAACAATACTATGTGTGCACATATCTGATCAGCCTATGCATCTGCAAGGTCTGACCAGAGTCTCTACTATGTGCTTGATATATAGCTACATACCTATAGTCTCTATTCAAAGTTTTTTATGCATTGTGTGGTTATCTTTATTGCTGAATATCCGCCCATCCCACACACACATGATATTGTTGGAAATGTCTAGCATAGGCTCATTCAATATCAAAGATAAAAGCCTTATGGAATATTCAGGACATAGGTTAACAGCTACCTTCAAATGCAGTATATTAGACTTGCTGGTAATCAGGGGTGCCTCAACTCCAGTGGTAGACTCAGTTGACGAACAGGGGCTGGGTGGGCCATCTATTTTCTCGTAGATGCCATCTGATGTGTCAGAGTCTGGTGATAATTTACGTTGAGGCATCGGCTAAAATTTAAAATAAAACATTAAGGGTCTAGTATCTTGTGACCTATATTAACCCTTATCTTGCCAAGTTGATTTTTTGTTTAAAATGAATTGACAATTTTTGGGACAAATTATATCAGTCTGACTCAAGTTTTTCCATCAATAATTAATAGAAAGCAGACAGTCTAGACTAAGATCAGCCACTATTTCTGTGCATTTTAGTCCATATTTTCTGCCACAAATTATAATAGAGGAGGAATATGTAGAGAACAGCAGGATATGGTAGTGGAATCGTAATAGTTCCACAACGATCATGAAGTTTAACAGTGTTAACCGAGGTTTCCAAATGATTTCATTAGGAAACCTCCGTTAACAATGTGAAAGATTATGAGTTCCAAATGTTGCTGAACTATCATGGGACCATCCCCTTAACCCTTTCCTGTTTTACAAAATTTCGGACCTGTCCAAATTCAAAGGTTTTGCAGACGAAAATATAAAGAGGATTTAATTTGAAAAATAACCATTCAGTAGGGTAGAAAATAGTGTGGAAAAAGAAGAAATTGCTTGTCAGAAGCAATTTCTTCTTTTTTCACAATGTTTTCTCAATCATAAAATCACGGGTACGTAAAAAGCAGGGATTAAACAGCAAAGGGTTAATCAATGATTTCTCAACTTTATAATCTTACATAGAAGAAAGGGAAAATCTGACGTTTTCTGCCCTGTCTGACTAACAAGTCTGAATTAGAAACTTCTCAAAACAGTATTTTTTTGTAAAGCTTAGTTATCTATAAGGTATGACCTGCCTGATTTGCAATAACAAAAGGACAAACAAGCTCCCGAGAAAATGGTACACTGCTTTACCTAGAGAAGTGTACCCAGTATCTAATGAACTTGGGACGCTAGTTTGTGCTTTGTTATCCTTATGGCAGAGTTGATTTGACATGATAGCTTCAAATGCACCAAAACACAGAAGAATGCATATCTGGTAACTGTTATGTCGTTTGTTGCTCAAGTTGTGTACATAAATTTAAGTACATGAAGCTTAAGGTAGTGGACCAGTAAAAGTTCTACAGTGATGGAAGAAATAAACTTTAACAGTGTCAACTGCGGTTTCCTAATGATTTCATTTGGAAACCTCTGTCAGCGATGTGAAAGATCATAAGATCCCTTATGTTGTGAAGTCCACTACCTTAAATGGAAAGTAAACAAGAGATAAATGTAAACAAGATGTGTTTGTGAAACACAAATGCCCCCGTAACAGCTTTTTATTTCAAAGTTTGACCTTTACAGATGACCTTGACCTTGTCACATGACCTTGACTTTGGTACCAGCGGATGCGGATCATTGAGATCTATCATCATGCCAAATATTAGCTTTGTATCTTGAATAGGCTTCAAGATATTGGTAAGGTTTAGTTTTCGGGTTAACTTTTTGGACAGACGGACGGACAGACAGAGGGACAGACAGACGGAAGGATGGACAGACAGACAGACGGACATGAGTAAAACAATATGCCCCCGATCTCTCGATACGGGGGCATAAAAAACATTTATGCCCTCACAAGGACAGGGCACTGACATAAACCTTGCCAATATCTCTTGTGCTTTCTTTAAAATATAAAGTATTCAATGAACAGGTTTAATTAACAAAGGGCAATAATTAAATGATGAGTAGAGTTACTGCCCCTTTGCAAAACACTACTCCTCAGTGAGATCTATCCACCTGTGAAGTTTCATGATTCTATCTTGCAAACTTTGAGTTATGCTCTAAAAAACAAGTGCATGTCGTATTGCGATGCAATACAGGAGTCCCCCACCGGATAACAAAAAATCCTTTCTTATAATATATCTCCTACTTACTAGATCTATAACTGTATACAAAATTTGTAGTTGCTAGCACATTAGGTTAAAATGTCCCAAACAAAAATATAAGAGTAAAAACAACCAATGGCAAAAACTCCAAAAGTGGGTGGAGAAGAATGATTCTTGTACATGGCACTTGTCCTCAATGAGATCTAAAAGTGTACCAAGTTTGAAGTTGCTAGCACTGATGGCTCAGGAGATATGGTCCGGACAAAAATGTCAGGATAAAAAACAACAACGGACAAAAACTAAAAAAGTGGATGTGGCAGAGTAACAGTTCTTGTGCATTACACTTCTTCTCAATGAGATCTACCAGTGTACAAAGTTTGAAGTTGCTAGGGCTTATGATTTAGGAGATAAGTACAGGACAAAAATGTAAGGATAGAAACAACAAAGGGCAATAACTCAAAAAGTGGACATGGCAGAGTGACAGTTCTTGTACATGACACTTGTCCTAAATGATATCTATAAGTGTAGCAACTTTGAAGTTTCTAGCACTTATGGTTTAGAAGATATGTTCCGGACAAAAATGTAAAGGTAAAATCAACAAAGGGCAATAACTCAAAAAGTGGGTGTGGCAGAGTAACAGTTGTTGTACATGACACTTGTCCTCAATGAGATCTATATGTGTACAAAGTTTAAAGTTGCTAGTACTTATAGTTTAGGAGAAATGATCCGGACAAGAATGTAAGACTAACTAGAAAGCCATGAATGGCTTGAGTCGCTCCACAGGCTTGAAATTCTTGTAAAGCAATAAAAGTTTTGTCTAGACTTTTAGATATTTTGGATTCTACTGATGTTGAAAATGATTTTCAAAGTTTCAATTATATAACATATAGAGAAATGACATCCGCCCTTAAAATGCATATTTTCATCTGATCACAATAATTTTTTGTAGACTGATTAAGGGTCACTCAAGGATCATTCCAGTAAATTTGGTTGATATCAATTGGTAAGATTATGAGAAAATGATATCCAAAGTTTCCACTATGTAACATATAGAGAAATGACCTCCGCCCATAAAATACATACTTTTCATCCGATCACTATAATTTTTGGTAGACTGATAGAGGGTCACTCAAGGACCATTCCAGTGAAATTTGGTTGATATCCATTTGTTAGATTCTGAGAAAATGATTTCCAAAGTTTCCACTATATAACATATAGAGAAATGACCTCCGCCTATAAAATACCTACTTTTCATCCGATCACTATAATTTTTGTTAGACTGATAAAGGGTCACTCAAGGACCATTCCAGTGAAATTTGGTTGATATCCATCAGTTACATTCTGAGAAAATGATTTTCAAAGTTTCCACTATACAACATATAGAGAAATGACCTCCGCCCATAAAATGCATATTTTCCATCCGGTCTCAATAATCTTTTGTAGACTGATAAAGGGTCACTCAAGGATCATTCATGTAAAATTTCATTGGTATCCATCAATTAGAATCTGAGAAAACTCACTTTTTACCATATTTGGAAATTAGCCACGCCCATTAAATCCATGTTTTTAATTGGATCAAAATTTCTTGAACAACTTTGAAAGAGGGTCACCCAAGGATCATTCCTGTGAAGTTTGGTTGAAATTCATCCAGTAGTTTCTGAGGAGAAGATTTTTAAAGAAAAAGTTTACGACCGGACGCACGGACGCACAGACGCACAGACGCACGGACGGACGCACGACAGACACAACGCCATGACAATAGCCCCAGTGGCTTTCAGCCAGTGGAGCTAAAAACAACAAAGGGCAATAACTCAAATAGTGGACGTGGAAAAGTAACAGTTCTTGTACATGACATTTGTCCTCAATAAGATCTATCAGTGTACAAAGTTTGAAGTTGCTAGCAGTTATGGTTTAGGAGATATGATCTGGACAAGAATGTAAGGCTAAAAGCAACAAAGGGCAATAACTCAAAAAGTGGGTGTGGCAGAGTTATGGATCTTGAACATGACACTTCTCCTCAATGAGATCTATAAGTGTACCAAGTTTGAAGTTGCTAGCACATATGGTTTAGAAGATATAGCCCGGACAAAAGTGTGATGGACAGACAGATGGACGGACAGACGGAATCGAGCAAACCTATAGTCCCCCAACCGGTAACCGGTTGGGGACTAATAATCAGTTCATAGACAGACCAACTGACAGACTGACTGACCAACCAACAAGTGCAAAGCAACATGCCCCTCTTCTTTGAAGGGGGCCATAAGTATCATGAAAGTGCAAGAAACAAAAATGGACTTAAAAGCAGGATAAAGCAAATTGACCAAATACAGGACAAAACTTAAAAAGTCTAAAAGTGAGGATGCCTGACAGACATTTTAGATACCTTTTAGTGCATTAAAAATTAAAGGCAAACTCTGAATTCCTATAAAAATTAATTATGAATGTGAAAGAACAGCATGCTCATTAAATATTCAAGATTCTGGATAAGTTTTGTTGAATTAAACTGAATTTTCACTTAATACTAATATTTTTCCCAACATTTTGTTTTCAAAAAATTTCCCAGATGGGCTAGCTTATCAATATAACTACATCATGTAGCTGTGGTAACAATGTTAAGGTCATCCATCATCAATGTGATTTTTTGTCGTTTCATGTTTCGAGGTCACTTCATTCTTCAGTTAGAGTCTGGAAACATTATTGTGTCTACAGACGTTCTGACAGATGGACAGACGGAAGGATGGACAGACAGACAAATGTAGTAAAACCAATATACCCCCTCTACTTTGCAGATGGGAGATGTAATATTAATCTGAGGAAGGGTGCCTTGACAGTTGTTTAAGTACATGGGTGCAATCTGCTCATAAAAGCTATATGACTGATATGGATGTGCAAAAATCGAAAAAAACAAATTTTAGCAGGACAAGTTACTTATTCAACCAAAGAAAAAACAAACAAAACTGTAAACTCTTGTCATGCTGAACCCAAAATATTCTTGTTTAGGAAAAGGGTATAGACAAAGATCAGTCTGCATTTATACGCAGCCTGAACTTAGTCTAAAACCACCAGATTTTCCTATCAAAACCAGAAAAATTTAAAGTTATTTTGCCAATACTGACCCAAAGTTAGCCTATCCTGTGATTTCAGCACTTTGTTTTTAAAAGCAATTTTATCCAAGTTTTTAATCATGCTGACAAGGCTTAATAACTAAATATATTTTGCCTTTAAAAATATATAAAATGTGTATCACAAGAGGAAGTTACTCAAGATCACTTCATAATCCAGCACTAAAGACTATTACATTTCCCAAGACTCTATGTTGTGTGAACTCATTAGAAACATCATCAATGAAGCCATTCTTATGACCCCCCAACAAAATAAAGTTAAGTTTAATCATACCAACGGCTCAGAGTGAAACAGCTGTAACTGGCTCTTTTTTTTCAGTGAGAATCAGTAAACTGTTGTAACTGCCTATTAAATATAGCCAGTTATAACTGTTTCGAGTTGAACAATCAGTAAGTTCACAGAACCAAAATTATACTGTTGAGGCGTGGAAACAATAAACAATAGCAACTTACAATGGGTGGTAGAGGAGGCAATGTGCTTGGCATGATTATAGGTATAGGCTCAAAGTATTTCTGCTTCACGGTTCTAACTACGCGCCTGTAAAACACAAAAACAACACAACACTGTCATAACTAAACTGACATTGTAACAACTTATATATACATAATTGTGCAGTGCTATAAGGTAGTGGACCCGTAATAGTTTCGCAACATTTTGGAACTCATGATCGTTCACAATGTTAACCGAGGTTTCCCAATGAAAATCTTATTTATTACTTCCAGAGCGTTGCCAAACTATTACGGGTCCACTACCTAAATGTACAGTTTTCATATGAGATTGTTTGTGACATTTCCAATAATTTCATGTGTGCGTGATGAACAGAAACGGAAATGCCTAGACTGAAATTTAGCACAAAAAGATGGTTGTGTGACTGTCTGTCTGAAGATCTTCGAGACCAGGGGCCCGTTTTACTAAAGGTCTTACGAGAATAATAATCACAAATGGTACCTGGTGTTTTTATTCATTGTAAAGACAATTCCAATGAGATGATGCAGAATTCCAAATCTAGTTTCTACTTTAGAAGCAACTTTAATTTTTGACTTACGCAAAAAATTGTCATAAGACCTTTAGTAAAACAGGCCCCAGGGTTTTAGTATGACACCAAAAAGAAGGGTTCCTAAAGACTCAATACTAAGGTTCTTAGGAGTCCTTTTTCAAAGTTTGGGAGTTCCTGTTAAAAATTTAGACCTTTTCCTTTTAGCACTGAACTTGTTGTTATATCAATTTCAATTTTCAATGTCTCAAACGGTCTTCAATTCTATTTTGAAGCTGATCCAGAAACGGTCTTAGGGACTCAGATCAGATAGTTTTAAGGGTCCTGGCAACTTATTTTTGACTCTCAGACTCTCTTAGACCTGCATCCCTTAAAACCCTGTTATACCTTGTCCATCTATTAAGCGCAGAGTGAAGACTCTGATCAGACTGAGCCGATGCACTGGCTGGTCAGAGTCTTTGCTTAGGGCAAAGTTGAAATTGCTGGAAATGTCTTTAACACGCTCAAAATTTATTCATTTCCTCATTGAAGCTCCAATGAGCTAAATTAAACATGTCCTCCTCATTTATAAAGCAATTACTCTATCAAATGGATAAAAAATTCATTGTTATCTATATGAGAATCAATGCCTTTAAGATATATCATTTCACATATTGTTTACAGGTATCCTAAAACTAGACCAAGTTCCATTCTTTAATAAAAAAAGTAATTTCTCTCAATTGATATTTAATTTGTCTCAGCTTTCCTTAGTTAATTTTGCAAGGATGGATACAATGGGGGATGGAGCACTTATTTGGAGAAAAAGGTAGTCTGCGGGTAAATGGGCAACCAACACATGGAAAATACAGCTGTACTGCGGAACTTTTGGTCTCCTATTGATAATATTTGAAATTGAAATTTCTCCGTCTATATACGTGGGTCATCCAATAAATAGTGAGACTTACGCTATAATGCCAAACTAGTTCATATATATGAGATTATTGTTCCACCATCGTTAAGTATAACATCTCCTTCAAAGTTTGGCAGACTCCCACCTAAATACATTGTATGGAACGATTGTTGCTAGGCAACAGAAGGAGATGCCATATGTTGTAATAGCCATGTTAACCCCTTGATGTTTCAATGTTTAAAAGACTTAATATTAAACTACCAGGTTGTGTTTTTTGAGTCAAATTACATTGATAAATGTTTTCTGGTATTATTTCTAAGAGGTAGATAATGGTTGTATAATTTTCAAAAGAAATGACGTCAAATTTCTTAACGAATACCTTCCCTTTATCTGACAACATCGTTCTGAAAAATGAGAGGGTATTCAAATGCAAGTCTACATTGATTTATTCATTAGTTTTGACAAAAGATTTTTGCATTAAATGTCTTTCTTGAAGACATTAAATGGAATCTTCAACAAAAAAATCTTTATCAAATTGTAAAATACAAAGTTTTTCTTTGATAAATAATGTCTTCGCGCTAAAAATTATGCAAAAAGGAAGTTATTTGCTAAAATTAAATATCCCCACTGATGAAAGAAATAGTCAGTAGAAATGAGGTACAGTGAGAAAGTACTGTTTCCCTGCATAATATTCATAGCAAAACAGCGTTTCCATCTTATTCAATTTCCTGAAATTAAACACTTCAAAGACGTAACATTTCTGTTCTTTTGATATTTATCCGGCCATTGTTAACATCATGATGTCATTCTTTATTTCGTCATCAACATAACGTCATGGCAACATACTGGATGATGAGAAAAATAAGTGCAGGAGATAATGATGTACATGCGTGTAAAATTTCGTTTTGATATCTTTATTAGTTTTCGAGATACAGAACCAGTCTCACTATTTCTTGGATGACCCTCGTATACTGCATTTTTCCTAATAAAGGCTTCTTGGAGCTATACATAACATGGTCAGTGAGCTTTCATTAAATTTGCATTTTCTGATTTAAATAAACATTTAAATTGATGTCTTTAAATTTTAGGTGAATTTCCTCTAAACAATCATACAAATGAGAAGAAGTCTCAAAAAGTTCCTAAAATTGAGGCATTTGAAGTGGGTTTTCTTCGTAAAAAATGTAGAGGTGCCACTATTAGGGAGGGTGCTATTATTAGGGAAAATAGGGTAACTCTATTCAGGTAAATCCCTGATAAATGAGAAAATAGAATTGTGCAGTCTAAGAAACTATGTGAAACACCATGCTTTATATACAAATTCTATAAAATTTTCTATTAATAGAAGGGAAAAATGGTGGATCTTCAAAATGTGTTTGAAAGTATTAAGCTACAAAATTAATAGAACTTATTATCAGCATATTTATTTATCAATATGTTAGGGAGACTTAACAAAGCAGCATACCCATGAATTGTAAGTAGATATAACACATACAATTAACAATTTTAAGAGTAGATAATTTAATCATCCAAGCGAAAAGGTGTCTTAGGCATCTAGAAAACAAAATTGAAATCATAACATATGCCTAACTGGCTAATAAGCAACTGCCGATGGTAATACCATGGTAATATATATTTCAAAACACTTTAATTTCATCAAATGATCATTCAACATGAAAAAAAATTATGTTATTCATTTATCAAACATAGTTACTTAAGAAATATTAAATGAACATTTTGATGGGTCAGATCAAAATTTCAATACTTTAGAATTGACCCCTGGCTATAAGCTCCTTAAAATGTCCTTAAAATGTCAAATTTTTAACAAGATGCCACAACTTATTGTCCAGAAAATTTGGTACCTCACACAACAAATAGTACAGACTACTAGAGTTGCAAGGTTGAACAGATAGATAGATTGATGGACAGAAGTACAGTCAACTCTCGTTATAACGACCGAGTTTGTTCCCGACTAAAATGCCGTTATAACGAAAATGTCGGTGTATTGAAAATCAAACCTTTAAGTCGATAGTTGATGCCAATTATTTAAACATACACTGAAGAACTGTAATATACTCTTATTTTACCTTGGAATATTGATTAAAAGTCTACAAGACTTAAAACTGAATATTGAAACTTGTTAATTATCACTTTTTGCAGAAATCTATGATACATTTCTGTTTTTGATTGTGAACATTGTTATCTGCTGAATGATAAAGTTTCTGTGCACTCTCTCGTGGTGTTTGTATTGCTAATCGTCTGTTTTTTCTCAAAAGAGAGTAGGGTTCGACGTCTCTTTGCTGGTGGCTCAGCCATTTTTTAATCAAAATAGATCAACGCAAAATGAAAGATCAAGATGTTTGAATAACAACTAACAAAGTAAAATAATGACTTGCCATTTTTGCCAAGGAAAAGCCGAGCAAAAGATAGTCAAATTGAACTTGTCGAATGCAAAGTGGTGTAACTATACCTTTTTTGTAAATAAGTTGAAAATTAACTGACGAGGGTATTGTGTTCCGGGTAATTTAATTGTCGATAATCGACGAAGCGGAAAACCTGTAATCGCACTTCAGCATAATTAAGTACACACGCGTGCATTATTAATTAACACTTTACCACGAGGTGCTAAAAATAGCCGCTAGGAATTTCCCAGGTATGTGTCGATGTATTGAATAACAACATAAAGGGATTTCGCACTTTCGTTCCCTAATATTTTGTGTCGATGTCGGGAAAAGAGAATTCCGTTGTAACGGGAGAAAAATACACTGTGCAAATACGTTCCCAGCAAGTAAGTGTCGGTATACGAAAATGTCGATGTAACGGATGTCGATCAAACGGGAGTTGACTGTACTAAATATTGACCATAAGACATATGAAAACCCCTAGGCAACTCTGGAATAAGCATTGTTTTACAGATCATTTCACAAGTCATAAGACAAGATTTGTTCTTCATTGTCGCAGTAAATCATACTCCATAAAGTTTAACAATTCTGTCATGGATCCAGTTTTTTTATCTAACGGATTGGGGGGATTGGGAGGGGGTGGGCATTTTCATTATTGAATTTCTCATGAAAATGGATTAACCCTTTCCTGTTTTTCAAAATTTTGGACCTATCCAAATTCAAAGGTTTTGCAGACGAAAATTTAAAGTGGATTTAATTTGAAAAATAACCATTTGGTAGGGTAGAAAAAAGTGTGGAACAAGAGCTGTCACTGTAAGATGACAATGCCCCCGACACCGCTTTGATTTTAAATTATGGCCAATCTATGTTGAAGGTCAAGGTCATCCAGGGGTCAAGGTCACCAAAGTATGTGCCTACAGAAAGGTAATGTACCAAGGAATGTTGTGGTAAAGTATGATGCGAATATGTTAAGTAATAAGGAAGTTATGGCCAATGTTAAAGTTTTTGGACGGAATGACGGACGGACGGACGGACAGACGGACAGAAGGACGGACGGACGGACAAGTCAAATTTATGATGCCTCCCTATTGGGGGCATAAAAAGAAGAAATTGCTTTTCAGAAGCAATTTCTTCTTTTTTCACAATGTTTTCTCAATCATAAAATCACAGGCACGTAAAAAGCAGGGATTAAACAGCAAAGGGTTAATTAGGTTACAGAGGGGGGACAAAACAACCCCCTGAACCCTCTGAGGATATTGCCTAGTGATTAGTAATCTCGCACCAAAGAGCAAGACTTCAACAGACATTTGATCAACTCTACACAAGCCACATTTATTATCTTTGAACATTCTTTCTAACAATTTTCTCTTTATTCTATTCATTTCTATTTAGGAAGAAGACCTGTAATAGTTCCTCAACATTTCAAAATTCAGGTATCTTAAAGCAGCTAAATGATGTAAAAGATAAACAAGATGTGTTTGTGAAACACAAATGCCACAGATGAAACAGCAATTTTTTAAAACTTTGACCTTGACAGGTGACCTTGACCTAGCCACATGACCTTCATCTTTTTATCTGTAGATGCACATTATTGAGATCTATCATCATGCTAAATAGGAGGATTGTATCTTGAATAGCCTTGAAGCAATTGGCATTGCTAGGTTTTTTGGTTAAGTTTTGCAGACAGATGGACAGACAAGACATTCAATTTGATCTTGACCTCTGACCTTTTAGACCAAAAGACAGTATGGGACCTCTTTATTGTTATTGGCAACAACATAATTACATTTGATAATTCGAGGTCACTTTGTTCTTGAGTTAAAGTCCAGAAACCAAAAAGGTCTACAGACAGACAGATGGATGGATGGAGAGACCAATGTACCCGCCTCTACTGGTTTGTGGGGGGTATCATCATTGTACTATAATTTTCATGTGTTGAAATAGAATAAGCTCACCTGCAGCATATAATAATTCCTAGGAAAAATATAATCATAATAAACAGTCCTCCTATCACAATACCAGCTATTTCTCCTGTATTTAAACCTGAAATTATATAGAGGATAATTGTTTGTTTCAGTGTATAATTGATTTATCTTTTATTGATTGAACAAAAAAAGCTATATTTTCAAGGCCATAAGTGAATATATAGCTTTTATTGTTATAAAAATGAAATATTTATCAATCTTACAATCTTAATCAAATGATTTTTCTAAAACATTTTAAAGCAAAAATGAGACCCTATGTTAAAGTTTAAAAACAAAATTCTCTTAACCCTTTCCTGTTTAACAAAATTTTGGACCTGTCCAAATACAAAGGTTTTGCAGACGAAAACTTAAAGTGGATTTAATTTGAAAAATAACCATTCAGAAGGGAAGAAAATAGTGTGGAAAAAGAAGAAATTGCTTGTCAGAAGCAATTTCTTCTTTTTCACAATGTTTTCTCAATCATAAAATCACAGGCACGTAAAAAGCAGGGATTAAACAGCAAAGGGTTAAAGCTTGTCATTTTCATGTAATTACTAAGTAATGCCATGAAGTCTTTTGTGATCGGCCCTGCTTATATAATGTCAAATAGGGTGAATTGAACTAAAAAGGCCATTAATATTTGGTTATTTCACTGGTCTGGCAGAGAAATTACCATGTTAGTCGGGTTTTTTTCTCTCAATGTTCTTCTAAATAGCATCTAAGAAATGTATAATTCATGTTTTCTTTGGTTTAAAGGTTTCACTGAAGAAAATCACTTCATATTTTCACAAACAAATCCCTGAAGTTATCCAAATGAAAACCTCACTGCTTTGGTAGATTTATCCCTTATTTTCTTCATTCCTATTAAACTTAATAAAATTTCATTTAGCAAGGCCAAAACAATCATTGACATCATTTATGCCTAATGAACCATGTGAAAAATCATTTCCTATAATTCATTTTATAATGTACTTGATTTGATTTGAATTGGGGTTTTACCTCACTTTCAACAATCTCTCAGTTATATCGCTACGACTGGAGCACCTAACGATGGATTCCTGGTATTTCTCAAACCAGTACTACCACTCAATTCCCTTTCCTAGCCTCCAGCTACTATTCCACATAGGTTTACCATTATCTACCCATTGGAGGAAGACAAATGTCAGAAAGGATAAGTGCCACGGCCGGGGATAGAACCCATGCGAATATAGACCCCTGGATTAGAAGTCTGGCGCGCTTCCAACTGCACTATTGCCGCGGCAATATAATGTACTTGAAAAGTTTCACATTTTGTCCTGTTGATCTCTAATGCTTGAACTTGGATACAGGAAAATGCATTCATGATATAATGCTAAATTTGAACATTTGCCATTACAATATTCAGTTTTTGTAGTAAGCCAACCTTTTTTTCAAATTCAGAATGACAAAATTCTTGAACAGATGTTTTGGTGTAACTGGCTTTATATGTAAAATTACTTACGTCTATCTATCACAGTAGCATATAGAGATTCACTGGCCGGACCTACACCACCTTCAGACACCGCGCTCATCCACAGTCTATATTTACTGCCCTTGACTAGGTTCGGTATAAGGAATGAGGTATCACTGTTCTTCACTATAAAACTACTCATCCCACCTGTAAATAATTAAATTTAAGACATGTGACAAGTTCGAAATTCAAACCTTGTATCTTGAAAAGTATATAAAAAATGGAAAATACCAATATTTGTGGTGGTTAGGTTTTGGAGGCAAATGAACTGAAAGATATATAACAGTTAAAATGTTGAGGCTCACCAAAAGAATTTTGCTAAGTTTCTTTATAAGTATACAATCTTTAATTTGATTCAAACACAACGCCATTCTGTCAATAATATGAAATAAAATTTGATTGTTCAACAAGAAACAGGAGTAACTGTCTATATATCAAATTCTGATTTTCAGCACAATCTCATGAATATGCTAGGATATTTAACCTAGTAACATATAATAAACTCATTGCTAAATGATCTTGGATCAAAACAAAACTTTTTCAGACATCAATATTTATGTAAAATATAGTAAAGGTATCATTGAAAGGAAAGACGAAATTGCTTGCCATAGGCAATACATTGATATCCTTTAAAAGTTTCATAGACATTGATCAAACAAGCACTAGCAACTTCAAAATGACAGGATTAAAACTTTCTTTGTGAATAATTTCTAAAATATGTGGTTGCATATCTTGGTTGATCAGCACAAAATATTATAAATGCCCATAGCAACATTTCAGAGCAAGGCTATACTTAGTGTCATTACATTGTATATACATTGTATAGACCACTAAGTAAAATCATGCACTGAACACTCTATAAGTAAATTGATTTTTGTTTATTTGAATTGGGTTTTTATAATGCTTTCAACAATCTTTTTGTTATATCATGGCGGCTGGAGCACCTAACAATGAATTCCTGGAATACCTCTCACCAGAACTACCATTAAATCCCTTCCTAGCCTCCAGCTACTATCTCACATAGGTTTACAATTATCAACCTATTGGTGAGAGACAAAAAGTCAGAAAGGATGAGTGCTGCCGGGGATGGAACCAAGTAAATTTTTACTTACAATAGTTTTAGTCTTAGGCTAACATATCAACATGTCCTCTATAAAGTTTTAACAAGCCAATGTCAAACAACATTAAGATTTCCCTACCTGTACAATTGTAGCTTGCTTCTGCCCTACAAATCTTCACTTCATAATGCTGTATGTAGGCCTGAGTGTCATGACATGTAATCTTATCCCATTCTAACTGTAAGCCTCTGTTAGGTTGATAGGCTGCAAGGTGAACATTGGCTGGGGCAATTTCGGGCTCTAAAAAGGAAAGTGTTTCATCAGTTATTCAATTGGATTCCATTCCATTCATTCACTTATAGTAAGGGTTAAAATAGTATTATTTAGATAAGGAAAAGTAGGATGGTATCAAATATGACTGCATTGGTAGCCTAGTAGTAAAGGTGCTCAACTTGTGATGTTGAGGTTAATCATTTGAGCACCACTCTTGCTGGGGTGTGTTAATGGGCAAAAGACTTAATAGCCATCCCCAATTCACCCAGCTGTAAAATCGGGTAGCAGTGGTTTCAAATAATTATCTCTCTCTCACGTATGTGAAAACATCAGAATTTGACTGTTCGAGAGAGACTTTATAAGCGTAAGCTTTAATCCCAATTAAACTGAAATCGATAGTAGTATAAACTAAATAGGAAATCTAAACATTTACTATGTCATAATATTGAAAAAGGTTCTATGTTCTTGTTCCTTGTCCCTTTTTTAAGGTGATCCTAAAGAAAAATATTTTGGTGGGAAAATCAATTTCAAAATCTTCAAGACATCCCCCTATTCCAATAATGTGGAAAAGATCAACCACTTACTAGTATTTTTCACGAATGTGCAGGTATTCCACTGAAAGCCACTGCTAATTCTCACACCTTTCCATGTGTCGGCATTAGCAGCCACACCAAACATGTAGGACCGGAACCTGTCAATCTTTAGTTGATGCACATGCTGGGTTACTGGCACTTCTACTGATTCTATAGGAGTCTGTAATAATTTACAAAGGTCTAGACTAGAGCATTGCAATACTCAGCTGTAGGTCTTTGATAGTGGGATTTCTTTAGTCAAAAAAGGGAGAAAAATGTTACTTAAATGTATTTTAAGAGTTGTCCTACTTGAATGTGAGCCTGTGTATGACATTTCCATCAATTTGAAATGTTCGTGAGGTGCAAAAACTGAGAGGCATAGACAGCCACAAATAGTAAATATAAATTTATCTGATGGTCAACAGATTCTTGGAGACATTTTTTATGTATCAAATGCACAGTGAAGACTCTGGTCAGACTAAGCAGATGCAAAGGCTAGTCAGAGTCTTTGCTTTGCGCATATTTGAAATCTTTTTCACAGGCTAAGTATGGGTTGCTCTTGTGACCTAGGATACAGATGCAAAGCTTCAAGCTTTTCCCAAATTTAAAGTTTGTAATGCTGCAAACATGTACACCTACTAGGGATGGGCTGATTAATTGATATAATCGATAATTACTTGGTTTGGGCTTCTGATGCTGATAATCAATTCAGAAATACCATTATCAATTAATCTGTTTGTAAATGGACGTTGCCGTTATTAAATGTTTTGAAAGATTAATGTCATCAATTTAGTCTGGGTGACTCTTTATTTTCTAGTAACATCTTTTTACTTTTATTCATTTTAAAGCAACCCTGAAATTGGACCTACACTAAACCATTGGTGGTCAATGACCAGGTATAGTTGAGTGTAGGTCCATTCCAGATACGCTAAAGGATACAGTGTGCATTCATTGAAAATAGTATTGATTTTGAATAAACCGATTGCAGTATTGATCATTAGTTGATTGTTTTCTTTCGACTAAAAACCAATTATCGATTATGATATGAAACTGATTGCCCAACAATAACTCCTACCACGACAATAACAGGGTAGAGATTATCAATTCATCCTACATAATTCCAGTACGAAACAGAAAGTCTTGCAAAGCATAAATTTGCAATGAATTAGCAGGTAAGCTAATTTACTTTGTTCAGGATATATTCAAGTTCATTTTCAAACATACTTTTATATGATATTGTGTTCCGCTTTGTGGTATATTGATTCTTGAATATGGATTCTACCTCACTAAAAGGTTTTTTTTTCTTTCTTGTTTCTCTGTATCTGGTTTACCTATGCTTGTTCCAACCCTTTTTTCAACTAATAGTTTCCTGAAGATCCTGAATTGTCACTATTAGAGACATGGAATAACTATTAAGAATTAATTTCTCACCTGACAATGTTTTTCAATCACATAACCCTGACACCAGTACACAGTGAATGAGGTAATGTTTCTCCAGTAACTACTTGTCCATACTTTAGGAGGCTCCCAGGATATATCTACTACTGTATTACCAGATGTATTATGCATCTCTACTATTTGATTGGGTATCAAAGGCTCTGTAAGAAGACAGAAATAAATATCAATTTAAGTAGACTACTTTTCAATACTTTAGGAGGCTCCCACGATATATCTACTTCTGTGTTACCATATGTATTATATGCCTCTGTCATATTATTGAGTCTTACAGCCTCTATGGACAAAAAATAAGTAGACATAAATATAAGTAGACTACTTGTCAATACTTTAGGAGGCTCCCAAGATATATCAATCACTGTATTACCAGATGTATTATGAATCTTTTCTATATGATTTGGTATCACAGGCTCTCTAAGGAGACAGAAATAAACATAATATATGTAGACTACTTGTCAATACTTTAGGAGGCTCCCAAGATATATCTACTTCTGTGTTACCATATGTATTATATGCCTCTGTCATATGATTGAGTCTTACAGCCTCAATGAGCAAATATAAGTAGACACAAATATAAGTAGACTACTTGTCAATACTTTAGGAGGCTCCCAAGATATATCTACTTCTGTGTTACCATATGTATTATATGCCTCTGTCATATGATTGAGTCTTACAGCCTCAATGAGCAAATATAAGTAGACACAAATATAAGTAGACTACTTGTCAATACTTTAGGAGGCTCCCAAGATATATCTACTTCTGTGTTACCATATGTATTATATGTCTCTATCATATTTTTGAGTCTTACAGGCTCTGTAAGCAAATATAAATATACATAAATATATGGTAAATGAAAAGATTCTCCAGATTCCAGTGAAAAATCATGTCAGAAAATGTGAATTATGGGAAGCTTCCTCTAACAAATATTTTTCTCTTAATGCAATTATCCAAGGTTATCAAAACAATAGAATCGGTCATTTCAAAAATATATTTAGCTTGTCATTTTCAACAACTGCATGTGTGCATGACAGACATATATCTAGCAGCAAAGACAACCACACAATGCAAAATAATATTTTCTGAAGAGGGGTTAAGACAGGAGTGTGGAATTCTCATGCCTGAATTGTCCTACATGGGTTTTTTTACCTACAGACAAGTACATTCTTTATACCACTTGTCCATGGACAAGTCAATACCATGACAAATCTCAGAATGGTACTGAACAGATCTAAGAGGTTAACTATCCTATTGCTTATATCAAAGGGTAGAAAACATTGATTTTAATGGAGAAAATGCTGGAGTCCAGCATTTTCTTCTTTACAAAACAATGTTTTCTCCAAATTGATTGATTTTCATTTTAGCGGACAAGTTCATTTTGATCCTGGACGAGTAGAAAATCATCTTTCATTTGTCCCTGAGAAAATCTGTATTTCCACACCCCTGGTTAAGACTTTATCTATCTACAGAACCCATAGTGAAGACTCTCGTCAGGCTGAGTGGCTTCACAGGCTGGCAATAGGGTTAGCTTTGTACACATTTGTATTCGCTGTCACATGTAAAACTCGATTTATAAAATAAAACTTACTTTGACTTTTAGGTGGTAGATATATTTGTGAGTAAGTGTCCGATAAGCCCCTTCCTGTTGCCGCTCTGATCTGAATGAGATAGGCATCCTCTGCCACAAGCATGAGCAGTCTCTCTGTCAACATGCTACCCATCCTGGTTTGCTCCGTACTGTTTTTGTTGGTTTTTAGATTCGTATAATCTATTCTGTAATGACTGATGTTACCATTTGACTCTTCCTGGCTCAAGGGCTGGAAATAAAAGGATAATTATCACTTGACCTTTATCCTGCTTAATTCACTTTTTCTTTTCATCCATTTCCCATATTAAGAACATTCCAACCTAACTTGCTCAAGTCTTCCGCACAATAGTTAAGGTATCGAACCATAATAGATTCGCAACTTCTCCGAACTGATGATCTTTCACAATGTTGACCAAGGTTTCCAAATGAAAATCGTTAAGACCTTGGTTAACACTGTCAAATTTCATTACTTCCGAAACGTTGCGGAACTATTACCGCTCCACTACCTTAAGTACAAAGTAGGAAGTGATTACTAGGACCAAACTGCATATCAGTACAGGCTGATCTTAGCCTATACATTCTGGCTAATGAAGCAGAAGTTATGCCATTAACAGGATGAGAAGTGTTAATTGATAATATGGTGGGATTTTTTTTATTTTTTTTTTTTTAAGATGGAGCCAGATTTTAATCTGAATGACTTGAGAAGAGGGGAACTGAACATGGAATCCAAAACTTGAGGTTAGTGCCATTATTGTATCTTGATAAATAAATTATAGATACCTACCTTCCAATATAAAGTGACTTTTTTACAATACTGTAGACAAGGTGTTTCCACATAGCTTCCAGGTCCTATTTCTGGACTCTTTGATGGAACTGAAACACAAAGTATACTTTTTACAGTCAGTCTTTGTTTTATGCATTCTTCTTTAAGACAACTGTTTGTTTGTTTGTTTGAATGAAGTTTTACGCCGCTTTCGAAAATCTTTCTGTAATATATATTGTGGAGCACCTAACAATAGATTCCTGGTATTTCTCAAACCAGTACTACATTTACATCCTTTCCTAGCCTCCAGCTGCTATCCCACATAGATTTATAATTATCAAATCATTGGTGGAAAGATCCAATGAGTGTCACCATCTGGAATCAAACCCCACACCTCTTGAATGATAGACAAAGTCTTAACTTAACTATGCAATTGTGCTTGTCAATGTTCTTTTTTTAGTCATTTCATAATATTTCTGGCATTACCAAAGGTATTTCAATTTGGATAATTCATTCACTATTATAAGATCAGCAAAATACTATTGAGGGAAAAAGGTAGTTTCAATACAATTTCTTTTGAATTATGGCCCCTTTTCACTTTTTTTAACCACTACCATCATCCAAAGACAAGTATTGGCACCCACAAGTTGTGGTTTTGTTACTTTCATAAATACTATTATCATAGCCATTAACACAAAGGCTTTTGAATCAAAAGAAATATTCAGGCATATATTTATTGATGTTAATGGCTAAAGACAAATTAATCTTAAAACTGTTTTTGCTTGTGGTGTAATTTAATCCATAGCTGAATAAGTCCAGTGTTTTTATTTCCATGTGTTTGTGGGCAAACATACAATACACTAAGTATGTATTGTATTTGAGTCTGTGCATGACATTTCCAACAATTTCGAATATGCGCAAAGAAAAGACTCTGGCCAGTCTATGTATTTTTCACAGTCTGGCCAGAGTCTTAACTATGCGCCTTGGAGATAGATAAGGTCTCAAAGTACCTGTAGACCATCAGGTAACTTTATTTTGTAGAGTTTGTGGCTGTCAATGCCTCTCAATGTTTGAACCTCAGCCATTTTCCAATTGTTGGAAATGTCACGACAGGCTCATATTTATTTTATAACCTCTATTTGCCTTGTTTTCATTGATGTTTCTAACAGAAATGCAAGTTTCTAAAAGTAACCACATTATGTCATTGTTAGAAAAATATCCTTTGGAATCATGAAAAATATCATATGGGATGTTATCACATGGATATTTGTATAGTTATAAGATAAAACCTATTACCATCTTCATCAGTGGTAACAGCCAGGGTGGTGTCCTTGCTCCAGAACCCGTGGACCTTTCCATTATACATTCTTGGTTTACAGGATACATTAAACATATACTCGGTATATGGTCTAAAGCTGCAATCTGTCCACCACTCATCTACACCAACATGTTTGGTCTGAAAAAATAATACACGAAATGAAAAAAGAGATATTTGTAAAACATTTATGCCCCCCATAAGAACAGTTCATTCGCTTAACTCCAAATTATGATGAGTAAAGTTATGGTTCTTGCGCACTACACCTCTTCTCAATAAGATCTATCCACCTATTACGTTTCATGATTCTAGCTTGCATATTTTTTGAGATATGCTTAAAAAAATGTCTATAGACAGACCAACCATCCTACCTACCATGGAGTGCAAAGCAATATACCCCCCTCTTCTTCAAGGAGGGCATAATAATGATTTGTTAATATTGAGTGATCAGTGCAAAACTATTGCAAGTGCCTAAATGAATCACATGTACAGTCACATACAAAACTTTGCACTGACCCTTCTATATGGTCCATAAAGCCTCTTTAACAATCTTTCAGTCATATGATGGCAATTGGAGCACCAAACCATGGTCCCCTTCATCACAATCAAACTAAAATGAATAAATATAAACTTAAAGTTTACACATAACTTGAATTCTTATTGAAACAGTCTTTGGAATTATTCTGAAATTCAAGGGTTCGGTGCAATACTGTATAGACACTTAGAACAGCCTTGCACTATACTCTTGAACTGTTATGTACAATTTATAATTTGTATTCTAAAACAAAGAGCATGTGCATACTAATTGATGGACAATTAGCAATGCCAATAGGATAAGCATGGTGCTTTCAGATTCAGCTCAAATGTACAGCTTATCTACAGTAACATACATTAATTACTTTATTGTAGCCAATGCAAGTCTTTTGAGTTACTGCATAAATAAGGGGAACAACAAACTAGAAAGCCATGAATGGCTTGTGTCGCTCCACAGGCTTAAATTTCTTGTAGTAGCAAATCTAAGTTTTGACTAGATTTTTAGATATATTGGGTTATACTGATGTTGAAATGATTTTCAAAGTTTTCACTATTATAACATATAGAGAAATGACCTCCATCCATAAAATACATATTATTCATCCTATCACAATAATTGTTGGTAGACTAATAAAGGGTCACCCAAGGATCATTCATGTTAAATTTGGTTGATATCTATCAGTTAGATTCAGAGAAAATAATTTTCAAAGTTTCCACTATATAACATATAGAGAAATGACCTCCGCCCATAAAATACATATTTTCCATCCGATCACAATAATTGTAGGTAGACTGATAAAGGGTCACCCAAGGATCATTCATGTAAAATTTGGTTGATATCTATCTATTAGATTCTGAGAAAATGATTATCAAAGTTTCCACTATATAACATATAGTGAAATGACCTCCGCCCATAACATACATATTTTTCATCCGATCATAATAATTTTTTGTAGACTGATAAAGGGTCACCCAAGCATCATTCATGTAAAATTTAATTAGTATCCATCAATTAGAACCTGAGAAAAGTCACTTTTTACCATATTTGGAAATTAGCCACGCCCATAAAATCCACGTTTTTCATTGGATCAAAATTTCTTGAACAACTTTGAAAGAGGGTCACCCAAGGATCATTCCTGTGAAGTTTGGTTGAAATCCATGCAGTAGTTTCTGAGGAGAAGATTTTTAAAGAAAAAGTTTACGACCTGACGCACGGGCGCACGGACGGACGACGGACACAATGCCATGACAATAGCCCCAGTGGCTTTCAGCCAGTGGAGCTAAAAACTATTGTAAGTGCCTATGAATATACAGGCACTTACAACATTTTTTTGCACTAAACCTTAAGTATTTAAATGATATTTGACATGTAAAATTATAAAAAGTGTTTCAAGACATTTGATTTACCAGATTTGTGAAGTAGAACACAGCAGAGAGTATTTAATTCCAATACAAGGTCATTTAAAGCATTTTATAGTGAATAATTGATTTGTTCTAATTACCTGCCATTTGTTCTCTGATCTGGCCTTAAAGTGTATACGATACACCTTTTCCTGTACATTTTTCTCATGTGACCACATCAATCTGATACATGTGCTGTTCTTTTCTGCATGGAGGTCAACTACAGGGGATGGTTCGACTGAAATATAATATCATATTCATCCTAATGAACCCTCCTGGGAGCTATACAAAACAAAGAGCTATAGGGAGCTTTTCATTCAGTGCCTATTTTCTGATGAAATATCTACATTAAATTGTTGACTTGTAAGGCTTTCCCCCTTAAACTTGAGATTGATTTCCTCTAAACAATCATTTACGTCATTGTTAAGAATAAATTAACCTCAACAGGGATGTGGAAATACAGAATATCTCCCCTTGAACCCAGGCAAATAAAAGATGATTTTCTACTTGTCCCAAATCAAAAGTAACATGTCATCAAAAAAGAAAATTAAATATTTGTCCACGGGGAAAAAAACCCATATTGGACAAGTCTGGCACAATTCCACAATACTACTCAGATTAGCAAAGTTTCAAACAATTCTTAAAGTTTTGGCCTTTATTTATCAACTGAAGTGACTTTTCTTAGTTAAGAGAGTAGGGAGAGGGGGAGGGCTACTTTAAGGTTGGGTGTTATTATTAAAGAAAATACATAATTGTTCTACAGAGCTTCAAGACAGCCTTCAAGCCCTCAAGCTTAGTCTGGCTGCCAGACTCTTTCTCTACAGGAATCAAATGCAACAAAGTAATTACAAAAAAATTCAATTAAGCACCTGTCTTTGAAAAGAGTTTTTGTTCAGTACTTGTTAATATGAACTTGGATAAAAGAGGCTTGTAATGGAACTACAACAAAAAAGTCTGAAATTTCAAACAACAATAACCAAGGTCAGTCTACCTCAAATAATACCCTATTTGAGAAATTCCCTTCATAAATCAGGGTTTGATACTAACAGTATCCTAAGATCCTAAGGATCACAAAGTATAAGGAGAGATCACATGAGCTCAATTGATTGATTGAATGGGGTTTTACGCCGCTTTCAACATTATTTCAGTTATATCGCGGCGGCCGGAGCACCTAACAATGGATTCCTGGTATTTCTCACGCCAGTACTACCATTACATCCTTTCCTAGCCTCCGACTGCTATTTCACATAGGTTTACTATTATCTACCCATTGGTGAAAGACAAACGTCGGAAAGGATATTTGCCGCCACCGGGGATCGAACCCACGACTTCCATATTGGAAGTCTTATGCCTAACCAACTGCGCTATGGTGGCGCACATGAGCTCAAGGAAGGAATTACTTCAGGATACTTCTAAACATCATTTAGATTTAAGAAGTTCTTTTGACCAGGATCCACCATTGTCAAGCCAAGGTCCTATAACTGCACTTTATTCTTTACTGACTCTTCCTTGAGCCATTACTACTAGTTAACATCATACCTATCTTGGATGTCTCTACTTTGATCACTTTAGGCCTATCCGGGTAGTAGGTAGGTTCAGGCTTGGTGGCGTTGTTCTTTATGGTGACACCCATGTAATAGGGCTTATCTGGTATAAAGGAATCCAGGCCATCTCTGTATAGCCAGGAACATGATGTTCTAGTGAGGTGTGGACAATCAAATTGATGAGAACTGAAAGTAAAATTAACCCTTGTCGTGCTGAATAAAAAAAAATTCACAAAATCAATGCGCTCAGAGCTCTGCATGCACTAAAAGTGAGTCGGTACTCATTTTGAAAACTAAATGTTTAAGCTTTTCTTGTTTCAAAAAAGGAAAAAAACAGGCAGTTTAGACAAAGATCAGACTGCGTATTATGTGCAGGCTGATGTTTGCCTATAGCTCCTGCCAAGGCAGGATTATTCCGGGTTCAGCATGACAAGGGTTTTAATCAAGAATTGTTAATTTGTTTGAATGGGGTTTAATGCTGCTTTAACAGGTTTCCAGTCATATCACAGAGGTTGGAGCATCAATCAATGGATTCCTACTATTTCTCTCACCAGTACTATGATTACATGTATCCTTTCCAAGCCTCCAGCTGCTTTCCCACTTAGGTTTTGGTAAATAAGAGAGCTGTTGTACCAATTAAGGCCCCCACAGAACAAAACATATTATATGAATGGCTGAAGGTAAGGTCACATGATAAGGAAGTTCTTGTACATAAATTTTTGTTGTCTCGCACTTAAAAGTTTTAACAGACTGAAATAATTTTGCTAGGAGATTGCAGTTTCACCTATATTCTATGAAAATGAAACTATTTTAACATTAAGGGGCAAGCATAAAACTATCATAACTACCTATAAATATATACGAGCTTACAATGGTTTTGTAACGACCCCTTGATATTAAATTCTACAACCATATTTCTCCTAATAAACACTCTCAGGAGCTATACATAACATAATCAGGGAGCTTTTATTTAGTATACATTTTTTTATATTTAAAAATGATGTCTTTTATGCCCTTTTCCCCTAAATATAAGATGAATTTCCTCTAAACAATCAATGATTGTATAGAGGAAATTCATCTCAAATTAGAGAAGAAGTCTCAAAAAGTTCCCAAAATTTAAGCATTTGATTTGGTTTTCTAAGTAAAAAATGTAGGGGTGCTACTATTAGGGAGGGCACTATTATTAGAGGAAGTTTGGTACCTGTATTCTATAACACAGATTCTATTTCAATATCAAATAATAATTGTAACAATATATCTATTCCTCATGATCATTACTTAAATATTAATTACATGAAAGGCTATGAGCATGGGTGGGGATCAATTGATTAACCAATTTGTCAAACTACATACCTTATAGCCCAAACAAGCTGTATTTCAATGGTGTTAGGGTGAACAAATTCTACTCCAAGGTCCCAGGTACAAGTCATGTTTTCCCAGTTATAAACTCTACAGTTGATCTCTTCAATTGGCTGGGGCTCATCTGAAGAGATAACCATACCAAATAACATTTTCATTAAAATTATTTTTTCATAACAGATATGGGGGAACCATTTGTTTCAAGGTAAGATCGGTTTCTTTCATTGAGTGAACAACAAAAGCTATATTTTCACAAGTGGTGGGGCCAAGATAGAAAATATAGCTTTTATTGTTCATGAATTGAAATATAAATAAATCTTAATCGAAAAAACAAACAATTATTCTGTAACATAATGAAATAAAGAGACAAAATGAGAAAATTTTAGGACATTTTGCACATGATTGCTATGCAATCTTCATGATGACATCACTTAACCCTTTCCTGTTTTACAAAATTTTGGACCTGTAAATTTGATTTGAAAAATAACCATTCAAAAGGATAGAAAATAGTGTGGAAAAAGAAGAAATTACTTAACAGAAGCAATTTCTTCTTTTTTCACAATGTTTTCTCAATCATAAAATCACAGGAATGTAAAAAGCAGGGATTAAACAGCAAAGGGTTAATAGGCTATGCTTAGATAGCATCAGATAGGGTGAAATGAAAAAAGCGATATATAATTTTTGATAAATTCACTGGTTAGGTGGTCAGTTTACCAAATGATAATCTATCAATATTTCTCAATAAACCACTAAAAGCATCAAAGAAAAATCTTTTAACCATTTTCCATTTTATGAAATTTATACTAATCTAAGTTGAAAAATTGTAGATGACAGTGAAAAATTGTTGTAATTTGAAATAAAAAAAAAAAAAAAAAAAAACTTTGAGGTTGAAAGTAATGTTGAAAAAAAGCAAATAACTTTAACCAATTTGTTAGTTCTTTTTCAGCAATATTTTCATAAGCCATAAAATTCATAAGTAACTAAAACTTATATAAGGCAACCACTGAAGAGATTACCTAGCCTGGGATTCAGGCCATGTTTTAAGAAGTTTTTGTAAAAAGAGATGTCAGAGGACAGTGAAGCTCGACTATTCCTAGTGCTGGATAATAAGAGCAAAACAATGACAACATTGGAAAATTCCACAAAATTCAATATCAGAGTATTGAAGCTGTCTTTAGGCTGATATTATGGTCACAGAAGCATGTGCAAAGTTCCGAAGCAAAAGCTTTAGTAGAAATTGAGATAAAAATAGATATACAACAGTTGCACATAAAAAACAAACCAAGAATTTCTAAATCCAAAAAGGGTTAAAATTCCACTAAATTCAGTATCAAATTAATGAATCTTCTTCAGAGGCTGATATTATGGTCACAGAAGCATGTGCAAAGTTTCAAAGTAATAGCTTTAGAGGAAACAGAGATTTGACATGGTTGCACGTAAAACCTTGCCTAGAGCATAATTTATACAATTAGTCACCCTAACAAGAGGACCAAGATGGTCCTAGATCGCTCACCTGAGTCTCTTTGATCCCTGAGACATCACATTAATTGGATAGGCAGATGTCAAAAAGAAGATAATTGCCTCAAATCAATACCATGGAACGTTTTCAGCTTAGAGAAAGACAGATATGCCTTTTTGCTCTTTGATTCTATGTAAAAAGGGATGCATCCGGGTGGACCCCAAATTTGACCCAAGGGTCTTAATATGAACAAACTTGGAAGATGTCCATAAGATGATGCTACATACTACATATGAAAGCTGTCAGCCTTCTGGTTTCAGAGAAGAAGATTTTTGAAGGTTTTCCTTTTTTCACACATTGTGCTCAGATGAGCTGAATGGGATGCGCCCGGGTGGAGCCCAAATATGACCCAAGGGTCTTGATATGAACAAACTTGGTAGGAGCCCACTACATGATGCTACATACCAAAAATGAAAGCAGTGTGCCCTCTGGTTTCCATTAAAGAAGAATTTAAAAGATTTTTGCTCTTTGATTCTATGTAAAAAGGGTTGCACCTGGGTGGAGCCCAAATATGATCCTAGGGTCTTGATATGAACAAACTTGGTAGAGTTCCACTAGATGATGCTACATACAAAATATGAAAGCTGTCTGCCTTCTGGTTTCATAGAAGAAGATTTTTTAAGATTTTCATTTTTTACCCTTCGTGCTCATAGGAGATAAAGGGATGCACCCGTGCAAAGCCCAAATATGACCCAAGGGTCTTGATATGAACAAACTTGGTAGAGGCCCACTAGGTGATGCTACATACCAAATATGAAAGCTGTCTACCATCTGGTTTCAGAGAAGAAGATTTTTAAAGTTTTTCGCTCTTTGATTCTATGTAAAAAGGGTTAGGGCCGGGCAAAGCCCAAATATGACCCCAGGGTCTTGATATGAACAAACTTGGTAGAAGTCCACTAGATGATTCTACATACCAAATATGAAAGCTGTCTGCCTTCTGGTTTCAGAGAAGAAGATTTTTAAAAATTTTCATATTTTCACCCTTTTTGTTAAGGGTAAAGGGTAAGTTAACGGTGGATTTCAATCATTTGAGCAACTTTGGTAGAGCTTGACCCAAGGAACATCCCTGCCAAGTTTCATCAAGATTGGCCCACTGGTTTAGGAGGAGAAGATGTTTAAAGAAATTGTGGACGACGGACGACGCACGACGCACGTCGCACGACGCACGTCGCACGACGCACGACTGACGACGGACGACGGACATTATACGATCACAATAGCTCACCTTGAGCACTTTGTGCTCAGGTGAGCTAAAAAGGTAGATAACCAAACTGAACCCTTCAGAGCTAAATTATTGGGTTAACTTCCCCTATACAACCTCAAAACAGATAAACATTAGAAATGTCAGACATGATAATTATTGTTTATGTTTTAAGGACAGTGTATATTATAATCTATCTCTACTTATCCTGAAATAAACATGTGATCATATTACCGAGAGCTTCTGTTTGTATGTGGTCATACAATTCTGCCTTTTGACAGACTGATAAAAAATTAGTTGTGGGAAACTAAACATTGTTGCAAATGAAGAAATTAGAAGAAACAGATAGTCTTAATGGTAATACAGTCAAATCTGTGTGAGCGGCCAACTATGCACAGCGCCCAATCTGCCGACAGCGGCCACTCAATGGGAGATTTAGAAATTAAGCTTGGCAGAGTTATCTCACACAGGTGGCGCAATGGTATTAAGAGGTATATCAAATTACATCTGACCACTCTTTACTATAGAATTGTATAGGAAAATAAAAGTAAAAATTTTGAAGGGCATAATTATCCTTGATTACAAAGATTTTTTTAAACTTTTTTTTAAACAGATCAATAATTGATATTCAAACCATAAACTGGTTAGAAAATTTTGTATTTCAAAGCACTTAATGCATTTTAATTTAGCCTATCTTTTGATACACAAGGCATCCCAAGCACATTTTCTTTCAATTTACATTTTAAAAGTTCTTTTACTTTATCCTTTTTGTATCATTATCCTCATTATTATATTATTTATACATACCATAAGTTCAATAACCATTAGTAGTAGCAGTATCATTAATAGTATCATTATCATTATTGTTACATTGATATATACTATTTGCACTATAAACATTAGTAATAATGATAGTATTCTTATCATCATTATTATATTATAAATATATACCCTTAGTATTAAAACCATTATTATCATAAGTAGTGTAAATTTTATGATCAGAAATAGAAGTAGAATAGTAGTATCATTGTCATTTTTATTGTAATATTACTAAATGATATTGTTATCAGGAGTAGTTATAGTAGCAGTGGTATGGTTATATCATCATTAGTAGTTGAAGTAACAATTTTTATGGAGATGATTTCACCATCATTAGTTTTATCAGCAGAATAAGATTAATCATTATCATTTTTTTTAATCTAAGCTGTTACTTGAAAGAAGTAACTGCAGTAGGAACTGCAGTAGTAAGTAGTAAGTAGTAGCAGTAGTAGTAGAAGAAGTTGAAGTATCATCATCATCATCATCATCATCATCATCATCATCATCATCATCACCATTATCATCATTATTATTATCATTATCATCATTATTATTATTATTATTATTATTATTATTATTATTATTATTATTATTATTATTATTATTATTATTATTATTATTATTATTAATTATCATTATTATTATCATCATTATTATTACTTTCATTATCATTACTTTTATTAATATTTTTTTTTGTCAGTATTAAGTAAATCATTGATGTTGTTTGTGTGTTAAATGCAAAAATTATGAAGATAATGAATATGAGTTATATAATTTTTATACAGAATAACCTTAAACATAATGATTTTAGTGAAAATACAATAAATCTAGTGAAAATTGCCATGGAAATCATATATTATTCATCCTATATGCCTAAAAGTATACAGTTTAGAGTACTAAAAGTGCTTTGATAATAGTGGATTTCAATTATCAATTACAAGATAACAAAACCATTTTGACTTTTAAACACATCACCAGTTTTTAATTCTGTGTTTTCTCTTTGAAATAATTTAGTTTATTTATCATATTTGTGCTTTATACAGGGTGATTTTTAGGTTTGAAAATTCCGAAATTCCTTCTTTACTCTATATAAATTTGCTGTCTGCTAGTGACGTATACCTCTTAATCTCTACTTCCGGTCAAAGGTGTATCTTATCTAAATCTCCCATTTCCCCCCATGCAAATTCCTTCTTTAATTGCACTGTAAATAGCGTGATCTCCTGAAATGCAGCCGGCAGTCACCTTAATTGGTCTAATTCCAACTGTATATCACACCTATATAAAGGACATCTGACAAAACATGCGACTTAATTAGTCATGTTCGGAAAAATTGATAATCACCACTATAGTAAACAGCCGAAGTCGCTTTATCGAAATGTACAAGTTTTAAACAATAAATTATCTATTTAATCCTGTGTTGTCGATTAAATGACATGTAATTGACCATTGTTATTTATTTGATCTGCTTAAATGATGATAATTAATTAAAGGATATGGAATTTCTCAGTTGTCGGGTCTCTTTAAATAAAATGATCTTGAGCATTACAGGTTGTTTACACATTTAGCAAACTTGATTTCTTGAGGTCTTTAAAATGGACGAAAACCTGCTTTTGATATCAATTCTCGCCATAATGTCGCTCTCTAAACATAAGTTCCTCTCTCTAGAGGATGTGTGAAAGTGATACGCATGCTTGAATCTGGACGTTCTTCCAGGATTATTGCTAATGAGTTCATGGTAGGTCGTACGCAGGTCTAAACGCAAACGAGAAATTCTCGATGAATATGAATCTGGTAATACGTCTGCAAAATTTGTCAAAAAGAATGTATCATTTGGTATAATTCCTTATTCTTTTAATGACAAACACTTAAAATGAAACTTTGGAATTGCTTAGAATTTAGAGAAGTCTAAAGTTTTGCGATTTGGTAACGAGCTAAACAAAAGTGGTAGGACAAATTGGCCTCCCTAAGGATACTGTGAACAGCAGCCAATCTGTGTACAGCAGCCAATTTGGCCCTCTCCCTTGACTGGCTGCTGTACACAGATTCCACTGTACTAGTTCAATCTTCAAGAAACATGGTCAGCATGTTTGTCCTGTCATTAAAACAAACTAATTGAAAATGGGAATTTCCATTAATGGCACACTGACAGTTAAAGATACTTTGATAAAAATAACATTGTTCACAATAGGTAAAAGCTCTGATTGATTTCAAAAGTATAAATTGCAGTACCAATAATTTGATTAATTCATTGTGTGTTTCTTAATCTTTTAAACAGACTGTCTGAGTTTGAGTTTAAAAGTTGGTGATGCATCCTAATAAGGTCAATAAAAACACATTTTAATGCAAAAATGATCCATCTTGGGACTAAATCTATCTACTTCATTCTGCATTTTCAAATCAATCATCTCCTAATTACTCATTCATCATGATAAAGTTGATTTTCAATGCCCTGAAGCTGTAAACCCTTCCCATGCTTTTCACATGAGATTTCTACTGTATAAAAGCTATGGCAGACAGTATAGACCAAGATCAGACTGCACAGATGTGCAGTCTGATCTTAGCCGATACTACCCGATTTCTACTTGTTTATTGAGGGAAAAACATGAAATAAAATGTTGGAATGACTCCAAAATTGGCAATTTGCATGGAACAATAATCAAATTCAGCAGGATAAGTTTTAATGCATTCCTCTTCAAGTAATAATTTTCAACATGTGCGTTGCCCCACATTAAGGGCAGGAAAGTAATTTGTCTAAATTGGGTCTTTACTACTTTCTTTAATGCTTTTCAGTGGATAAACAAGAACAAGAGTGCCATCGTCACAAAATACGCCGCCACTTTGCTGCTGTTTCACAAAAATAATTGTAGACACTACTTATTTTGACAGAACCAAATTGAAAATGACCAAGTTTCATTTAAATCAAGACAAAAAGTTAGGAGGAGTTGCCTTCACAAGGCTGCAATTTCAATAAGCCCCAGGCACTAAGTTTTAAGGGGACATAATTCAGGGAAATAAATGAGCCATAAAATCCTTGATCCATGTACATCTACAAATTATGGTGATGACATTGACCAATTTTCATTTAAATAAAGACAAAAAGTAAGGAGGAGTTATGTTCAAAAGGCTGCAATTTCAATAAGCCCTAGATACTAAGTTTTAAGGGGGCATAATTTAGGGTAAAATTAATGAACCATAAAATCCTTACTTCATGCTCATCTACCAATTCCAGTTATAACATCCACCAAGTTTCATTTAGATCCAGCCAGAAACTTAGGAAGAGTTGCATTCACAAGGTTGCAATTTCAATAAGCCCCAGAGACTAAATTTTAAGGGGGCATAACTGAGGCAATAAGCCCAAGAGACTAAGTTATCAAGGGGCATAACTCAGGCAAAAATCAATGAACCATAAAATCCTTACTTCATGCACATATACCAATTGAGGTGATAACATTGACCAAGTTTCAAGAAGATCCAGCCAGAAACTTAGGAGGAGTTGCGTTGACAAGAAAAGTGGACCCAGAAACTAAGTTATCAAGGGGCATAACTCAGGCAAAAATCAACGAAACGTAAAATCCTTCCTTCATGCACATCTACCAATTGAGGTGATAATATACTCAGTTCCAAAAGAAAGTGTGCACTTTTAAAATTCAAATATCTCAGAAGTTTCCCCCGTTACCGTCACAAAACTTTGCATGACAAACCTCGAGGCTATTGACCATCGATATTTTGAGAAATAAAGCACATAGCACAAAATGATTTCCGACTAGAAAACCACCTTTCATTTTAATCGATTTGCTTGTAAATCCTACAGTTGATGAATAGTTAATCTGGTATCACACTCAGTTAAATTCTTGTAGCCTTCCTTGCAATAAAATCACATACGAATGACGATTGTAAGGTATGCAACAACGTAGTTTGACCAAAAAATTTTATGGCTTGGAAAAAAATAACCCCGTGCGAAGAAAACTCTCAACAAAATTAAATAAGAGTTTATGTTGCAATAGAAATTATATGTATCTGCTTGCAAGTGCTCTCTTTAGTAACAAATGATAATGCAGAATGCTATTGTACCGTTTGGTCTGACATTAGTGGCCAATCAACGTAGAGATTTCTAACGTTGACGCAGGGGTAACGTCTATATGTAAACTCAACCTTCTATTTGGAACTGTTAGGGAGTCCCTAGTAAAACTCATAAATGGCATATAAACAAATATCACTTGCTATAGAAAAGAAATTTCCGAAGGGCAAAATTGAGTACCATATGTGCTTACCATGTGCCCAAAGTATTCGCAACTTACCGAAATCGGATTTTTATTCCTGGTTTCTAAAGCCTCCTATCGTAAATATGAAAATAATTTTACAACCAAGAGTTCCCCCATCTTTGTTAAAAATAAGGAAAATCAAAAATGTGAAAGTGCACACTTTCTTATGGAACTGAGTATATTGACCAAGTTTCAAGAAGATCCAGCCAGTAGTTTAGGAGGAGTTGCGTTGACAAGAAAAGTGGACCCAGAAACTAAGTTATCAAGGGGCATAACTCAGGCAAAAATCAATGAACCGTAAAATCTTTCCTTCATGCACATCTACCAATTGAGGTGATAATATTGACCAAGTTTCAAGAAGATCCAGCCAGTAGTTTAGGAGGAGTTGCGTTGACAAGAAAAGTGGACCCAGAAACTAAGTTATCAAGGGGCATAACTCAGACAAAAATCAATGAACCGTAAAATCCTTCCTTCATGCACATCTACCAATTGAGGTGATAATATTGACCAAGTTTCAAGAAGATCCAGCCAGTAGTTTAGGAGGAGTTGCGTTGACAAGAAAAGTGGACGGACGTACGGACGGACGGATGGACGGACGGATGGACGGACGGACGGACGGATGGACGGATGGACGGACGGACAGACGGAGAAGATGACGCCAATATACGTCCGCCTCCGGCGGCGTATAATAAAAATGGTAGAGAAACATGCTATAATGTGGCGACTGGGGCACCTCATAATGGATTCCTAGTATTTCTTGAAACAGTACTACCATAACAACCTTTCCTAGCCTCCAGCTGCTATCCCACATAGGTCTACTATCATCAACCCATTGGTGGAAGACAAATATTCGGAAAGGATGAGTGCAATCAATAGGGATCAATCATGTGACCTCATGATTGGGAGGCCGACACACTATCAAGTGTGCTATGATGGATGTCCAATCATTTAATAATCTCACAGCTAAACCACACATTTTTACCTATCTGTTGTTATTTAACTGAGCCCAAAAAGTGACATCATCATGAATGTCGTGCAAAATGACGTGCTTTAAGAAAATTTGTCCAAAGTTTTTTGAATTTTATCTCATTTTTGCATTTAAAAAATAAGTCATTTGTTTTTCATGTTACTGACGAAACTTTAATTATGTGAACAACAATTTTTGCCTGTGGCTCCGCCGTTAGTGAAAATATTGCTTTTGTTGTTCACTCAATGAGGCTAAATCATTCTTACACTGAAACAATCGATTATTCTCCATTTACTTTTTTTTACAACAGTTTCCTAATATTTCTCTACTACTAATCCTTTCCTAGTCTCCAGCCGCTTTTCCAGTTTTATTCATGTCTTGCAACACAATGGTGGGAGGCAAATGTGGAAAAGGATCGTTATATATGTACCCATGCTGCTGACAGGGATCAAACACACTGTGATAGAAGATTATTAAGATTCAAACAGACATACAGATGGACTGACAGATGGACAACAATAAAACAACATGATCTGATCTTAAGGATGCGTGGTCATACAAATTCCAGTCACACCTTGATATCTACATCAAGGGGTTAGCGCAACACTATTGTTAGTGTCTTTGTATTTATAGGCACTTACAATAATATTGTACTAACCCCTCATCATGTATCTAGTAATGTTTCTATCTAAACTGCCTGATATCAATAACCATAGAGACTTCTATACATATGAAGTATGTCCCAATATCCCAGAGGGGAGACAATGTACATAAAGGTCCTGATGCTAAAGGATAGACAAGCTTCAGACACATGGCCATCATAATTAACACATTGCTGCTGTCAATAAAAGATAAGACCCATGTAAGACATTCGGGAGTTGACACTGACTCCTGAGATTAAGGAGTCAATTGGTCTCCTAACACATGAAATCAAGGAGTCCAAGCTCAAAGTAAAGAGTCTAAATTTTCTTAATGGGAAAACATTGTGGAAAAGAAGAAATTGCTTGTTATAAGCAATTTCTTCTTTTCCACAATATTCTTCCATAGAAGAGGTGTTGTTTTTTTCTCAAAACACTACAGGATACAAACAAATGTTTCTTCCAACAACTTTTGTAGTGAAAAGATCTACAGTTTTGGCAAGTGTTAGAAAAGACACTGCGATGTGCATTATTTTTCAAAATATTCTCATATGACCCTTGGAGTCCATCTGACTCCAAACTTGCAAATGGAAGGAGTCTCAATGGTAACCAAGGAGTCTCGGATCCCCTTACTCCCCTTAGTGTCGAACCCTGACATTGCCATTCCCTGCTATGCAGATAGCTATTATACTATAGGAGATAATGCTCCTGACAAAATCGAAGTCTTTAAAATAAAAAAGGTTAATAACTCCAAAATTATGCAAACAAAAGTTGTGATTCTTGTGCTCGGTATTTCTCTTTAATGAGATCTATCTATTATTAATCTAAAATGAACTGGCACTCATTTACTCCCGTTACTACTTGAGTATTCCCGTAGCATAACCCAATTTCGTTTCACCTTTTTACTAATATTATTTCACGTATTCTTAAAAAGGCGCGATAGAACAGTGGTTACAGACGCCTTCCTGTACATCGATAACTTGTTGGATCGAGTTCAATTCCCGACAGAGACACGTATTATAATCATTGAGATTATCCACAACAATGATTTTTTCGTGCTTTTTTTGGTTTTTTGTTGTTGTTGTTGTATTTTTAAAAGAAATTTATTTTTTGTTATTATTTTGTCATTAGTTCATTGTCAATTTCTATAAATATTTTTTTATTCTTACATCATTCATTTTTGGTTGTTTGCACTAACCAAGATTACTGTATTCTGATCGGGACAAAGATTTGTTTCATACCTCAATGAAAAAAAACATAATAAGTTGTTAGTAAGCTTGTACCAAAAAGCAGTCCCATCAAAGATCTCATTTGCTTTATGATATTGAATTATAAGATATCATCGGAAGAGAATAGAGTTTGATATTTAATTATAAGATACATGTATCAACAGAAGAGAATAGAGTTAAACAGAAATTCGATTGACGTGTTCAAACCCAGTATATGTTTTAATTTCATAGCGTCATAAATTTAAAAAAAAATGCCTCTTCATCTCTTAAACATAGATCCAGATACATTTCAAACCTAAAATTATTTTCAGTAATTTTCAGTGATTTATGGACAGGACTTTGCAATTGTCAAATTGAGGCTGGCGGAAAGACTGTGCCGAATACCAATAGTCTTTTGCAACACTGCTCAAAAAAAAAAAAAGAAGAAATTTTTTTTATCAAAATCTGTACTCAAAAAAGTGTAAACCTAAAAAGAAATAGAAATATTTCTGGTCATGGTCCGGCTTGAACTCGTGACCTCCCGATAATGGGAATGCACCCTAACCATCACCGTTAAATTTCCGTATGTACTATGAGCTGTGATACATATTCTTAGCTCTTAACCTTGCGAGTATAAGTCTACATTAAGAAACATATTTACCGACTATCAATAGGGGTCAAAAGTAATATTTAATGAGTGCCAGGTCATTGTAGATAAATAATACCTATAATGTTTCAAGTTAATAGCTATTATACTTAAAGAGATATGCTAGAAACAAAATCCAAGTCTTTAAAATAAGAAAGGGCAATAAATCCAAAACTATGAAAGCAAGAGTGGTGGTTTTTACACACTGCACTTCTCCCAATTGAGATCTAGCCACCAATTAAAATTATTACATTTGTGCAGACTGATATTTGTCTATACCTCCTGCCAAAGTGAAATATTCCAAGTTCCGCATGAGATGGGTTAAATGAAAAGAAACAATCCCAGACTTTTTCTCACTAAATCAAGTCTTCTTTTTTTTCTCTAATATAACATGATAAAGAGAAAAAAAAAATTGCACATCTTTGTCCTTACACATACCAGATTTTATCATATACTAGAGTGAAAGGCAATAGATTATAACTACTGCTATCAACTTTTGCAGCTGGATGGACTGGGGCTCTGACTGTAAAGTTCCCTGCTTTACAACACAACCTGTCTCTGGTGGCACTCAAACCAATAAACATAAGATTACGAGTCAAGCGAACATTACTTCAACAAGCAAGAGAGTTTTTATGGCAAGATGTGTAACATTTTGTAAGCTGTGTCTGTTGTATTAAGTTTCACAAACTAAAGGGTTAACAAAAATTGAGAGATAATATTTGACTGAATAAATACAGCAATATACAAAACATGTAGGTCGTTAAATCTAGTGCAAATGTAATTTTTAGAGTTTTACCTTACTTGACATGCTCTAGCGACCTTCAAAATTTCTTAACCTAAAAATGTCATTAGCATGCATTTACTCTTAACCCAACTCATGCAGTTCATGGCAAAAAATACAGCTTTAACAGACACTAAAGATCAACCCTTGCGATGTCGGAGCTTCGCAACTAGAAATTACACTCCTTATAGAATGGATGCTAACTTTTAACATCATAACCATTACTCTACCAGAGCCTCAACTGAACAACATTCACGATGTCAGAACTCTTAAAAAACTTGCAAATAAACTCTAGCATGATTAAAACTAAGAAAACTTACCCTGAACATTGCCTGCCAGAAAAGTTGAACAAAAGAAGTGGCAAGGCCAAACACTGCGGTTTTGAAGAAATTGTACCAAACCTTTATGAAAAAGAAGCTAAAATGGTTGCTTTTTACACCACCCAACCAAGGCTTTATTCCTGGATCAAAGCTCTTGAGGTCCTGTTTTACGACAACTTGGGCAAAGAAGATGAGTATGAAATTGAATGGTATGACGAGCCTGAGTGGTGCACCAATGCCAATTCATCCAAAAACACTATTGTTCTCTCGATTCACAGGTCCACGAGTACAGATGAAAATTCTTGGCAATACCAATTAAGATTCTTCGTTACAACCGGCACCATTCAAGTTCAAGGTAACAATATAGATCTCTTTACATCAGAACACTTTCCCATCTTAAAAGTTCTAGTTCAGAACTTTACTGAAGAAGTGAATAACAATTCGATTCATCTAATAGGCGATCTGGACCAAGACGAGACCTTACCAAAAACTATGGGAGTTACATCAACACAGCCATGTTTTACAATTGATAAAACCGTTCCGAATAAAGACTCAAATACAGAATCTAAATTACCTGAGGACTCCACAGAAAATGCTACTGATAAAGTCTTAAAACAAGAGGACCAAGATGGTCCTAGATCGCTCACCTGAGTCTCTTTGACCCCTGGGACAACACATTAATTAGATAGGCAGATGTCAAAAAGAAGATAATTGCCTAAGATCAATATCATGGAACGTTTTCAGCAAAGAGCAAGACAGATATGCCTTTTTGCTCTTTGATTCTATGTAAAAAGGGATGCACCCGAGTGGACCCAAAAAGTGACCCCAGGGTCTTGACATGAACAAACTTGGAAGAGGTCAATAAGATGATGCTACATTCTAAATATGAAAGCTGTCTGCCTTCTGGTTTCAGAGAAGAAGATTTTTGAAGGTTTTCCCATTTTCACCCATCGTGCTCAGATGAGCTGAAAGGGATGCCCCCGGGTGGAGCCCAAATATGACCCAAGGGTCTTGATATGAACAAACTTGGTAGGGGCCAACAAGATGATGCTACATACCAAAAATGGAAGCAGTGTGCCCTCTGGTTTCGATTAATTAAAGAAGATTTTAAAAGATTTTCGCTCTTTGATTCTCTGTAAAAAAGGGTTGCACCCGGGCAAAGCCCAAATATGATCATAGGGTCTTGATATGAACAAACTTGGTAATGGTCCACTAGATGATGCTACATACCAAATATGAAAGCTGTCTGCCTTCTGGTTTCATAGAAGAAGATTTTTGAAGATTTTCATTTTTTTACCCTTCGTGCTCATTAGAGATAAAGGGATGCACCCATGCAAAGCCCAAATATGACCCAAGGGTCTTGATATGAACAAACTTGGTAGAGGCCCACTAGGTGATGCTACACACCAAATAGCTGTCTGCCATCTGGTTACAGAGAAGAAGATTTTTAAAGATTTTCGTTCTTTGATTCTATGTAAAAAGGGTTGGGCCCGGGCAAAGCCCAAATATGACCCAAGGGTCTTGATATGAACAAACCTGGTAGAGGTCCACTAGATGATGCTACATACCAAATATGAAAGCTGTCTGCCTTCTGGTTTCAGAGAAGAAGATTTTTAAAGATTTTCATTTTTTCACCCTTTTTGTTAAGGGTAAAGGGAAAGTTAAGGGTGGATTTCATTTTTTTGAACAACTTTGGTAGAGCTTGACCCAAGGAACATCCCTGCCAAGTTTCATAGAGATTGGCCCACTGGCTTAGGAGGAGAAGATGTTTAAAGAAATTGTGGACGACGCACGACGGACGACGCACGACTGACGACGGACGACGGACATTCTACGATCCCAATAGCTCACCTTGAGCACTTTGTGCTCAGGTGAGCTAAAAATTACAAGATAAATTAGAAAGGCAAGAACAAATCACACAAAGAATCATTGCTACCTTGAATGATATTGAAGGAAAATGCTGTCAATTTACGGGGCTGAAAGAGAATGTTGAACAGTTACTTGGAACAACAGATGTATTGAAAACTAGCAATTCCCATATAACTGATAGAATTTCCTCTTTAGAAGATGAAGCCATCTCAGACAAAACCAGAATAAACTCCATAGAAAAAGACTTCAAACAAATGAATCAACAGTTAGTAAACATAAAGAAAACAAATTATAATAATAAGCAAGACAATGTCAGTGAAAATGAAAACATGGCACTGCGAACAAAAATTCTAGAACTGTCTACTGAAAAAGAATCTACACACTTGGAAATGGAAAATATGATGGACACAATAAAAATGCTTGAAAGCAAAGTTGATAAACTTAACTCAACCATCTCAGATCTCCGTAAAGATAATAATCTTCTACAGAACGAGAATGTACACTTAACTAAAATGAACAAAAATCATGAAGATGTAGTCGAAAAATTAGTAAAAGAAAATAGTGAGCTAAGAACCCCCTGTGTCAGTGACCAGCCCCACCCTTATATTTCAACCAGCAACTCTTATTCAGTTCTCCAAGAAAAGGACTCGGAGAAAATACCAATAGCATTGACGTGACTATTATTGCAGACTCTCATGGGCGGGATCTTGACCCTAAAAAGACATACAGAAACAAAAATGTTGAAATCAAACTTCTAGAACCACGAAAGAAAAACCTCGATGGTGCCTTGGAATTCATTAACATTACAGAAAACGTGGGTAAAGAAACAGTCCTGATTGTAGGAAGCAATGACATTAACCACAACTCAGTTGATACTATTTGCAAAAAATTCCATGATCTGAGTGTACTATTTAAACAGAAATTTCCTCTCAATAACCTAAACATAGTGCAAATCCTACCACGCCACAAAAATGACATTTTTAATCATAAGGCCTCTACTGTCAATATGAAAGTTAGTGAATTAGAAAACATCAGTGTTGTATCCCTCTCAGACATGAAGCCAGATGACGATGCCAACTTCACAAGAGACAATGTCCATCTTTCAAAAGATGGCATGCTTATCCTGATTAGGACTTTGAAAAGCCATTTGAACCCAAGACTTGGTCTACCACCTTATTCCACCTATAGCACTCAGAACAGACACCAAGTTCAAAACTCTCAACCCCGCACTGGTCGCGGCCTTCAAGTAGAAAATAATTATAGACACTATCCTCAGGCCCGTGAAATTCATGACTCCAAACACATTGGTAATAAAGCTAATACCTATAGGGGTCGTATAAACCGTCAAAATCAAAATCGTGCCTACCAAAATAACCGCCAGCAATCCTTCAGTTATTTCAGTCCTGATGAAAGGGACATTCTCCGTAGACTTCTGGGCCTTTAAGCCTATGTGATGTATTGGTACCAAAGAGACTTATAATTTGTTATACATGTGTTTTAGTTTCACTCACTTGTTATGTGAAATGTAATTGTTATGCTTCAATTGATGATGGACCCTGTTGGCCCTTTCTTACAATGTTTGATCTTTAACTTCTTTAAATGACGCTTAATTTCATTATAGGGGATCCACCATGCAGAATGAGAAGGCTACATGTATCATGTGGTTTTGTCTTCCTTCATGGTGTTTCCCGTCCTATGATGTTACTTCATCATTCAAAATGTGAAGACACTTGTAAATTCAAACCAGTGTAATTTGGACACTTCTCGCTTTTAACTTAAAATACAGTTGATATTGCTTGAACGATCACCTCTATTAAGCAATCACTTTTATTAAGAGACCATCACCTAAAATTGATGGATCAGTGCATCACTGTTGTAAGTGCATAAAAGTATAGAGGCACTTGCAGTATTGTTGCGCTGACCCCTCGAATTCCCCTCACTTTGAGCTAAGTCACTGAAAAAGTGGACTTTCTGCAACAAAACATTGTTTTTTGTTGGGTCTTGTGGTGTCACAGCCCATAGGAATCGTCTCAATGAGACGATTCTGGTGGGTTTGATCATCATGGGATTCAATATGAATCAAGGGATAATTAATTTATGCTTTCAAAATTGCCTATCTTTTTTATCATGAAGTATTGTATTAGGCGACCATTCCCACTAGCGACCACATTTTGGAGATCCCCTAAGTAATCGCTTAACGCAAGTCTTTAGTGTAAAAAATTTCTTCCATTTGCTCCCTGAAACCCGGGATTGTAGCCCACCACAAGGCTGTAATTGCAAGACATTGGAATTAAATGCTATGTGATTCTACCATCTGATAATAGTAAATAGACCACTTTTTCTCTTATATATAAATAAACTCATTCAAATTTTTGGTTCGCTTCTCGTCATAGGGCAGTTGGTAGCATGTCGGACTGTCAATGTAGAGGTCCCAGGTTTGATCCCCGACAGCCGCACTCATTCTTTCTGACTAATTGTCTCTCACCAATGGGTTGATAATTGTAGACCTATGTGAGATAGCAGCTGGAGGCTAGGAAGGGATGTGATAGTCGTACTGGTGAGAGAAATACCAGGAATCCATTGTTAGGTGCTCCAGCCTCCTCAATATAACTGAAAAAATGTTGAAAGCTGTATTAAACTCCATTAAATCAATCAATCAATTGGTTATCTTCTGGGGACTCCAATCTCCAGCCTGATTCAGGCTGTAGTCACGAGACTTTGGAACTAGACCATTTGTTGACACCTGCTGCAGCTATCTTTAAGGGTAAATTGATATATATGCATATGTGTTTTATGTAAAAATAAAAGAATCTCACCAGTTTTTTCTGTGAACCTGGCAATCCAGCCTGTTTCAGGCTGTGGATGCGGGATCTCGGAAAAAGACTATTAGGTATTGCTGGGCTGTGGTTTGTAGTTCCGGGACTAAGGAATCATTTTAAATGATTAATTATTCAGGGATCTCTTACCATAATACCCAGTAGCAATGATATAGAAAATAGAAATACATTTCCTGGGCTTATTTCTGGGGACTCAAGGCTTCAGTTTGTGTCAGGCTGTAGTTGCGAGACTTTTAATATAGGTAGTTTTTTTTTGTTGTTGTTGTTGTTTTTTTATGCCAAATATTTAATTGGAGTAAAATATTCTATTCAAGATATGAGCCTCATATTTAGCATAATGATAGATCTCAATAATACAATGTACTAATACCAAAGTCAAGGTCGTGTGACAAGATCAAGGACATCTGTCAAAGTCAAATAACTAAAAAACTTATCCAAAAAACTTAAAATAGCCTTACAAGCCTCATATTTGTCAAGATGATAGATTTAAATGATATGCATCCGCTGATACCAAAGTCAGGGCCAGGTGACAAGGTCAAGGTCATATAACTCAAAAACTGAATAAAAAATCTTAACATTGCCAATATCTCCAACCTATTCAAGATACAAACCTCATATTTGGTATGATAGATCTCAATGATATGCACCTGCCTATACTAAAGTTAATGTCATGTGGCAATTTTAAGGTCATATGTCAAGGTCAAATAACTCACACCTGAACCAAAAATTTAAAATTGCTAATATCGGCAAGCTTTTTATTCAAGCATCAGATTTGTTCATCTGTAGTTATCAAGGTCAAGACAAGGTCAAGGTCATCTATCAATGTCAAACTTCTCACAAATGTTACGTTCAATCGCTCCATGTTCAGTTCATTCAAACCTTTTTTTTTTTTTTTATCCAAACTCTTTTTATGAAATGTAAATGTATACGTGGGTATTTTATATATAGTCTTTTTTCATAATACTTACCTATGAATGCAAAGTAGTCCTCTATGTTGATCTCATTTTGTCAACTCTGACTAGTCAATTTAACTCAATTATGTGTTGAAACTTGTAAACTGTTAGTATGTAGATTGTAATTGTTCTAAATGTGTAGAATACTACCCATTGAAACTCAACTTGTTAATTATATGAGCAAACTTATGTGCAAACTTGTTTTATTAAGGCACATAGGCTGCACACATTACCAAGTATGTCTCGGACTATTCACTAGTGCCGAATAAACTCAGATTAACAACACATATGAAAGATTTTCATGTTCCCATTCTCATAGGATTGCAATTTCGGGGCTTAGTTCAGGGCTGTCACGGGTGCATTTATATATATATATTCACTTTTGACAGCGTTGCTCTGGGCAACTGATCTAATTGCTGGGCATGGACGTAACCTTGTGTACTTGTGTACATAGATTTATTTTGTAATACATGTACTCATTGTCAAGATTTTTTCAGTGCTTTAACTTCATATTTCTGTATTTTAATTTTGATATAGTTTTCATTTTGAAACTTGCATTTTACCCAATGATTATAAACTGGATACCTGTTCTCTCATCATCATATCTAAATAATGTTTAACTTTGCATGTTGGAATATACATGGGTTTTCTCAGGAAAAGTTCCAAAATGATATGTTCTATAACCAATTTGATGTCTTTGGCTTAACTGAAACTTGGACCAGTAAGGATTCAAATATTTTTCTTCCCAAATATAGGGCATTTACCAGCTATGCAACTAAAGGAAATCGAATAAAGGGAAGACCCTCAGGGGGACTGATAATTTATATCAGGGAAACATTATTCTCCAAAGGTTTTGTTGAAATAATGAAAATTACAAAGAATTTCATATGGCTTAAACTCAGTAAAGTTGCATTTAGCTGCGATACTGATATATTTTTATGCCTCTTGTACATTCCACCCAGAGTGAAATCGGTTAATGTAGAAAATGATGAAATTTTTGAAAGTCTAAGAAATTTTGTTAGTGACTTTTCAACTCAAGGAAAACTTATTCTGATGGGTGATTTCAATGCCCGTACAGGAAACCTAAATGACTATGTAGAATTTGATGAAACCACTGAACTTGATTACGACATACTACCCTCTAATTATCAAGCAGATATAACTCTTCCCACTCGTCAAAATCTTGATCAAACAATAAATGAACAAGGTAAATTGCTTCTAGATTTTTGTATTGAAACTAAACTTAAGATATTAAACGGTAGGATATTTGGTGATTCTTTAGGGTACAATACTTATTTTGGTCCAAAGGGAAGTAGCACCATTGACTACTTTATTGTTTCTGAAAATTTGTTTAATGACTTTGAATTTATAAATGTCTGTCCTCCAAATGAACTGTCAGACCATGGTGTGGTATGGTGTGGAATAAAAAGTAAAGTTTTATACTCTTCACTTTGTATGGATGAAACTGTTTATGCCAAATTACCTGGTAAATTTATTATTGATGAATCTACTAAACACTCTTTCACAGAATCGCTTATAGATAACAATAATATCTGTTTGCTCCAAACCTTTATGCAAGATGTTGAAAACCTTGAGATTGACATTAATACGCTGACTGATCAATTTGCTAATATTATCAATGTTTCGGCACTTAATTCCACTAAATTCAAAATATATAAAGGTAAGAAAAGAAAGAGACCATTTAAAAAGAAATGGTTTAACAATAATTGCTACATTATGAAAAGAGAACTTAGAAAAATAGGCAAACGCCTTCAGATTGATCCACACAATTTTGAACTAAAGTGTGCTTTTCATAGATCAAAAAAAGAATATCACAAAACTCTCAAGATTACTAAAAGGAGTTTTGTAAACCAAATAATTCAGAAATTAGATACCTTGCATGAGAATGATCCAAAATTATTTTGGAAAACTGTAGATTCATTGAAGAATAAGTCATCAGACAATAACAATCCAATTGCAATGTCCTCATGGTACAATTATTTGTCAGAATTATTAAATACATGTACTCAAATTCCAAATTTGTTGTAAAAAAAGACAATCTTGTAACTCAAGAAGGCAATTATGACAGAGGAGTACGTCAAGGTGATGGTTTAAGCCCACTTCTTTTCAATGTATTTATTAATGATTTTACTGATATTTTTGGTGAAACCACTACTGATCCTGTAGTACTAAATTCAACTAAACTAAACTGTTTATTATATGCTGATGATTTGCTCTTATTGCCTGAGAGTAAGGAAGGTTTACAAACCTGCCTTGACTCACTACTAGCATATTGTGATCAATGGAAGCTGAAGATCAACATAGACAAAACTAAAGTTATGATTTTCAGTTCAAGAAAAGTGAAAACAGAAAATCTCAGTTTCAAATTGAATGATTCAACAATTGAAATAGTGGATAAATATAAATATCTTGGCATTATTCTTTCTAGCAATGGCAATTTCAAGCATGCTGTTGATCATCTTTATCAAAAAAGTCTTAAAGCAATTTTTGCTTTAAAAACAAATATTTTTGATTTTGATTCAATTAACAATTCCCTAAAGTTTAAGCTATTTGATGCTCTCATAAGGCCCATCTTATCATATGGAGCCGAAATTTGGATTAGCGACTATGCCACAAAATTTAACTCTCTTGACTATGTACCATTTGAGAAAATCCATAATAGATTTTGTAAATATTTATTAGGAGTGCATAAAAAGGCCTCTAACTTTGCCTCTAGACTTGAACTTGGCAGAGAACCAATCTTCAACTTTCTCTTTGGTCAGTCGCTCAAATATTACTCATGTTTATCTCAGCTTCCAGATGATCGTTTACTACGAGAAACTTTTGAAGTAGACAGAGCATTATCTCGAGATGGCTACAAATCATGGTATTCTGGGATTCATAACCTTATGAGTAAATTTTCTATTACTGAGGCTGAAGCACAGGGATGCAATGTATCAGATACTATATCCTGCAAATACCTCGCAGATATGAATAAAGAACTTTCTCGTCTGAAATTTCAAAGTCGTTGTAACAAACTACATACTTTCTCAAACATTTACATGAATTTTTCTTTGCAGAATTATTTATCATTTGGTCTCCCAAAAGAAAAAACTAGAGAAATTTCTCAACTTAGAATAAGTGCTCATAAATTACTAATTGAACAAGGTCGCTATTTTAGACCTCAGATCCCTCACGATGATACATATGCAATTCCTGCAATAAATTAGACGATGAAGTACATTTCATGCTTTACTGTCAGAAGTTTTCTGCATCTAGAGCAATTTTATTTCAAAAGCTCCATATTGACTACCATGATCTGGAAGCCAACTCATTTAGAATTTTCCGTCGCCTTATGAACCCAGAAACATTAGAGGAAACAAAACATGTTTGTGAGTTTATCAAAACCTCTAATAACTTAAATATTTCATAAGTTGCTAGCTATCATTCTTAGATATTTCATGATAAATTGCTAATAATCATTCATTGATATTGTATTACACTATGTTTTGGTTGTTTGATGGAGGACACCCACTTTGTTGTGATGGTTTTCTGAATAAAATCTTGTATCTTGTATCTTGTATCTTGACTAAGATCAGACTCAAAAGATTCTAGCCGACAGTAACTGCTTTCTGATTGACTAATTGTTGAAAAATTTGAACTTGACTGGTTAAAAATGTACCCAAAATAACATTTTGTCAGCAACAAAACTATAGTTCAATAGGATAAAGGCTATTTGTAATCAAAATATGAATAGATTTGACATTTTGTCAGTGGGTGACAAAACCTCATAGCTACAGATTGAATAAGCTTAAGTTTTAACATTAAGGGCACCCAATTACAATATATAATCATTTTTTTTCAAAATGGTCTTATTTAATAATTGGCATTCCCCCTTAAATACTTTGTAAGATGACTGATTGATTGGACTTGAATATACCTTATATGGCAAATTCAAATGAAATGAGAGTGGTTTTGTGTAATTTTTTATAGGAGTTTAATACCAGTTTAAACATTATAATTGTTTTAACCTCAGATGCTAGTGAACATAACTATTGCTTTCTGTCATTTCTTACACCAGTGCTTCTGAGCAACTATTTGCCACTAAGACTACCTCGGTCCAATATTTATCATCCACCTATTAATGGGAAACAAAACCACAATAGTAACAACGATGTTTGTCAGATGTGGCCAGGAATTTACAAGCCCATCTCAGCGCATCTAACGATGACTTCATTGTAGATTTAGTTATTTCTCACACAAGCCCAAATGCTGATCAAGTTACTGTGTGAGATTCATTAAATCAAAGTTGATGATTACCAAAATGACTCTTTTACAACGAAGGCCAAACTGGCATTAACAGAGCTACCGATAGACAAGGTATTCTGGATTTAAGATCAAAGTATTTCAATAATGATAGTACTTATCCTATGGTGCTGGTACTCATTGGAATCGTGTCATTGAGACAATTCAAATGAGTGTCCACAGAATAGGTTTCAATCAAGAAACAAAAATTTAGACTGGCTTTACCCATATCTGAACCTCTGCATTAATAGGCAGGCTGTTTGGATTTGTTTGTATGGGGTTTAATGCCAATTTCAACATCATTGCTGTTATATTGTGAGGGCTTATGCACCTATCCATAGTTTCTTGTTGTTTCTCACACCAGTACAACAACTACATTTTATCCCAGCCACCAGCTGCTCAGCTCACTTAGGCCTACTACTTATGATATACCAATTGGCAGTAGACATATGATGTATGCCATGTTCACATTTGTCAAATGTCGGGTTGAAGTTGAGCTGGGGGTTTGAATTAAGGACCCCAGGATTAACTGTCAAATGTGTTTCCCCTAAGTTAGCAAGGTTTTGCCTGGGATGTTTGGAACAAAAAGTCTGGCTATAGCATACGTCATCACCATAGTGTTCTTAGTGTTGGCACATGTGTTGTTGGTGTGAAAAGCTTAATCCTTCAAGTCAAAATTTGGTATTACTAAGATATTGATTGCCATGACACTCGCATATGTGTTCATTTTGACATGAGCAATCATGACCATCAAATGGATAACTCTGTATATACTTATGTAAGAATTATACCCCTTATCCACTCATATGTGGGAAACCAACACTTTAAATTTTGATATCTCTATAATTATGTAATCCAGAAAAGAGTAAAGAAGCAGTGTCAAGAAAGGGTTGATTAGCTAACAAGTCATCAATTATGCATCACCATTTTCTTCTAGGCCAACTCTGCACTTCCTGCAATCCATTTCAAAACCTGCCCATGTTCAGGATCTCAAAATGTTACAAACTATTTGAAAATTATTCCCCACTTTGCACTTAAGTGCATGTTCAAAGTGGGGAATACAAGTAGTTTTCAAATAGTTTGTGCCATTTTGTCATCCTTAATGCAGGGCTATTTAGAAATGTTGGAGAGCAAAATTTTTTGCTTACCAATTCAAGTGATTGTAGAAAATATAAGGCCGTGCATTATCTTTTCTTAAGTTAGAACTTTAACTAAAAGTTGCATTCTGTCAAAGAGAGATAGATTTCATTTTAAAGAAGGCCAAAAATTTAATGATTCAAGGTTAAGAAAGGCACTGGTAACTGGTTGATCTGAACAACAATTTTTAGAGCAAAAACATCTAATTAGTAAAATACGATGCTTTGAAAAGGGAATCTAATTATCAGCTGCTTAATAAACGTTATTGCATAATACACATTCATAATTGTCATTGAAACACTACAATGTTGCAACAGGACAAAGGCTGCAGAGCTTTGCATTATGAAATTTAACCGTAAGCTGTGACCTTGACCTTGGCGCTACTTCATTTCTTTTTGTTTTCAAATGAGCCTGTGTGTGAGATTTCCAACAATTTCAAAACTGTGCAAAGCAAAGACTCTGGCCAGCCTTTGCACCGCACAGTCTGACCAGAGCCTTCACTATGCACTTTGTAGTTACATAAGGTCTCAAAGAATCTGTAGACCATAAGGTAACTCTATTTTTAGAATTTGTGACTGTCTATGCCTATCAATGATAGAACCTCACCAAAATTTCAAATTGTTGGAAATGTCACACACATGCTCAAATAGCATAATTATCCTATTATGATTGAGGACTAAGTGACAACTTATATTGAAATCCCATCCACTAATGTAGGAGCAATTCCCTGAATAAAATCAAACAGTCTAATGGACAGATGAACTAATGCACTGACACTAAATTGTTATAGTATCAACTACGTCTGGCTTACTGCAAGGGGCTCTACAAAATTAGAAACTCCAAAACTCAAATATCAATGGGTCAAATACAAAGGGTATGAAAATATGGATTTTCTCCATTTCTAGGGGTCAGTAATACACTATTGTAAGTGCCTATATATATCTATATGCACTTACAATAGTGTTGCACTGACCCCCTTAATTTGTCCCTGGAAGTAAAAAGATTACTTTCTGCTTGTCTAGGATCAAAATGAACCTATCCACAAAAAATTGGATATATTTTGAGTAAACATTAATTAAAATGAAGAAAGTCCAGCATTTTCTTAATTGATATCAATGTTTGGTATGGTATAAGGCTAATTATTTTACATCAATTTGGAAACAATTTCTGGAAAATTCACTAGTGCTCACACAGTGTTTTCCAATGAAAGAACAAAGAACCAACCCTTTTGTATTAACATAACAATAATTTATCTCTAAGATCTATTGAGTAGCATTCCAAGATTTGCACTGGTAAATATGGATTAGTGGTCTAGTAAGTTGTACTTGCTACAAGGTAGAAAAGCCCATAATTATGTTCAAGCCATGCATGGGAATACACACCAATAATTTTGCTCATCCAAAGCAGGCTTGACAAAATAAAATAAGACTTACATTCAACATAGACATGCTGGTTTCCAATGGATACTGGTCGTTGATGATCACTTCCATTTAGCTTACACTCGTAATTACCCCCGTCCTCAGGCGATGAAATTGGAAAGCGTAGCATGATAGACCGTGTGCTGGTAATGGTAATGTACTTTTTTGGAATGACCTCATCATACCGCCGTAGGAACATCAATTTACTGGACTGATATTGGGTATGGTACATATACTTGGTGAGGTTACAGTGCAAAGTCAGGTTGTTTCCAATGTAGACATATGGGTCATTTGGCAGTACAACTGAAATATACAATCAATTAGTTGGGTCATTCAAGAATGCATCTCCAATATATACAATCAATTTGGGGAGATGACTTAGCTTTAAAGTTTACATATAAGCAGCTAAGTTGAAATACACAATCAATGAGATAAATAACTCCATTACTTCTTCAGTTTCATTTCTTGGACCCGACCAACAGCGTTCTTTAATGGATTTGCAATGTAAAACACTGTTTTTTAAGAACTTTAGGCTTGTTTGAATGGGGTTTTACACCACTTTCAACAAACTTTCAGTTATATTGCCTTGGCTGGAGCACCTTACAATGGATTTCTGGAATTCCTTTAGCCAGTAGTACCATAACATTCTTTCCTAGCCTCCAGCTGCTATCCCACAAAGGGCTACATTTATCAACTCATTGGTTGAGAGACAGATAAGAACATAATTATTGTCTTTTCTTTCTTACTTCTTTGAATGCATTGGAAAAAGTTGATATGCTGGACAGGATAAAGAGCATATAAATGCCAATAAGCATGGTCCTTGTTACAATTCAATTGTTCTAATTATTATTTTGACAAAATGAATGTAATATTAAATTATTCTGACAGTAGCAAGAAAAACATATGGCTTCTTAGAAGACAGAAATGAGTAATTCAGGTACATGAGAAAATGCACATAATAAAATAAGCAAGGTAAATTGTATATACTACCAGTAATTCATTTTTTTAAACTAATTTAAAAATTCTCCTTCTGAAAAGAGTTTTTGGAGTGGATGAAAATTAGACTTCTTATTTCATTAATATAAGATATCTTCAATTTTTCCAGTTTTTTTTTTCATAGTAAGATTTCTAGTAATGATTTCAGTTAAATTATTGAAGTAGAGCTGCTGCACCTTACTTTTGCATCTTGCTGTCTCACACTACACAATGTACAGTTAAGGAGATTGTGAAATTGACACATTGAATGCCATTGGAATGAAACTTGAATGAAATTGAATGAGCAAGAGGAGTGAGTTGGGAATCAAGGTGAACAAAATTAGCAATATTCATTACCCCCCTTTAATAAAATATGCTTACGAGTTTTATAAAAAGCATTTTAAGTCTTTGCAAACCGATCATATGCATACAAAAGTCAATTAAGTCAGGGAAATTATTGATTTTTACTAGTGATTTTTCATTTTAATATAATTGTTGATCTTATTTATTTGGTGATTTTGGACCATTTTGCAATGGTTTGAGTGTTTGGGATGAATGAATGGATGGAGAGCTGAGTGAGCAATTTAGAATAGTTTTGATCAAAATGAAAGTAATTCAAAATGTTACTAACTGTACAATCTATTCAGTTTATCTGAGCTCATCTTACTAAACAAAGTCCTACTATATTTGCTCATTGGTGAGATGTTCTACTTGTTTTTTGGTGGGTTTTTTTTGGTGATGTATAAAGTATTTGTATGGTAAATAAAGCAGTGTATGTACAAACAAGTCCTATTTTCACCTGCATTATACCTATATATGGGACACTGCACTACAAAACTTCACACAGGTAAAATACATGCATGTGTACAGGTGAATCCAGTTTATATCATTTTACATTAAACAACAAAGAAAACCAAACATTCCATATCTTTTTTTTCACCTTTTCAAATAAACAATAAGTCTTAGTAAGCCTCTCTTAATTCTTGCTCAAATAATTACTTTTTAAAATCATTCTATGTCGTTATTCACCTGCAGTGTATGACACTAAGGGGAGTACAGTAGTCCAAGACTTGTTATTTTTTAATGAAGGACTTTTTTTGCTTGCAAGTAGTAGTCTGATGGTCCCCTTGATCATAGGAGAATATTTTGACAAACAATTGAGGAGGGCAGCTTCCTTTTCAATCCTTTCAAATTTTTAAATCTACCCAATACTTCATTTTTTTTTCAATCTTTTTTCGCAGATATTATAATATTTTATGTAGTCTCAATTTTTCGACTTTACATATTTCATCGGATGCGACCAGTCCAAAAATAGCATCGCATTACGAGGACAGAAATCTGTACTAATATTACATGTTCCTTTGATCTATTAGATATTTTGAAGAAAACCATCTTAAGATTGGTGACAAACAAATCGATGGCTCAGTGCGAAACAATTGTAACTGCCTATAAACATATAGCCATCCAAATGTGGAAAAGAAGAAATTGCTTGCAACAAGCAATTCCTTCTTTTCAACAAAAGCTCCTCCCCAGTAAAAAAAAATCATACTCCTTACTTTTAGTTTTGACCCCTTGATTTCATAAGTTGGGAGTCTGCTAGACTACTTTCTACAGAGGTTCTAAGCATCAATCCCTGGCCTGGCTGGGCATTGTTAAGTTGTGATTTACTTTGCAATATCAAAGGTTCTTTCAAAAGTGATAGGTGTTTTTTCTTCAAAACTTAGCTCAGGAATCTATATATGAATATAGATTTAACTGCTCACTGCACAAACTCTACCTACATTTTGCAATTACTGTTAACAAGTGAGAGTAAATGATACTAAAACCAAAAGGGTTAACATGCTTATCAAATTTGAACACATTTCATTGTTGGGTTACCAAAACTTTGTAACTTCAGCTCCGCCAATGACTTGTATCATGATGCCATTTATCAAATGTTGAATGAAAGTTGGCCCAGCCAGGGGTTGTTCTCACGATTCAAGGATTTACAGCCTTCACACTACTAGGCTAGTTATTGTGTAAGATGAAGAAATAGTTTTACTGAAGCATTCTTTAATCGTAAAAAATGCTTAATTAAGCTTTACAACTGATGTGCTGAAAAAGTATGATAGTATGGAAATTGTTTAGCTTCAACTTGACAAGCTGAAAGTTCAGAAAAGCAATATTTCATGACTGCATGGATGCACCACACAAAATATTAAATCAGTCAACTCTTAAAATACTTTGATCAAATATCAAAGACTATCAATTATGGTAATAAAAATTAATGTTTTAATGACATAACTCTTACTTATTTTCAAAAATAAATGGGGGAATCTATATCTTCCATAGTTTATAATAATGCTTTTTTTAAACTTATGAGGTTGATTTTGTGGTTTAAGAATATTTTTGATTATAGGGTAAATTGGAGATTGTTCAATATATACATTCAATATTATTATCACTTATCTTATCTTAATCTTTTAAAGAAGCCCATTTAGATGGCTCAGCGAAAAACAGTTATAACTGCCTATAAATATATACGCAGTTACAACTGTTTTGCACTGAGCCATTGATATATTACCAATATTATGAATAATATTCACACAGGGCTTGTGTTTGACCCTTAAACCAGGGTTTTGACCCCCAAAAATCTGAAAATATGTTGATTTGACCCTTAGAAATTCCTCCCAAGAGAGGAATTACAAAGGGTCAAAACATGGTTTTATACCTAAGATTTTCACATATTACTATCTTAAGCTGTAAAAATTAATTTCTTGTTGCATATCATTACAAGAAACAGTTAAAGAGAGTCTTAAATATGCAATATTATACTTATGATTTGCTATTTTTTGTCATTTTGACCCCTTTAAATTCAGATTTGACCCCCAGAATTTCTTAGGTGAGGGGTCAATGACTTGCCAATATCGAACCCTAACACGAGCCCTGTCACAACAAGGTGGCAAATTCATGAAATTGTCACAAGATATGCCTGTAAGACTGCTTGATGTCAAAGAATGAAAAACAATAAAGGGAAATAACTCGAAAATTAAGCTAGCTAGATTTATGGTTCTTGCACACTGCACTCGTCTATCAAATAGTTAGATATCATACTAAATCATGCTTGAAAGAAGTTGAAGATATTAATTATTCAAATTCAAACTAATCCATATGAAATTCCATTTGATAGAATAGCAAAATTTGTAAGATAAAGTAGGGTGAAACCAGTTAGAAAAGGAGAAATTGCTTGTTTCAAGCAATTTCTCAATTTTTGACAATTATTGCATAACTGCTATTCTTTCCTTGAACAAATGCAAGAGCATGTTGTATAGCACGATTTGATTGACCCGAATCTGACCAATTAATAAAAAATCTGATTATTCCTACTCGGCTTTGCATGAACTTTCATAGGAATGAATAACAAACGGTATTGAATGTCATATTTTTTTTGTTAATTGATAATATATAACTGTAATTGCTATTATAGCATTTTTTCCGAAGAGGTCTAATTCAGGTCAAATAAACCAAGGTATACTGGTTGAAAACTTAAATCATTGCAAGCTGAATTTAAATTTGGTTTTAAACAAATTGCATATTTTGTGTGACGTTTTCACCAGTCTTGATCAAGTTTTTCCCATAATACTGTGTATTAAGCAGGCAGTGTAGGCTAAGATCAAACTGCACATCTGTGGCAGCCTGATCTTAGTCTACTCTGTCTGCCAGAGTGATATTTTTGGCAGGAATATCTCACAAACACACAGGAAGGGGTAAAATTGCACATACCTCCATTCTCTATTCCAAGATATAGATGAAATCCAATGAGCAGTAAGAAGCCTTGAAGAAAAGTCTCTCTCATTTCTGGTAGCTGTTTATATCAGCATTGTGCTCTTTCCTTGACATTTTATGGCCGCATCTCCTGAAAGCAAATAAATTATTTCAATTTAATGGCATTCAATTCCAAAACACATGTGTAGTAACAGAAAAAGAATGTTGGCCACTTGGTGGAGTCAAATTTCTGTTCCAATGCATGTATGTGAAAATCCCATGTTGGTCAAAAGTATGGCATGGGATTTTCACATACATGCATTGGAATAGAAAAAGGTATCAATTAAATCTAAAAGATAAATCCTAACAAAGGGTAGAAAATATTGTAATTAATCAAGAAAAGTCTGGGTTCAAGCAATTTTCACATTACTTATAATGATTTCTCATTAAGTTATCAATTGAATAATTTTATTTTTTGTGGATAATTTTATTCTAATCCTTGAAAAGGAGCAATCATCTCTCACTTGTCCAGGGACATTATTATTTGGTTTGTTTGAATGGGGATTTACTCTGATTTTTAAGTCTTTCAGTTATAATAGATTCCTGGGGCCTGTTTCATCAAAACATTTAAGACGTATTTTTGTCTTACCTATGACATACTACATATTTAGTTAAAAAATCATGTATCACCAATCTATCAATACCTATGTTAAATGATTGTTGTTGTTACTGGATCGAAAGTCATCAGTAAGACAAATATATGTCCTAAATGTTTTGATGAAACTGGCCCCTGGGGCCTGTTTCATCAAGATGTTTAGGACGTATTTTTGTCTTAAAAACGTCCTAGGACATTTTTTAGACACAAATCGGGTTTCATCAAACTCGAGATATTTAGGAAGGTCCTAAATTTTGTCCCAAACGAAGGACACCGATTTTGGCGTCCTACGTGATACTTTTGTCATAAATATTGTATCTAAAGAAGATATGACTTCTCTATTCCAAACTTTTGATGAAGAAAGGACAAAGAGAATTGAGTGAGACTAAAGGGAACTAGAATATTTTGGCCAGATGGGTATGGCAATCCTCGTGGTGTTCTTGTTGCGATCCAAAAATTGCTAGAGCAGTCTGAATGCGAAGTGATATCGTACATTGCAATGATTGGCGCAAGTATGCAGTAGGAGCACCGAGCAAATATGTAGAGACAGCACCGCTCGCAGAGTGACGATGTTCTCTTTTGGTATTTACAAAACGGTACACGTGAAGGGCGATTTAGCATCTCGGGATCGTCTTTGCAATCGACATGAGATTCTCCAACTGTACAACGAGACCCTCTTGAGTGCGAAACGATAGCTTGGGTTGAGTGTAGTAAGTACGATTTTTGCAGGCGATAGCCGAACATTCTGTGTACATTGGTTACGTCTATAAATTTGTTCTAATGCGATATAGGAAATAAGCATAGCAAATAAACAAGAGGATTACAAACGCTTGCCAACTTCGTCTATAAAGTACTTGATATTGGACAAAATTTCTGGACATGATATGTAAGAAAATAGAGTTAGGCTTACCATGTTATTCATATAAGTTGCCTTTATCATGTGTAACAGGTTTCAGCTGATAGCCTTCAGAAATACCAAAGAAATTGCAAACAAGAGCTGTCACTGTAAGATGACAATGCCCCCGACACCGCTTTGATTTAGAAGTTATGGCCAATGTTAAAGTTTTTGGACGGAATGACGGACGGACGGACGGACAGACGGACAGACGTACAAGTCAAATTTATGATGCCTCCCTATCGGGGGCATAAAAAATCAAAGTTTAATCTCAACAACAGCGAAGCAGTAGACGACATGGAGGCTGTATCATTACCTCGAATTTTATTCTCCAAAAACAGTCAAGCTAAAAATGTGAAAAAGGAATGAAATTGTCGTTCTTTTTTAAACTGGAGGCACCACGAGAGCAAAGGACGCTCTACTGGCATCTTATAGCATGACAAGTCTGTGTGAGATTCAAGCCTATGTTATATCAAAGTACATGTACTTCAGAAAAACCATCCCGCGTGGGCTTGGCAGGGCGGGGCATTTTTCACTCGAAAATCTTAAAAAAGTCTTCTCCTCCCCAACCATTGGGCTGATTTCAATGAAACTTGGCCTGAATGTTCCTTGGGTGGCCCTTTACTTTAATTGTTAAAGACATTTTGATTGACCTCCAAATACGAACATGGCAAGGCGGGGCTTTTTTGACTATAAAATATTTCAAAATCTTATACTCAAAAACCATTGGACGGATTTGAATAAAAAAAGGCGTGGTAGGGCAGGGCTTGTTTTTACTCTGAAAACTTAAAAAAAAAACTCTTCCCATGAACCAACTCTTACTTTGAAAACTAGAGTATCATCAAAATGGGTCATTTTACAAACTAGATTGTTTCGTGGATATATATCCATTAAGACTCATCAAGACTTATCCATAAAATAGATAAGAAACCTTTCATTTTTACAATCAGTACTGATATATATTTATAAATATGGTTTCCTATTTAAAAGATTTAGCCTACACTAGAATAAGCTTCTCTGTCTTCTTCATGACTTTTCTTGTAAACTTCCTTATCTGCAGAGTTTCTCACTAGTTATATAGAATCCAGTGGAGCGATTCAGGCCCTCATGGGCCTCTTGTCAAAAGGACCATCCTGATTATACAATTATTTCATTAAAGTTTGAAGCAAATCGGAGGAACAATGTTGATTCTATCGCGATATCATTCTCCATCGTTTTGAACAGTGCTTTGACTTTTATAATTGACTGTGTGAAATAATAGACATTTTGTTTTCCTTAGCAAAGAAATTAAGAGCGTTAAAGTGATAATTTATGACGAAAGAAATCATGAAATCCGAACTACATATGTACCGAAATTTGATATAATGTGATAAATAAATAACAAAAGGAATTCCTTTAAAACGACAATTTTGAGGCACATTTAACCGACCTGAAACCTGATTTCTGGTAAAGACGGAAAATGTTTTTTTTTCCAAACCTTATTATGAAATGCACGATTGTTTTTAGCTCAGTTCAGCCTCTTGTCTTATAATAAAGGTTTATTCTGATAGAGTTGAATGCAACTTCGCCTCTTTGGCGCTTGTAAGCGATGATGAGATCTTATGTTTTTTTACGACTTTTTTATGTGAACCTAAAGTATCTCTCCCGTTAGATTACTAGTATTATCTTTATTAGTTTTCAACATTACTGATATTTCACATTTGAAGGATTATCTATGTACACGGCTATAATTAGCTTGCACGTGATTTTATAACGTGCGTTTTGTGGCCTTTTAATCGAGCATGGTTAAATTAGGACAAAGTTTGGTGAAACGCAAATGCACGTCCTAGGAACTTTTTAGGATATTTTGATGAAACTGACTTACGAACATCCTAGGATAAGTCCTACGACACTTTTAAGACACGTCCCAGGACATTTATTGATGAAACAGGCCCCTGGCATTTATCACACCAGTATACTACCATTACATTCTTTCCTAGCCGAAAGTTTAACCTGCTTCCCCACTTAGGATTACCATTATCAAACAATTGGTGGGAGACATGTCAGATGTGATAATATTATGTACCCCTCCCGGGGAATGAACCTAGGGCACTCAATGAATGCAGATGGGGAGTCTGCTGTGCTACCAACTTTGCAATGAACTGTTTTGATAGAAAATACATGTAGTATAATCAGTTATCACTGTCAATAAGAAACAAGAGCAACACCTACAGGTGCAACACTCAAGTGTAGGTACTGCATAATGCAAAAAAAACTAAATTGAAAAGGGGCATAACTCTTACAAAAAATCTTCCAGATTTATCCCCTGTGATAGTATGGACAGCTCTTCTGATAGTTAACACACATGCCAAGTTTCATGAAGCTATCCTCAATAACAACAGAAAATTGACCAAGGTTAAAGTTAGTCATGCCAACACCAACAACAATGTGAACGTCACCAAGTTAATCACAATACCCCTGCCGAAAAACTGCCGAGCCAAAAATGCACAGCTAGGTACAAGTAAATTCCTCAAGATGTTACTAAACCACACTGACACATAATATTTTACTAATCTAGCTGTCTCATGGCTTGAGAAATTCCAATAAATCTCCAGGTTAAATATGCACTTAGCAACCATTTTGTTAAATCCATATTTGAACACTTTACCTTGCATACTAAAATATACCGCAGTGAACAATGAAGATTTAAACACTTTACCATGAATATTACAATAAATGTGCAGTCTAATCTTAGTCTACACCATGCATTCTGTTTGTCCCTTTGTTTATAAAACATGTTCAGGTTAACAAAAATTGTCTGACAATTCTACCCTTTCAGACTGAACTCGGAACATTCCTGCCTTGATAGAACTGAAGGTATAGACAAAGATCATACTGCAAATATGAGCAACGTTATCTTTGTCTTTACTACCTGTTTTCCCTAATTAAGGCAGAAGAATTTAAAATTTTACATTTCCAAAAATAAAATACTGTACTGGCTTTCAATTTGTGCATACAGTTCAAACACAACTTTGATTTTAATATGAGCCTGTGCATGACATTTCCAACAATTCCACATGTGAGCAATGTTGAGACATAGATCAGTCTGTGCAGGCGCACAGTCTGATCAGAGTCTTAACTATGTGCTAAATAAATGGCTATGGACCTAAAATCGCTATTTACAACCCAAAATTAATTTTAATGCACTGTGGGAGTGTCCAGGCTGCTCAACGTCTTTCCACCACGCACACATGTAAAATTGTCACGCACAAGCTCTTATGATTTTGCTAAGGCTTAATTCAGCATGTCAAAGTGTAAGAAAACCTGTCAAATCTATTTTGCCAAAATATGGAGAAAATAACTTACCTATAATGCAGTGTTTATTCTAGGCAGGATTCTAGGGTGATTGGGGGATTGTCCCACTTTTTTCAAAGATTTTCTAGATTCGTGGGGGATTTTATACTATGAACATAGAGTATGGAATAACAGTTATTTCTCAATTGCTTCAATTTTGAGCTGAAATCCCCCCTCCCCCAGTTATGAAATCCTAGAATAGACACTGATAATGTCTGCATTTAATAAAACAATCACAGTTCTATTTTCCAACAATTAAAGTTTTATATCTATTTAAGAAAGGATAATTCATTTCACAATTTTTTCTCTCATTTAGTATGCAGAGCTTCAGATAGAGGGCTTTATTGGATTTTAGTTAACAGTATTTCAACATTGCCAGCATAAAACCCTCCTATGGTGTTGGGAGTCAATGGAATCCTCTCATGAAGACGATTACAATAAGAACCAACAATGGAAAACCCTATGTTGTTGGTTATCATTTGAATCATCTCATTAAGATGATTTAAATGAGTACCTACAACATAGAGTTTTATTGAGAATAAAGATTTTAAACTGGCTTCACTCACTATCATCTGTTTCTCTGGTTTTTGCTTTCTTTTTCTTTTCTTTTTTCTACACTCTGCAATTTGTCTCATGATTTGACATGTTTGGATGTCTTCTAATGAATATCTAAATACATGTACCTTTCACTATAGAATACCCTAATGCACTTGCTATAGTTTTGCACTACCACTTCAATTTCTCTTTTCCTACAATGAAATGGACTTCGAGTGTCTGCATTCTGTCTCTAAATAATTCATATTGTTGTGTGTTCAGTTCTAGATTTAATTATAATGGTGTTTGCCTGTTTTCAAATAAAGCAACAATATAACATACAAGAGGACCATGATGGTCCTATATCGCTCACCTTCGTCTCTTTGATTTCTCCCTTAGCAAAATAAAATACTTGAAAGATCATTAAATGATCATTAAATTTTTCAAAGAAAAACATAACTCTATTTCTATGATCGCAGCATAAATTTCTATCCTTTTCTCAACAAGTTTCATGTGACCTGGCCAACATTCTGACCAAGTTTCATAAAGATTGGGCAATATTTGTGGCCTCTAATAAGAAAAGAGTCATTTATGCCCCTTTTTCCCGCGATATGACATGGATCTTTCCCATTTTAAATAGGGCTCATCTTTGTGACCTAGCCATTATTCTGATCATGTTTCATGAAAATTGAATTGTATTTGTGGCTTCTAGAGCGTAAACAAGAAAATTGTCATTAAGGCCCCTTTTCCCGTGATATGGCATGTATCCTTCCCATTTTCAATAGGGTTCATCTTTGTGACCTGCCCAACATTCTGACCAAGTTTCATGAAGATTGGGCCATATTTGTGGTCTCTAGAGTGTAAACAAAAAAGATGTCATTAAGGCCCCTTTTCCTGTAATATGGCATGGATCCTTCCCATTTTCAAAAGGGTTCATCCTTGTGACCTGGCCAACATTCTGACCAAGTTTCATGAAGATTGGGCCATATTTGTGGCCTCTAGAGTGTAAACAAAAAAATTGTCATTAAGGCCCCTTTTCCCGTGATATGGCACAGGTCCTTCCCATATTCGATAGGGATCATCCTTGTGGCTTGGCCAACCTTTTGACCAAATTTCATAAAGATTGGGCCATATTTGTGGCCTCTAGAGTGTAAACAAGAAAATTGTCATTAAGGCCCCTTTTCCCGTGATATGGCACAGATCCTTCCTATTTTCAATAGGGTTAATCCTTGTGACCTGGCCAACCTTCTGACCAAATTTCATAAAGATTGGGCCATGTTTGTGGCCTCTAGAGTGTAAACAAGAAAATTGTCATTAAGGCCCCTTTTCCCATGATATGGCACGGATCCTTCCCATTTTCAATAGGGTTAATCCTTGTGACTAAGCCAACATTCTAACCAAGTTTCATGAAGATTGGGCAATATTTGTGGCATCTAGAGTGTAAACACAAAAAATGACATTAAGGGCCCTTTTCCCGTGATATGGCACAGATCCTTCCCATTTTCGATAGGGATCATCCTTATGGCTTGGCAAACCTTCTGACCAAGTTTTATAAAGATTGGGCCATATTTGTGGCCTCTAGAGTGTAAACAAGAAAATTGTCATTATGGCCCCTTTTCCCGTGATATGGCACGGATCCTTCCCATTTTCAATAGGGTTCATCCTTGTGACCTGGCCAACATTCTGACCAAGTTTCATGAAGATTGGGCCATATTTGTGGCCTCTAGAGTGTACACTAAGATTGTTGACGCCGGACGAAGGACGACAGACGACACACGACGCACGACGGACATTCAATGATCACAAAAGCTCACCTTGAGCACGATGTGCTAAGGTGAGCTAAAAAGCCAGTCTTATTTTTCTTAAATCAAACAATGATTTTTTGCATTAGACAATCCAGTATTTTAAAGTACATGTACAAGCACAAAAATGTATATATAAAATACATATTTGTTTGCCAATAAGTTCCAAACAAAAAAAATACCAAAATGTCTCACCCAACTTCCAAACAATAATATCAGTGACACTCAAATATTAAACAAATCCTTAGTCAAGTCAGTATTCATATCAAATTGTACTATATAATTGTAAACTCAATGAAATTTGACCTAGATTACGATTTTGAGGTAACTTGAGCAGGGTTTATCCAATGTCCTCATGACTTAAGTACACCTAATTTTATCACCTCTTTTTAACTCTTGTCATCCTGAACTAGGAATTTTCCTACTTTGGCAGAGCCGGAAGGTTAAGACAAAGATCAGCCTGCACACATTTTAAGTCTTATCTTGGTCTGTGCAACCTAGTATTCCTTTAAACTAGAAATAACTGAGGACCATGATGGTCCTATATCGCTCACCTGAGTCTCCTTTACCCCTGGGACATCAAATCAATTAAAAAGGCAGATGTCAACAAGGACATAATAATTTCTAAATAAGGCCACACCAAATAAATTATTAGATTCTCATCCGATTTTTCAGAAAAAAAGGGGCGGGTGGACGGCTTTTATTTTTTATTTTCTATTTCCGGTGTTGGGGGGGGGGGGGGGGGGGGGGGTCGTTGTTTTGGCAAGTAACAAAGCCGAGGAGCTAAAGAGTTTGACTTCAATGCCTTAGAGAAAAGAAAATAATTTGAGGCGTTCGTATTGTTTTACTGGTACTTCTTTTTTTTCAGACTGCTAAACAGATTCCGGTGAAGACTGAATTTACTTGATAATTATTTGTTCAAAGTGTTTAATAAACAAAATTTAATCTCAGAATAGTGTGTATTTCTGTACTTTCACTGATCAAAATGATTCAGATATCGGCCCTATGCAGACACCCAAAGTTCGTAATCACAGATGATCCGAGCTATTGTAACGACGTAAACGCATCGAATCGTAAATTGTTTGACCAACTACTTTCTTTTTCATGATTTCATATCAAAGTGAACTTCGCACATTATTTTAAGAATAAACTTTGCATTTCTTTGTTTATTGGTAGATAACCGGGTAATGAAGAGGCAATCTGACGAGAAATAAATAAAGCTACCCGAGCTTTCAGTCAGAAATAATAATCACCGCATCGGCAAATCTAGTTGCGATAACGTACCCCCATCCCTTTTGATAGTCTGATGTGGGATGGGCAGCATATCAGAGAGAGGGGTACATTATTGCAGCTACTGCAAATCTACCTCGGTCCCGTTCAATAACAAAATGCGTAAATTTATAATTGTTCTATATTGTCTCTTCATTTTGAAATAATGTCCTACCTGCTGTAAAAAACGGTAAAGTATTCCTGTTTAATAAAATTTAATCCGTGAAGAGAGTCATCTAAATCCCATCTATTCACCCTGACGATGGAAAGGGTTAACACCAATCAGGTTTTTCAAGCGTGCGTCGCGTGCCGAGTCAAGAAACTGTCCCCAAAATAGTCGAACATCTGGTGTCGGCGTCTTTGATTACACATTCACCCTCCCCGAAAAATAAACTATTCTGGATCAAAGGTTTAAAACGTGAGAGAAAATTACAGATTGACGTCATATTGAAATTGCTTAAGTCGAGATTATTTTTTGATTTTCTCGAGTCTTTATTTCTCTGATATTTGGAACCGGATTTAATTTTGAAATAAATAGTAAGTAATTTTGAGAATAAAAAATCACGAATGACGACGAGAATTTATTTTTGTCACACCCAAGTTGTAGAAATGCAGTAAAATAATGTTTGATTGGTTTGAAAATACACGAAACAAAGCTTATTATTTTAGATAGAACTAATAGGAAATTCGAAATCGGAAATGCTTTCAATGGTCTCGGGTAATTAGAAATAGTCCAGACGAGTAAGAATGTGGAAAATCGGCAAAACCATAGAGCAAATCATTAGTTACAGCATTTATCTTTAACTACGATATAAAAACAATTTGTCGTGTAACTGTGCGACCTTATTCTCTACATCTTGTAGACACGTCAATCTGTAATATAAGCGTACTTCTCATCAAGCGAAATCCATAGGCACTTGGATTTATTAAGATTTTATCAATATCACTAATCTATAATAAATAATACACAAGGTAGTGCAGCCGCCATGTTTAAGAGAACGGATGTTTTTACAAGCATCTTTGGCTACCGCTACCGTCACGGTACGTGTTTACTCGTGAGGATAGAGTACCAAATTTCTTGTAAAAACATCCGTTCCCTTAGAAAATGGCGACTGCACTACCTTGTGGATATATTTACTATAGTGATTCATGTAAGTTCTTATAAAATCCTGAATCCAAATGCCTATGGCGAAATCACCTGAAAATAGAGAGAAAGATTTGTTGCTTTCGACTTCAAGATATTTTCCCGCCAAGGCGGCTTTTTTTTCTAATTTCAAGTGATAAAACATGTTGAAATACAAGGGATGCAGTCGGCCATTTTCCTTGAATCAACACCACAACACCTCTAACGAACGTCGGTTTTTTTGTTTTGTTTTTTTTTGTCACAAATAAAAAAGTTCGGGGCAGGCGTTATTTTTAGGGGCGGGCGGGGATGAGAATCTAAAAATTTATTTGGTGTCGCCTAAGATCAATACCATGGAATGCTTTCAGCATAGAGTAAAAAGGATATGCCTGGGCACAGCCCTTACATGAACATATGGGCATGCAAAGAACAATCTTCATGAAATACAATTAAATGAAACTACTATGAAAGGTCCCTGCCTTTTGGTTTCAGAGACCAAGTTTTTAAGATTTACTCCTTTGTGTCTAAGTAAAATAGGGTGGGTTCATTCAGAGCAAAAATATGACCCAAGGGCCATGACATTGGTAGATATCTACATGTAATATTACAAGCAAAATATGGAAGATGTCTGCTATCTGGTTTAAGAGCAGATTTTGAAGTTTTTTGCTCTTTGAATCTTTGTAAAAGGGTTTGCCCCCGGATGGAGCCCAAATATGATCCAAGGGTCTTGATTTGAACAAATTTGGTAGAGGTCTACTTGATGATGCAACATGAAAATATGAAAGCTGCCTGCTTCCCAGTTTCAGAGAAGAAGATTTTTAAAGATTTTCGCTCTTTGATTTCATAAAAAAAGGGATGCCCCCAGGTGAAGCCCAAATATGACCCCAGGGTCTTGATATGAACAATTTGGTAGAGGTCTACTAGATGCTGCTACATACAAAAAAGGAAAGTTGCCTGCCTTGAAGTGCCTTCTGGTTTCAGAGAAGAAGATTTTTGAAGATTTTTTGCTCTTTGATTCTATATAAAAAGAGTTGCACCAGGGTGGAGCCCAAACATGACCCCAGGGTCTTGATAGTAGAGGTGTACTTGATGATGCTACATACAAAATAGGAATGTTGTCTGCTGTCTGTTTTAAGAAGATATTTCACCCTTTGATTCTATGTAAAAAGGGTTGCACCTGGGTGGAGCCCAAAAACAACCCCAGGGTCATGATATGAACAAACTTAAAGAGGCCCACAACTTAAGGAGGAGAAGATGTTTTAATTGTGGACGACGCATGCCGAATGACACATGACGGACGACAGACATTGGGCAATCACAAAAGCTCACCTTGAGCACTTTGTGCTCAGGTGAGCTAGAAATTAAACTACATTTTCAAACAAAATACAGGATTGCAATTAGGCATCAAATGCCATTGACACATAAATTTAAAAGATGTTTTGCCAATATTGTAAAGACAAGGGTTTAAAACCACTCCCTCCAATAGTCAACATTTACTTAAGAACAAGAGCCCAAGAGGGCCTGTAACACTCCACTGGCATAAACATCTTTAGACTATCATTAAATAAAGCTTACTTGGAATGAAAACAACACTTGGAAATCTCTCAAGACCTATTCTATAATGATTAACTGGGTCTGGTCCTCATTGCACCAAAATACTCAATCACCATGAACCTGCATCCCTTTACCCATCTTATAAAAACAAAAGGTTCAGGAGGAGATGACTTTCAAAGATTTCGGCCTGAAAATAAGCCCTGCTCTGCCCTGCCACGCCCATATTTATGGGCCAATGCTCATATTTTTGGGTCAATCAAAATTACGCTAGCAATTAGCATCGCCCAAGGAACATTCTGGTAAAGTTACATTGAAATAGACCTAGTTGTTCAGGAGATGTCATTCATAAATTTCGGGCTCAAAATAAGCCACACCCTGCCCCGCCTATATTAATGAGCCAATCTCAATTTCTTGAACAATTTAAGTAAAGGGTCACCAAAGAAACACCCATGCCAAGTTTCATTGAAATTGGCCACATGGTTTTGTCGTAGAAGATCTTAAATTATTTCAAAATGAAAAATGCCCTGCCCTTCCAAGCCCATATTCTGGGGGCTATAAAAATTTCATTAACAATTTTAAAAGAGGGTCACCCAAGGATCATTTCTACCAAGTTTCGTTAAAATCCTCCCATGAAGATGTTTTTTATAAAGTAGCAAATTTTCAGAATCATGGTCTTCTATCACTCACCTGTGGATGAGAGTTCCAAATTTGAAAGCCTTTCTTTATTCTGGATATATACTACTCAAAGTTTGCTAAGCACAAAAACTTTTTTAAACTATAATTTCAGGAAAAAATGAAATTTGATTATATGAATGTTGGAAAATGGTCAATTGTTATCAGTTTATCCAATTTTAAGGAAAAAATAAAGCTTTATCATGATAACAAGGCTTAAAATGTAGACCAAACAGGGAGACCATAAAAATTGGTCTTGAAAATAGAAACAAGAGGACCATGATGGTCCTATATCGCTCACCTGAGTCTTTTTGATCCCTGGGACATCACATTACTTCAATAAGCAGATATCAGCAAAGAGATAGTTTCTACATAAAATCAATACCATTGAATATTTTCAGCCAAGAACAAGAAGGATATGCCTTTTCGCTCTTTGATTCTATGTAAAAAGTGATGCACCCGAAATGGAGCCCAAATGTGACCCCTATGTCTAGATAAGAACAAACTTGGTAGAGGTCCAATAGATGATGCTACATACCAAATATGAAATTTGTCTGCCTTCTGGTTTCAGAGAAGAAGATTTTTACAGATTTTCGCTCTTTGATTCTATGTAAACAAGATGTCGTTCAAAGAACAGAAGCTGGACAAAGGGTGATCACAGTACCTCATATGAGCAATTTGTGCTCAGGTGAGCTTAAAAAAAAGTTAAAATGTAAAAATTGACCGGAAGTACTACCCTCTCCCCTTGTTGCTCTGCACCTGGTGGCTCAACAGTCATAATAGCTGTTTAAATTAAGTTCTATGAGCTGATTATTCTATACCAAATGAAAAAGCTGTAGGAATTCTGGTTCAGTAGCATTTTCAACAATTGTTAAATTTACCAAAAAGCACTACCCCCCTCCCCTTGGGTCTCTTCCCCTGGTCTAGGGATGGGCACCGGTACTTTGGTATCGGTTACTCCCGGTACCATGACGTCCCGAGTAATTGGTATCGGTTCATTTTTGACAGTACCGGTTCCTACTTCCGGGACTTATGCAATTTAAGAAAACAGCTTTGTAATATTTGTTACAAAGTTATTTACTCGCAAAATACCAATGTAAAAATGCCGACGATCTTTCTGATTTGTTCGTGTTTGAGCTCTGTGCAATATAGAAGGAAATTTATACCAGACGATCGTGTAATGTCAATTATAATAATTGATATTGATTTTTTTTTCATTTTGCCAAACGCAGATTTCGGATGAAGAATGAAATTATTTGATTAATAATTGTAAAATAAATGTTTCCTGAGTATCAGAAAATTGCATTATTTTATGTTTTCAAAGATTTTTAAGTATTGCATGTCGCCCCTTTGTCGCCAAATGATTGAAACGAGTGCCGATCTAAGCTCCTGTTACGACATTATCGCAATCAATCGATGAATAATGAAGACGGAAACTGGCGAGAATTTCAAGCTGTAATCGTAAATTATAATCATGGTACCAAGAATTCATACTCGCATACCCCGCTCGAACGGAAAGGGTGAAAAAGATTATTTTACATTGTCTTCAATTTTTTTTAGATAAAGTCCTACCTGCCGTGAAAATATAAAATAATCGCATTTCCCCATATTAAATCCAACAACAGAGTCAAATGAAGCAAATAAATATCTCCTCGTGAAAGAAAGTGTTTGATATCTCACGAGAATTTACAAGCGTGCGCCGCGTGTCAGGTCTAGATGCAGCCCCCAAAATAGCCGAACACCTGTTGTCGGCGCCTTTGATGACCCGTTCTCCCTCCTCAAAAAATAAACTGTTCTGGGCGCTTTACTCGATTGTTTTGTAGATTCGCCAGATAGCCTCGTGGAATTAATGTCGGATTATTGGAACAAAAAATAAATACCGGTAATTTCTTTCTTTGGTTATAATTGCACAACTTCCGTATTTTTGGATAAAAAAAAATATAATCGTATTTCAGACAAAATTTAGATCATGATTCTGTCGCCGCTGTTACACAAAACAACTTAATCACAACAAGCGCCTCGCTATACATTTATTGTTTCATCATTGTGGTAAGTTGTTTCCGTCGCCTACGGTATTTTAAAGTCAGAGTCATTCATGATGTTTGACATGCCGAAGCTACTGCTTTGAAGATAAGGCCTGCTGAGGGTTATGTTATCACAAGTAGGCCAAATAATGATTAAGCGTTGAATTGACTGGTGTTTCCTACATTAGAAAGAGCTCAAAACGGTACTTGACAGAGTACTTATTGCTTATTAACGGTCAGACTGTTCACACATAAGAGTGTTACGCCGTGTGAAGTAATTGGTATTGGAATCATTGGGAATCGGTAACGTTTAAAAAGTATCGAGTAGGTATCGGAATCGGTTAAATACTAACGGTGCCCATCCCTACCCTAGTCACAAAACAATCATGACTATATCTATTTTGATTAACGTATATGAGCTGATGACTCATGCCAAATTTAGAGTCAGTAAGGTTCCTAATTCATCATCAGAAGAAGGTTTATAATTTCAAAACTGACCCGAAATACTGCCCTCTCCCCCAGTGCTCTTCACATGGTAGCCAAACATTCATGGTTAAAGCTATGTAAAATAGGGTCTATGAGCTGATCATCCGTGTCAAATATAAAGATTGCAGGAATCCTAGTCCGGAAGAAGAAGAAGGTTATGGATTTAAAAAATTTAACAAAGTACTACCCCTTCCCCCGGTGGCTCCGCACCTGGTGGCCCAACAGTTATGATTTTAGCTATTCTAATTATGGCCCATATGCTAATCATCCTTGCCATTTTTCAAGTCTGTAGGGCACATGGTTTATCAGAAGAAAAAGGTTAAAGATTTAAGAATTGCTCTGAAAAGCTACCCCCCCCCACCTATGATTTTAACTATTTCAGATAGGGTCTATGAGCTGATCATTCAAGTCAAATATAACGGCTGTAGGGATTCTGATTCATCAGGAGAAGACAGTTCAAGATTTCAAAATTTTCAACAAAGCACTACCCCTTCCCCCTCCCCCCAAATGCTCAGCACTTGGTGGCCCAAGTCAAGATTTTAAGTATTTTGATTAAGGTTTATAAGCTGATCATCCATGCCAATTTTCAAGTCTGTAGGGCTCCTGGTTCCAAAGAAGAAGAAGGTTAAAGATTACAAAATTTACCCAAAGTACTACCCCCTCCCCCCTGGTGCTCTGCACCTGGTGGCCAAACAGGTTTTAATTCAGGTCTATGAACTGATCATCCATTCTAAATTTTAAGTCTGTAGGACTCCTGGTTGAGAGGAAGAAGATTTTTTAAGATTTTCTTAAAATTTCACCTTTGGTTGCCATAACAACCAGGGTTTTTCATGGATTTCAATTCTTTTAGCCGTTTTAGAAGGGGACCACCTAAGGAACATTTCTGTAAAATTTGGTGTTAATTTGCCTAGTAGTTTAGGAGGAGATGTCCTTAAAAGAAATTGTTGACAGACTGACGGACGCCGGACAAAAGGTGATCACAATAGCTCACATGAGCACTTTGCGCTCAAGTGAGCTAAAAATCAAATTTGACCAAAAAAGGTGCTCTTTCAATTGCATTTTGTTTAATAACGAGTATGACAGCCGGCACTATCAATAATAGTCTGACAGCACCTCTGCATACTCCTTATTAAGTTCTGGATAACTCTTTGGGGAATAACAGACCATTCTCCTCTGAGGATCTGGACAAGCTCCTGGAGAGACCTTGGCTGGACCTAGCCAGCTGAAACTCGGACCTGTAGCTCACTCCACATCTGTCCTATCGGATTTTAATCCGGTGAGCGAGCTGGCCAGTCCAGACGTGGAATGCCCTCTTCTTGGTGATACTCTTGGACTATGTGGGCTGTGTGTGGAAGGGCATTATCATCCATTAAAATGAATCAATCCCAAAAAGCAACAATATCAAATATTACATGGGTATTGAGGATTTCATCAATGTACCTACAAGCTGTCAGAGTGCCTCTTTCTAAAATAACAAGATCAGTCGGCCCATCCAAGCAGATGCCATCCCATACCATGATGGACCCACCCCCATAACAACCGTGCTCAGCAATGTTTGCTGCATGAAACCTTTCCCCCGGCCTTCTCCTCACCCTAGCCCACCTATCAGTGTAGTCCAGGCAATACCTGGACTCATACGTGAATAGCACGGAGCGCCAGCGTCTTATGCTCCAGCCAACGTGGTCCAATGCCCATGTTAACTGAAGCCGACAAGGAACTCAGGACAGTGGAATACCAATACATGGTCTTCTTGACCTCAGGTTTTGCTCATGCAGCCGTGTTTGTATGGTTCAAGTGGAAACTCACACTCCCGGGGTGTTTTGAAGGTCGAAATGTAGCTGCTTTGCCATAGCAAACCAGTTCCTTCGGGCATGAATTACCAAAAAACGGTTTTCTGCGAGGTAGCTCTACTCCTACCTCCACCATGTCTCCTTACAAGTGAACCATACAGTTGGTATCGTGCCCAAGCTCTGGTTACAACAGTATGGTGTATCCCTAGGTACCATGCCAACATCACGGTGGGAAGCCCCTTGCTCCACTATACCTACAGCATGCCACAATTGTTTGACAGATAAATGTCGTATGACATTTGCAGGGCTCTCGGAAACGACAGTAGTGTCGTCTGAGACGACAACTTTTCTCAGCGGACGACAAATAATCCTATCAAAGGATTCCACCGGACGACAAGTTTTTCTAGGGCACGCGTCCCGACTAATAAACTCTCGGCTGTGTATAACATGTATTTGATTGTTTACGTAAGTTGACTGTCGCATGAAAAATCGATAATAGCCATATCTGAAGTCCGATAGACGGGTGCGGTAGGCGTGGCGTTAATTGACGCCAACAGCCAATCGTAATCGGTTATTCGTAGACCTTGTAGGCGGAGCTTGATTATCAATGAATGGAATCTAGACTCTGCCCGACAATGTGTTTTGGCGAAACATGTGAACCGTTAATATATTGATTGAAGCAGTTGATTCACTAATTATATACCGGTAATTGAATTTCGAGCAGGGCCCCAATTAGACGAAGGCAATAGTAAGACAACATAATCGACCCGATTTATTCCTAACAAGTGAATGATAAGTCCGTGTCCTTCGAACTGTCCCGAATCTGTTTTACCTTTTGTAAAATCGGTAATTAGAGTAAAAACAATTATTAACTTAAAGATATGTTGCGGAAAAATACTCAATGAATTATCACTAGCGGTGAATCTCTGAAACGCCGTGCATGTGCTTAATTCCGTCGGATAACGTATTTCAAAAATGGAAAGCTCCGGATCAGCCTACTGATCAGACCTGTTGAAGTAAAAAAAAAAAAAAAATGAACACAAATCAAGAGACAGGTGTTTCGGAAAGTTTAATTATTTCAATAAAAAAAAAAAAAAAAAGAAAGAAAATAAGAAAAAGAGATAACCAATGCAGTTCAAACATACAATCTTTTGTATTGAATATCAATTCTGAACTTTTTCTCTCAATTGACAACATCTGCACATAGAATCATGGCATAGACTTACCGGTATGTGTTGAGATTTTTTAAAGTCTAAATAAATATGATAACATTCTTTGACTTCTTTTTAACTTCTGTCAAAAAAAAGATATAACTGTTTCAAAGACTTGCTTTTGTACTAGTCAATGGTTTTAAACTGACCCGGGAAAAGTTTTGTCATCTACTGAGCCCATCTCCAAAAATGAATAATAAAATGTAAAAAGCATTGGGATAAAAGAAGAAAATGTTTTTTACAAGCAATTCCTTTTTTTCAACCAATGTTTTCCTTTAGATAACCATTCTGGTGACTAAAACATTGGATTGTGTAGTAAAGTGTTAATAAATTGTAGTGTCAATATCATAGTTTTGCACGGTACAAAATCCACCCTCATAATGATGGAATCCAACTTTTTTGTGTGGAATCCAACTTTTTCTGAAGTTGGATTCCTGGAATCCTACTTTCAAAACCCTAGTGAGAGCCCTGATTTGGATTAGCCATGAGTAACAAACTAAATGTCAATAAAGTACTGAAAAACAGACACTAAGCATCTACAAAAAACCTGTACATGTAGAAAATGAGAAAGGACAGGTAAGAAACCGGGGTTCCTCATTTGCATGAGTCTTGCGAGAAAAATGCGTGTCAAATTTGGTAATGTTTACATAAGATATTTTGTCAATACATTATTGTATTTATTTATAATTTTAAACAAGAACACAAATGGGTATTTTTTTAAATCAGTTCCTGTAGGACTATGAAAAAGTTTGATGCTTAGCAAACTTTGAGTAGTATTTAATATTAAACCATATAGGGCTCTGAAATCCATTATAAGAATGAAAGTTTGTTTGATTAATTGAATAGGGTTTTACCCTGCTTTCAACAATCTTTCCAGAATAAAAGTTACTGTAAGTCGCTTTTAGTAGAGAATTGTGAAATTAAACCACAATTTTGGGGAATTTCTTGAGGCAGGAATCATTTTGCTGTGAGATATTGAGAGATTCTCTCATTTTTCTGCCAGAAATCTCATTGAAACTGACTTAATAAGAGAAAAATATCAAAGCAAAATATCTTTTAGAGAAGGACTTGGTAAAATTTCTTCAGTATTAATTGAGGTTTCCTAAAGATTTTACTACGAAAACCTCAGTCAACATTGTGAAAGATCACGAATTCCAAAATGTTGCAGAACTATTTCAGGTCCACTATTTTAAATTTGACCTTAAAAATCACCTTGACCTTGAAGTTGATCTTAGTTGATACTAACAGAAAGGTATTGCCACAAGCAATACACCTGTGAAATATAATTATGTCCTTTTTACTTACCATTCAAAAATCAAAAACCAATGTACAAGTTTTAATATTGAAATTACGTGACCTAAAATTTTATCTTGACTGATGGAATTTACTTTGGTTTAGACTGACAGATCTTGTCATAAGTAATACACATGTGTAATTTGAAGTCTCTACAACATTCTATTCCAAAGCTATATATATTTTTGTACTTAATTTCTAAATAATTGTGGGGTCCCACAATATAGAGCTATTTTTTAAGAAAGTGACAATTATTTGAAACATTTTGGTAGACAAGCATTTGTGTTCTATTTCATACCTAATATGAAAGCTCTAACCTTGTGATTTCGGAAGAGATTTTTTTTACTTTGTTGCCATGGCTACCCTAGTTCTTCATGGATTTCAATTCTGTGCTGCATTTTGTAAGTTTTTGACAAATATCTATAAGGATTATTCCTGTGAAGTTTAGTTGAAACTGCTGGATAGTTTAGGTTGTGATTTTTTAAAAAATGTTTACAAACAGACAGACTGAAGACAGAAAAGTAACATCTATCATTTACAATAGTTGATCTTGAGCACTTCACGCTCAGGTGAGCTAATAAAAAAATAGCTTGTGATCCCATTTGTAACACTCTAATTTGCCACCAGAAATGTTTACCATCAGTACTTTCAGTGCTTTGTTTTTTAAAGGAAATTTCTTATATCATATTTGAAAATGATTACCAATCATAAAAGGCATGTTTTTCACGGTACACCTTGTTAAAATAATATCTTTCTGTCCAATAGATGGTCATTCAAGGATCAATCCTTTGACATTTGTTCGAAATTCATCAAGAAATTCCTTAAAAAGTCAAATTTAACTGTATATTATGGATACAATAAAAGCTCAAATAGAACCTGCATGTTCTAAAATAGAACCTGGGGGTTCTATAAGGATCATCACATTTTCATTAGAAAGAGATAGGCTTTTATTGCAATCGATGGCTCAGTGCAAAAAAACGTAACTCGTTACTGCCTATAAATATAAAGACAGTTACAACTGTTTTGCCCGAAGTGATCGATATTTGTTAAAACTGCAAAAATGGCAAAAAGAATAAATCTACCTTGACTATCTGGAAAAGGTTCTTATCAACAATTCACAAAGATGTTTTCCCCCTTGTTCAGTATCTTTCATCTGTCTATGATACAAATTTCATTGCCTGTATATTAGATTCGCGACTTTATGCATAAAGACAAGAAAAAACATATTAAAATATGCTTGTATACATTATTTTTACCACAAAAGCAACTAAATTTGCAGACGAAGTTCTGTAAAATAAAATTCGTCGAAATTCGACTCCATTTTAGGCATTATATAGATGGTTTCCCGATTAGCGTCCATATATGGTAAAAATTGTTACTATAGGCTGGGTACCAGTCGTGCGAGACATTATTTCGCCCCAGGGTTTATACGCCGTCTGACGTTGGCGATTGTTTATCTTAAACTTTAAAGGTTTCAAAAACTCTTGCTAGTATTAGATTGTTTGTAAAAAAAATCAGAAAAAAACTTACAAAACTCTTCCTGTAGCAAAAATGTTAAGAAATTACACGAAACGACTGTAGTGAACGGAATTTTACCTTAGAATATAAAAGTCCTTACTATTAAAATCAAAATATTTCAAAACAACTCCGGGTCCTACGTCAATGTACACCTGAAGCGTGTCGCCTCGTCATTACCTAATTAATGACAAGAGATGCAATGTGTGCTCAGTTGTCATTAATATACAGGTTATACATATGATAATGAACTATAATACACATCGAGGTTAAAATTCCCCTCAGACCCTTCAAAAATAATAGGACAACTCATTCTTAACAATAAAATAGAAATAATTACGAACTGCAAATATGATGTAGCAATAATTAGACATTTAAAAGAAGACGAGATTTTTTTTATTTCATAGAGGTATGGAGCTAAAAAAAAATAGACAGGAGTCATGAACTATCTTGAAGCGGATTCATATGATAAGGGTGATCATGGTGCTTTTTAGTTTAAAACCTTCACGCAATAAAAATTGTCTTCATCTTATATAAATTATCATTTTATAGAAGAAAAAGAAAAAAGAACATAAAAATGCAATAATTAAAATAAAAATGCGGCCATGACTGATATTATCGGACAAATTTAAGTTGTTCTTACAAAGTGGTTGATAGCTCAAAATTATTTTCATTGAGAATTTAAAACATTTTTTAAGTCAATCAGATTCGAAAAATAGAAGAGAGGGATAGAGAAAATAACCACGTCAATGGATGACTTGCAAATTATTGGTTTAATGGATGAAGTGAGCATTTGCTTCATTGAGGTATGAAACTATAAAACCTAATCACACTTTGTGAATGCGCGAAGTGTATTCATACATAAGTGTGATTAGTTTTTTAGTTTCGAACCTTCATGAAATAACACACGATGGAATAACTTGATACAGAAGTAAAATTAGGGATGAAGAGAGTATTTATTTGTGATCTTGAACTGAAAACGTAATTACAATGTGTGAATACGTGTAGCAGATTCATACATGTGTGTACAAGTTATGTTTTTAGTTTCATATATCAATAAAACCAACAAATGTCCTCTTCACGTATCTTATAATTTTAATATAATGATGCGAAATGTATAGTTTTGTAAGTAAAGAATAAGATTTCTTACGGGACTAAATTTTTCGAAAGCTTAAAAAAAGCCAGATAGTCAATCTTATTTATTCCATTTTAGAATAAACTGTGACAAACGTTTCAGCCAATCAGAAAGCACAATTATTGATAACTTGATAACTCAACTTCGTTTGTTTGTGTATAAAACCGAAAACTAGTCTAAAGACACGAAAAAGGAACTCGTAAAATACTTTTAAAAAAGAACTCGTAATGTATGCATGTATGGTCATTTTTAGGCCCATACTGTTATGTATGGCCATTATTAGGCCTATACTGTTATGTATGGCCATTATAAGGCTTATACTGTTATGTATGGCCAGTATTAGGCCTATACTGTTATGTATGACCATTATTAGGCAAATACTGTTATGCATGGCCATTATTAGGCCTATACTGTTATACAGTATTTCTTAGATTGTCATTTTTATGGTCATTTTTAGCCGTCTGCTTATGATTATCGTTGAGTCATTTCTATTATTTGAAATATAGGCCTATTATAAGAGCCTCATAAATCATTTCCATTTCAAAATAATAGCCGCCTTCTCAACTCTAAATAGATATACACATAAAATTTCCATGTATCGAAATTAATGTTTCATCCACGTTAAAGTAGACTTCTAGAACATGCCAACGGCATAGAATCACATCACGGTGCCTCAGCGCGAAACAGTTGTTACTGCCTATAAACATAGGCAGTTACAACTGTTTCAAGCTTAGCCATCGATTAAATGCGCGCTTGGTCACCAAACGATAGCAGAATTATCATTTTTGAGTTTGTTAGTTTGTTATAAAACTGCGGTAATGTAGAGGGTTTAGTGTCTGATGTTTCGTAACATTCTATGTTGCTAATTACAAACACTGAAGATCACATTTCAGAGAAACATGTCACATGATATCGTGCACGAAATTAATTTCTTCAGAAATTAGAACATTTTCTGGCACTAAATGATATCTCCCATTTTTACTTTGTTGATTCTGAATGCACCATAAGAAAGAGAGAGAGAGAGAGAGAGAGAGAGAGAGAGAGAGAGAGAGAGAGAGAGAGAGAGAGAGAGAGAGAGAGAGAGAGAGAGAGAGAGAGAGAGAGAGAGAGAGAGAGAGAAGAGAGAGAGAGAGATGGTGAGAGAGAGAGAAAGAGAGAGAGAGAGGAGGGAGAGAGAGAGAGGGAGAGAGAGAGAGAGAGAGAAAGAGAGAGAGAGAGAAAGAGAGAGAGAGGAGGGAGAGAGAGAGGGGGGAGAGAGAGAGAAATAGAGAGAGGGGGGAGAGAAGAGAGGGGAAAAGAGAGAGAGAGGGAGAGAGAGAAATAGATAGAGAGAAAGAGAGAGATAGAGAGAGAGAAAGAGGGGAGAGAAGAGAGGGGAAAAATGAGAGAGAGAGAGGCTGAACAACGAAGATATTAGAAAAGGATCAACTACTGAAATATGATTGAAAGTAAAAGAATTTAGCATATACTCGACATTTCCAACAATTTCACATGAGCACAAAGCAAAACCTGTCACTAGCCTATGCATCAGCACAATCTCGCCAAAGTAATCACTGTTTGTTTTGTAGGTAGCCGTGACAAGATTTTCATTCCTTTCCAGGCGGCCAGCAAATATTCTTATTGTCTCGTGACCTGTTATCTTGGATGCTCAACTTTGTCCATCACCAACTCGTGAAATTGTTTGACATGTCACATACAGGTCAGAGGCGGATCTACAGTTTGTAAATAGGGGGTTCGATGTCGGCTTAGAATTCGAGTAATTAGTCCCATAGTATCCCTATCTATATAGATAGGGATACTATGGGACTAAATGCTTAAACTTTGTACATCTGATATATTTAAATAGTAGATTTTCAAGTTCCTGTGATTCGAACACTACAAAACGAGGGTTATTTTCTTGTGTCACAAAGTTTTGATTGAACTTCGATTTTCCACTACTTTGAAGTAATTGGATACATAGGGCGTTTATTTGAACCCTCCGAGCCCCCTCTGGATCCGCCACTGCAGGTTCATTTCATCTTTTATTTTCACAAGAAATAAGTTTAAAAAATTTCTGCATCCGAACATGTCGGACATATTATGCAGGGGGGGGGGGGGGGGGGAGGGAGGTTGTGAAAAAAGCCCGTTTACACTATGTTTAAGAAGAAAATAATCGCGAACTGTTTAAGAAATGGCACCTGCTTTGCACGTGGTTTAACCTGCAGAGCTTAATTAGATTTTAAACGAATTTGCATCCTTAACGTAGGACAGGATTCACAATATCTCAGTCTGATCTTTGTCTACACTACATTCTATGCTTGCAAGTCACAGAACTTACAGAATTTAATAAGATTGATTTGTCAAAATTGTGACTCAAGATCATTGTAAAATAATTACACCACGTTTCTATGTCTCCAGGTCTCGAAGCCTCTTGACAATGCTACATAATTCAGATTTGGAAAGTCATGCAACGTTTCATCAATACTTCCCGGGCCTCAAAGCCATAAAGTTCTATAGAAATACGAGTTTGTCATGCAATATTAACATGTATACATGTTGATGCGAAACAATGCAGTCATGCAACCTCCGTTGACGATCAACGAGTACATTTGCATGTATCTAAAAATTTGCTCAACCCGTCTTTTAGATTTCTTGAAAGGGTTTAACGCCGTTCGTAATAATTTTTCATTCTCGACAGCAGGAGCACCTAATCACGGATTCATGGTATATCGCGTACCTGTAGTCTACTATCCATAGGAGTCCAAATTTAATCTCGTACGATCCTATAGTATGATATAAAAATACGATGAAGTTATTTGAACGTAAAAAAGATATGTGACCCATCATGCGAAAAGGGACCATCTGGGAAGTGCGTCAGACTGCGCGGATTGCGCATACTGACTAGGTTCGATACTTTTTACAATTTGCTAAATTTCTGAATCTAGAATGAATTATTTACCACCCAGTGAAAGAATTTTTGAAATGCGACTTCTGGTTGACTTATGCTGGACCAAATCTCTTTTTCAAATAATCATTCTAAAAAGTTCCCAGGTGGTCCCTTTTCGCGTGGCGGGTCACATATATATAAAAAAGAAAAAAAAAATAATTAAAATGAAGAACAATCTAAAACGACATTTATAATTAGATCTAGTTGAATTTCTTGTTTGTTTTGAAGGAAAAAAAGTTATATACTTTTTTTGAATTATGTTTTATTATCAGTATTCCCGATTTTCTGTCTGATACCTTCCGTTTCGTTTCGAATGCCATTTCTATTCTTCTATTCTTTTATGAAGTGAAAAGAGTGTTATTTACTGCGAGCCTATCATGACCTTGTTGTTAAGGTAGTAGACCCGTAATAGTTTTGAAACGTCTCAGAAGTAATAAACTCTAACAGTGTTAACCGAGGTTTCCTCATGATTTTCATTAGGAAACCTCGGTTTACATTGTGAATGAATATGTGGTCCGAAATGTTGCGGAACTATTTTGGGTCCACTTCCTTAATAATTGGACGGGTTGTCAAGAAAAGGGACAAGATATGGTGTTGACCCTAGTCAGACCACACATGCTGTTAAAGATCGAAACTTTTCACACTTGGCTGATTTTCTGAATCTAGAATGATCATCCAAAATTCACTAGAAAGAAAATTTTGAATTTCGACAAACGGTTGACCTATTCTTCAAGTAACCTTCTTGTCAAATTACGTAATTTTGAGGCATTTTAACCAGTAGTGGCAAACTTTTCCAAAATCAACCAAGAATATATTTAATCCGTCACGCGAAAAGGGACCATCTGGGAACTCTGTAAAACAAATATTTGAAAAAGAGATTGGATCCAGCAAACATCATCCAGAGGTTGCATTTCAAAAATTCTTTCGTTGGAAGGGAGATTGATCATTATAAATTAAATAATAAGCAAAGTGCGACAAGTTTCGACCCTAGTCTGGCTGTGCAATCCGCGCAGTCTGACTGGGGTCGACATTATTCGCACTACCGAGATGGGTTACATATATTATACGTACTTATTGTTTTGTTTAGAAAAAAGTACTTAACGAGGTTGGGGTAATTGATAATTGTCGAGGCTATTTTTCTAGTACAAAACACTAAGACATTTTTCGTACAATACACTAGGTACGTATCATATTTATCTTATAACCTCCATTTGCCTTGTTTTCGTCGATGTTTCTAACGAAAATGCAAATTTCTAAAAATAACCGCATTATGTCTTTGTTCTAAAAAGTATCCATGTAATTTCATAAAAAATATCACTTGAGATTTTTTTTACACGGATATTTGAATAGTTATAGATAAAAAGTATCCAGTGTGTGCTACGATCAGACTGCACATCTGTGAAGGGTTATCTTTGTCTGAGCTGTCTACCAAAGCTTTGTGCACATTTGAAATTTACTGCGAATATATCATGGGGATGCTTAGGACGCACAAAAAATCCCGCCTTGTGTTACCTTTTGAAATATACAGTTGGTATCATCGTTAGATTGACATTAACCTGGATTGAAACAATACTAAATCGCTCCAATTATTCATTCCAAACAGCCGCTCCAACCACTCAAAATCGCTTCGGAATTGTGTGACGCCTCGAAAACGTCAAAAATGGCCAACATTTCAATCAAATCGATCAAATTATGGCAGTATTTTATTGGCTGATGTCGATTTTTAAGCGTTAATTATCGATTATTTGTACCTCCCTTGAAAATAATTCAAAACTCGCTCACAACACTCATTTAATGTCATTCTAAAATCATTCCAAAATACATGTAATTCAACTTTTAAATTTCGCGCTGTTCCTATCTGTACCCGATATTCATGCGTGTTTCAAGGGAAAGCCCTCAGGAGCGATTCGTTAACTTGAATGCAAGATACATAAAGTTAAATTAGTGCGAGACAGTTTTACTTTGACCTAGCTTTCAATCCAAAACTTTTTATCTTCGTGACCCCAAATCGATCGATCTAGGTTATAATTTGCCTTGTCACTCAACAACCTCGAGACGAATTAATAATATCGAGATAAACAAACTCACGTTTTAGAAAGCCCATGGTTTTTTGTTTTGAATCGGATTTATACCGTCTTCACTGAATCTTTAGGTTATATCGCCAACATACCAATGGATTCATGGTGTTTCTCTCACTAGTACTATCCGATTACGTCCTTTCCTAGCCTACAGGAGCTATCTTATCTCACGAATATCTCCGACCATCAGTTAATTGGTGGAAGAGAAATCAGTAGTCGGAAAAGATGAGTGTCGCCGTCGGGAGTCTTTCCCGGGACCTTTTGAATGATAACATGACACGCTACCACTGCGCTATGGCGGCGGCCAAGCAAAGCCATTGAAAGTCATAAGACATATCAAATTGTTAATAAAAGCTGCCTATGATCCACTAGGAAAAATAAGCTGTTTCTCCGTTTATAAACTCCTGTGTCAACACCTGAGCTCGAAACCCGAACGAATCGCTGAACATGACGTTAGTATTGTTTTCTGCTCCGCGGTCAGGGTTCAAAAACCTAAAACAAAAAACAACAACAACAACAAAAACAACACGACATTCGCGCAGGGACAGCGAGACCGAACACCACAATACCAATATTGGCCCTTTCGTTGTCTTAACCAATTTAAAAGACGATAAAATTTTAGACTTGCAATATTGAACGGTATGCACGTGCACAAAAAATTAATATTGTAAAGAAAGATGCCATTGGTGAAGGACCAAAAGATCGTAACTAAAGCTTAGCCAAGCTGTAGTTACGATGTTATGATCGCTCACTGGCGGTGCATAAATGTCTTGCTTAGTATTCCTAATTGGCGACAACACTCTTGACTTGTAGAATAAAAACAAAAATTGAAGAAAACAAATTTATTTCTTGGAATCTCAACAACCTTCTGTTTCTTTGTTTTTGTTTTTTTGGTGCGGTGGTATCTTTTCTACCGTATACGATAATTTTCTTAACACCTATTCTTAAAGGTCGTCAAGATTGTGCGAGAAAGGAATTTTCAAGCACTACGACAAAAACTAATTAGATTAACATTTCCACCATTTCTAGGCCCAAGAAGCTTTTCTCATTCTCAACTCAGAATATTGTCAATTTTGAGATCAAAGCCACCATTCTATGCATTATAAATGTATACAAATAAAAGAAAGTATGAATAAGTTGTTGTAGATAACAACTTATTGATATTATCTTTCATACACTTATGTGAATTCCGAATTGGAGAAAATTCTCATTTGAGCACGAAAATGTAATATTATCTCGGGACATTGGGCCCGTTTTACTGAACTGAACTTCTGAAAATTAATCGTAAGTCAAAATCACAAATCGTACCTGGCGTTTTCAGTTATTGTTCGATTCTGCCTTGCAATATCTCTTTAGAAGACGATTCCAACGAGATGATGCATGACAGAACTCCATATTTAGTAGATCTAACTACTGTAGAATCATTTTTAATTTTTGACTTCTGCAAAAAAAAAAAAAAAAAAAAAAAATAAGAAAATAAAAAAAAATCGTTACATGTTTAGTAAAACAGGCCACTGATCAGTACAGTAGACAGCGGGCAGTAGATTTCTTTATAAAGAATTTGACACATTCGATACGAACCTATTGATAACTGAGCTATTGACTTTTCCCACCGATAACGTTTCTATGTCGAGTATTTAGACTGAAATAAATTTCACCCCTATAAATGATGGTTGTGTTTGCTGCAAGCAAATATGCAGCATCTGGACCTTAAGACTCAGTTGTAACAACTTGAAATTGTTTCATAATCTGATTTGCCACAAAGGATTTACTGAAATAGCCTACATGTACATGACAAAGTCTTATTATTAAATAATTGCCTGTGGTTGCATTCGAAATTTTCGTCCGATCCAATACAAAGAGAAACATTAATAAAAATGCCCAAATTCAAAGAGTAACATACAACACTAAATTAAGGGTTTATAAAATTTTAAACTAAACGATGGCTATTCATGGACAACATATGCCGATTCCGCAAATCATTAACCTTGAAATGTGAACTTTACCTTTGAACTATAACCATGACAAAGTTAATGGCCACCTTTAAATTCAGGAGTTCTTCGCCGAGTAACAATGTATATCTTAGTAAATCCGCTCATAACTTCATAGAAGAATCTAATATTTTCAAAGCATAATGAAGATGTTACGAAAAAAAAAAAAAAAAAAAAAAAAAAACTTTGAAGGTGAACAAGCGACCACGGCTTGGCGGTCCACAAAAAAATCTTGAAATGGCACTGCACGTTTACTTAAGGTGTAATTTCAAAACTGAGCTCAGGAATCTATTCTGGAAAAAAGACATGGCTCACTGAGCAAAATCTACATATAATTCATGACACAGAGACAAAAAAAGTGTGTGAAATTATTTTGAAATCCACCTTTAAGCGTAAAAGTGAAGGTTCGGCAATCCGAAGTTGTATAGTTGAAACATCTATCGGTCTGTATGTCTCGTTCAAAGCAAGCGGGCTCGACGAAAATGTGATCCGTCACGCAAAAAAGGATCATCTCTGAACTCTGAGACATGAACATCTGAAAAAGAGATTGGGTATACCAGAATGCGCATTTCAAAATTTCTTTCACTGGAAGGTAGATTGATCATTCTGGATTCAGAAAATAATTAAAGTGCGAAAAGTTTAGACTCCAGCAACTGACTAGAGTCGACAATTTACGAACTACCCAGATGGTCCCCAAATAATCTTCTCCTTCGTATAGAAACCCGCGTATGAAAATGCACCGTTTGTCATCCTAAACTCAGGGCTGATTGTATGATACAGGGATGACATGCAACGTTTTAAAGAGCCTGCGTTATTGCTTTTTGTCTCCCATTAGTCTGAGTGCAATCAGTAGAATTGAATTAGAAAGAAAACAGCTACGACAAATAAACCTCTAATCAAACTTTGACGTCGTGTCCTTATTGTTCGAGATTAGAATCATAGCTGATGACTAATTGAAATTATTCGAATCGGCATTTTGTTTATAGAGATAAACATTCTGACCTTCTGTTCCACGTCATTTGGGCTACAGTACAAATGTGACTTCTAGAGTGCACACAAGATGTTGACGGACGACCGGACGATAGACACAGCAAGACATGATGACAACAGCTCAAAATGAGAACTTCGTGTTCAAATGAGTTAAAAAGTGGACGTTGAAATAGTATCCCCCTCTACAACCAGCATGTTAGACGGCTACGATAACCTATTGATGGATCGCTGGCTCCGAATCGGGAACCCTCGGTGATTCTAAGAAATGGTCCTCGAGAATAATACAGGCGCAGCCATGAAAGCGCTTTATTTCGCACGTGATTTTATATGACGTCACAAATAATATCAACGACCCAGTTCTTAAAACAAAATTAACGAGGAATAAAAGTGGGCAGTACAGTCGGCATATTATGATTCGATAGCAAAACGCACTGCATTTTGACATCAAATAATTAATTATAATATGGCCAAAATATCGCCAAAATGTGATTTTCTTCAAGCGTATTAACCGAAGTACCACCATGAGCCGAATTACTTAAACAATAACCCCAAATTACTACACTTACGTCTGAGGTACTTTCCAGTTAACGGAAAAGTCCGAGCGATGTTCCGAATGTTGGCTCAATGAATTCAAATGAACCTGTGCGTGAGATTTCAATCAATTTCAAATATGCCCAAATCAAGGAAAATGTCATGCACTTGCTCAAATTTTAGCCTGTGCGTTAAATTTCCAACAATTTGAAATGACAGTGAGGTGCAAACATTGAGTAGCGTAGAAAGTCACATACTGTAAATATAAAGTTACCTGATTGTTTAAAGATACTTTAAAGATACTTTGAGACCTTATCTATCTACTTAACGCATATCGAAGACCCAGAGTCTTTGCTTTGTGAACATTTGAAAATGTTGGAAATCTTATGCACAGGCTCATATGATATTGACGTGGACAAAGCACTGATAGAGATCTGTGATGGGCGGTATAAACGTCGTAACTACAGCTTATTAAAGCTGTAGTTACGACTTTTAAGTCACCAATTGTCGAAAAAATTCAGACAACGAGGCGTAAAATGACGGAGATCAACATAGCAATAATGTCCAAATGAACGATTTGATTGGTCAATCGACATTTTGATTGACACGCGTGATCTGCCGTTTCTTTATTTTTATGTTTTTCTCCAACCTTTATCGATTACTAAGGTAACACATAGGATAAAAACAGGTTGTACAGACCATTTACACTGAAACGAACTTCTAAACGGCCACTCGGTGGCTTAGTGGTAAATGCACTCGACCCGTGACCTGGAGGTCCGTGGTTCGAGCCCCACTGTCGACGGGGTGTGTTTATGGGCAAAACACTTAATAGCCAGCCCTAGTTCACCCAGCTGTAAAAATGGGTAGCAGTGGGTTTAAACCACTGCCTCTCTCTCGGGGACGTGAAAACATCAGGCTTGAGTGTTCGAGAGCGATTCTATAAGCTTAAGCTTTCGTCGCAATCGAACTAAAATAAATTAGTATAAACTAAACGGCCACTTGGTTTTTTGTTGAAGAGATAATATTTTGGTATTTGAAATAGTTAGTAGATCTAGTCGAATTGTATTTGAAAAAAAATCATTTAGGCAGAAACTTCAATTAATATCGACTCGAAAGAAATTGAAGAAAACATCGAATTTGAAGGGAATTTTAGGGTTCCCTTGATTTCAAAATTAACATTGATGAGTGGGGTGATTGTGAAAGTTTGTGCTCGCGAGAGAAATAAAGCAATGTAAATGATATTTTAATCAATAATTTGATAAATGACACGCAAATGTCATCAAAGTGTGACACTTTTTGGATTAATTTTCGAGTATTTTTGAGACCGAAATTTTGAAATTCCTCTAAAAAGTACCATTTTTTATGACTTTTGCAAATGACGGTTCCTGTGTTTGACCTTTTGCTACAGATACATAAGACTAAATTTCGACCCAATAATTCTTTCAGAATACGTCAAATTGAACGTCCATTCATATAGAAATAAATTTATTTAATTTACTAAATGACTTTAGATATATTTAAATCTGGCAAATGCAATGTGGCCGTTTAGAGGTTCGTTTCAGTGTACATGCCTCCGTGGATTTTTTGTCTTATTGTGACAGGGATGTAAAACAAATTCGTCTTTATTAAAGTGAACGAAACTGTGTGGAACTCCTAATTTGAACCAATTGGGACTACTGAAACACCATGAAAACACAATGAAAACACAATAAAGAGGGGAAACAGGCATTGATTTTGGGACAATACTGTATCGGCATCAAAGGCGACAAATGTAATTGTGACCTGTCACGAGAAAAGGGACCATTTTATTTGGGAACTTCAAAAAATAAATATTTGAAAAAGAGATTTATTCTAGAACAGGCAAACCAGTGGTCGCATTTCAAAAATTCTTTCACAGGAAGGTAGATTGATCATTTTAGATTCAGAAAGTAGGCACGGTGCAAAACGTTTCGACCCTAGCCAGCCTGCGCAGTCCGCGCAGTCTGACTAGGGTCGACACTTTACGTTCACCCAGATTGTCCCTTTTCGCGTGACGGGTCACAATCATAAACCTTACTGCACAGAACCCCAGGCTTTATTGTTGGAATCCTTCACCATTTGATAAAATTCGGGCTTTATCTACATTTGAAGACGAAACGCTTGAAACAGTAGAGAAAAACATTCCATGGTACAAAGAAGTATTTTTTGTATGCTGCAGTATGTTTCAGCGCCAGTATTACATTGCTTATGTCTTTGAACTCCAAACAATTTAAAACTGGTTCAAATTGAAAGAAACAACAATTTGAAACTTTTAAAAATTAGTAAAATCCTATCCCTTTTGTCTTTTTGAGAAGACTGCTTTGTGGGAAATTCCGAAATTGCTTTTCAAGCAATTTCCTCATTTTCCACATTGTTTTCAAACTATCCTTTTTTGGGTGTCAAAGGAGGGCCGTAGAACGAATAACTTTCTTACCATGAATTTGCTTTGAGAAACATCGCGAAGAAAGAGAAATTGCCTTCAGCGAATTATTTCTTCTTTTCCAACCATATATCCTGTCATACGGGGCGCTAATTTCCATTACTATACACTGAAAAACTGCATAACTTTTAACTTAAACTAAACTGCGCTCTTTTAATTCAACTTACTATTCCTTTGACTATTACATAACGTTACCAATCACAACAATGCCGTATTTGCCAATTGTTATAATGAAAGTATTGGATGTATTTTATAAGAATTCTCAACGTTAAGTCGTGCTCCAAATTGGTCAAAAATGTGAGATATCATCCCCAATTTCGTTCACATTTAAATATTTTTTCTTTTAAAATATCTCAGAACTAATTACATTCGTAACGTATCTGACATTTCAGTTCATCGAAGTTTTGTTTTGGTTCCTTTGAGAGTAAATGATCAATTTTCTCATAGGTTGTGTTTAAAACAAATGCAAGGATTATGTACTAGATCCAGAACAGATATTGTACTTGGGCTATTGGGCTCTCTACCAATCATAGCCCATATAGAGGTTAGAAAGCTGATATTCTTAGGTCAACTTTGCCGCCTTGAAAGGGATTGCGCTGTTAAACATTTATTCTTGTTTCGTCTTTGCTCTTCTTTAGATGACGCATCTCCACAAAGTTTCATGTGTGACTTGGGCATAATCTTAAATAAATACAATATAATGCACATTCTCGATGATTATAGAACATATGGCAGGTTCCCTTCCAAATATGTGTGGAAAAAATGTATTTATACGAAGATAAAAGATTTTTATAGAAATGAATGGGAAATAAGAACGTCTTCTCAAGATTTCATTTTGTATAGACAAATTCAGGTTAATTTCAACGATCAACCAATATGGACGTTCGCCCGAAATAATCCCCACCAGCTTAATGCCTGTTTTTCTGTGGCTCAACTAATTGCCCATCTTTCTCTTTTTGATAGAACTTGCTACAGATGTGGTATGGAAGACATCGACTGTAGTTTAACAGAACATATTTTAACAAAGTGCGCTTTTGTACATGTATCTCGAGTTGCGTTCGGTCGAAACATTTCTCTTCATTTTGGCCCCAGAGTTCAGAATTTTATTTCATCGCTTAACACCACGGAACATGTTAGGGCTCTTTTTGGTCTAAACATAGAACTATTTTCAATTCTCGGAGAAAAAGACAGACTCTTTTTTAACAAGGTTGTACATTTTCTACACACCATTTGGTGTCACTTTAGTTTCATTTGGAATCCACAATGTTAATACTGTATTTTGCACAATCAGGTGCCATAACAGCCTGCGGACCAAACTGGGCGTATCTCTTTCGGCTCAAAATGTTTGTTTGTTTTTTTTCTTTTTTTTTTTTCGATTTTTCTTTTTGGTAAGGGATGCGTCATCTTTATTCCAGGCTGTCTATATTTAAACATTGCGAATTGTCAATCTACTGATCTACATGTGTACATGCTCCTTTGTGACGTCTTTCTCTTTCGTTTCGTGCAAGACTTTATTTCTTTGGACGCATAGTAGAATTATATGTGGTTTGTTAACCCTTCATTAAATGAATATCTTTGTCATTTAATGATTATTATTTTGTATTTAATACCTATATCCTGGCCATTTGGTATTAACCTTTGTCTATTTGAAAATTGTACATGTATATTATTTTTTGTTGTTTACTTGTATTGTGATGTTTATATTGTAATCTTCATTTATTTGGAGGAATTAAAGAAATATATAATACGGATGGCATTTAAAATACTGCTTTAATCTGTTCCCTGTAGATGTTAGTCTTTATAACGATTCTTTCACATCATACTCCTACAGTATAGAGAACTGAGTACTGAAAGTACTGTTTGGGAGCTGTATTTGATCTTGGCAAATCAGACATAAAAACCTTTTATTTTTACAGAGAAGTGATAGAAATTAATGAAAAAGAGTAAAAGCTTTGTTAGCTTTTTACTCCGTAAAAGCACATCATAGTTGTTCATGGGTTTCAATTATTTGAAGTTTTTTTAAAAGCAGTACACATGAGGACTATTTGTGTAAAATTTGGTTGAAATCCGATGATTAGTTCGAGATGTAAGAATGTAATTATCAACGTACAGACGAGTGGGCAGACAGGCAGATGGATAGTGGGCGGACATTGATCAATAAAAATAGCATTTCGTTCTAAAATATGAGCGTTCACTTCAATCAATGGGTCCAACAACTTGAAAAAATCAGGCACATGGCAATAAACCGTTTCAAAATTTTTGAATTTTCGCTGTCGTCAAGTGTTACATAAGCACGTCATCTGTCAAAATTGGGTCCACGGAGGCTAGGAAATAAAAATAGACGCTGTGGTATCAATACTTACTTCAAATTGTTCCTTAAACTTGATAGATGGTTTTGAACACGTATTATCTGCTTTGAACAATTTCCAGATTGAATTTCAATGACAAGTGCAACTAATCCTGTGCTTTAGTCTTTGCTTGTAACTGCACAGACAAGATACCGATAGTAAGTCGCATTGTTGTTTGACTTTAGCAACCGATCTGTTTATCATTTGCACACTAACGATCAACAAATGTGGTTGACATGCTGACCTTTGTTAAGGTTGTGAACCCGTAATAGTTCCGCAACATTTTCGGACCACATATCCTTTCACAATGTTAACCGAGGGTTCCTAATTAAAATCACTAGGAAACCTCGGATAATACTGTTAGTGTTCATTACTTCTGAGATGTTACAAAACTATTACGGGTCCACTACCTTAAACGCTCAAAATGGTGTTTTATAAGCCAATTTTCTAGAAGGAAAATGGAGGCATGAAAACCATCTTGATAATCGCAGAATCCAACGTACATCGTAAACCGTACATTTCCAAATTTTATCCCCTTTCAGACAGGGTGAATACTTAACCCATCTACTCCCCAACCATGCAATGTGAGTGGGTAAAATTTATCACACAGCAAAGCTTTTCAATACCGATTTGTTTTGCGAAAATTGCTGTAGAGCTTACTTCAGCAAAGGGTAGTCTTAATGATCATAGAATTACCATTTGTACCTTTGTTTGTGCACTTATGTTTGATGATGCTGTCAAGCGAGCCGTATCTGTTTTATAACGGTCTAGGGTACATCATTATTTAATCCAATACATGTGGCTATTCCTTGGCTAATTTCGCCTGAGACTCTGTTTATTTTCCGTGAGTGAAATCGGAAAATCACCGAAGATCGACGAATTCCGCAAGTTTGCATTATGATTTAAGCGTTTACAGGGCTATTGTTAGTATTCAGACCTGTGGTGTAGAGGTTAAGTCGTCCGCCTCTGATGCAAGAGAACCCAAGTTCAAACCGAGTAAGAGACAGTATAATTTTCTGCCTCAATTTTTCTTTTTTTTCTGTCTTACATTCACATATGTTCTTTTTAGAAAGAGTGTATATTGGGGTTTATCTACTTTCTTTTAATTTTGAAAACATTTTTTTTCATATATTGGGTTTACTTTTGATATATTAAATGACAACAGCAGGGTTGGCTCTGCTGACGCAAGGTGCCTTTGTGATAAATTTGGCAACGGTTTGTTTCCTTTATGAAACAGGTTCGAAACTAGGCGTAATGGGGAAATTTTGCTGTTTTCTGAAAGTAAGAAAACGTCTTTTCTTCGTGGTTTAAGACAAATAAGTGCAGTGTATATTTCACTTTTATACAACAATAAAAGATCCTTTGCATCTTAGACATCGAGATATGAATCAGCAGAAAGTGATCGTTTAATAATTTAAAAATGTTAATGTTAATATTTAACAGGGACGAAGAAAAGTATGAGAAAAAAATAAAAAATAAAATAAAACTATATGCGCCTCGGAGACTTGAACTCACATATGTGAGATTGGAAGAGATACACCTTATCCGACTGAGCTATTTTTCCTTGCTCTCACTCACTGTTTTAACTGGGTTTAAATAAATATGTTACTAACGGTTTGTGTAATTAGAACTCGGAGATCTTACGAAGGTGTACGAAATATGCACAGAGTCTCAGGCGAAATTAGCCAAATAATACATGGTTGGTTTTACTGAAAGTAGCAGGGCAATTTTAACATTTGAATAAAGGTTTTTAATTATTTTGATTCATATTTTGTTGACGTTTATTTGGATTTAAGTATATTAGACTTGTGTTATATAATAATCTTTTTGGCTTCCCTGTGAGAGGGGTAGAGGTTAATTTGTTGAGCATTGTTGTATGACTAAACATCGAATTATGCACATTTGCCCAAACGCCCTGTATTTTTTCTGTTTAATATAATAATAGAATTTTATTTTATTTTCTTTGAAATCGCCTAGAAATCTTCACTTTGAAAATCTTCGGTTTGCGGCATTAAATCTCGGAACTACTTTTCTGATAAGCTGAAGTTACAATAATATAGCCTCCAACTTATGAACGCACTTAGTGCCACAGATACAGTGTCAATTGATAACGCCGCCTTTTTTAGAAGAAATATGGCGGCTTTTAATGTCTGGAACTTTTTTGCAGCACTCCTTTTAATGGGTAATGTAGAATTTATTGCAAAATCCGATGCCAGTCAAGGACAACTTCAAAAGAATCATTTTTCTGAATGTGCAGATCGGAAATATCGAAAGTGATGTTTGATAATAAAATAGTACATTCAGATTTCTCTATACGGTAATGTAATGTCCTCAAAACGTATCCCGGAGATCGCTTTATATCAACCTTCTTCCTGCTAGATTAGAATTTTGAATCAATCTTATTGCCTTTATTTGCGATTTCTTTACCGGTCTGGCTCAAATTTATCTCATGGTAAATGTAGATTCCACGCAGGCCGTGAAGGCTCGGATCAGACTGCACGTCTGGGCAGGCTGGTTTTAGTCTTTAATGTCTGCCAAAGCTTAGTGTAAATCAGAGATATGGAGTGAACAGCACGGGAAGGGTTAAGAAAGTTTTTTTTTTCAAAAATCGTTTTATTAGGAATCCAAAATACGCCCTACTGTAGAAAATAACGATATTCGATGTGAGTTTTTGCATTTGATCTACATTTCGAACAATATAGTACGGGCTTGAAATGCAAACATTTTTCTCAAAATTTCACATGACACGAATGCCACAATTCTGTTGTAATTGAATATAAAACCTCACATTAATCAGTTGTTATAAATAACATATTAGTACAAAAATTATAATCCGAAATCACGAACTCAATGGCTTAAAATACATGCGTTTAAATACTTTTTATTGCATCCTTTGGCTGATCGTATAACAGATAGATTAAAAAAACATGATATTTTCAACTTTTCTCTTGGTTTTGTCAAAATGTTAAATTGTCACTCTTTGTGTTATATGTATGTAAAATTTTGGTATTTTGGGCAATTGTTCAACAAATGTCAGTAGTTATAGGCGCATCTTGTAACTTGCCAACCATACTTGCATTAATGCTTTTATGTTAAATATCAGCCCTTTGGACATATGTTTAACTTAAAGAATCCGAGCCTAGCTAACAAAGAGTACAAAAGGTTCAACTGATATCGTGTGGAGGTGAAGAAAAGTTATCTAGGGGTTAAGAAAAGTAGTTTACAGATAAATAACATGCGCGGACCCAAAGTCTTTTTCTGTGATAGAGAAAGGGGCATTACCAAAATTAGATAATTTAATATTATGGTCGTTCAAAAAGTTGTAACATAAACTAGAACAAAACTTCTGTTACGTCATTTAAGATACCGGCTGATGATATGCTTGCTTGATTTTAAATATTTCCCTATCAAATATCATATTTTTCAAAGCGTTAGATTTGAGAGGTGTGTTCGAACCCCCTTCTTGATCCGCGAATGAAAAGATACCGATAATACTTAATAAAGTACTCCAATTTTGAAAAAAAATGTAAAAGAACATTTTCGAGACACAAACCGACTACTTTACATTCTCAGTTCATTGCGTGAATCTGTGTGTGGCATTTTCAACAATTTATTGTTTATGTATACGATCGACAGACATTAATTAAGCAGTATGGACAATCATATAGTGAATTGAAAACATTATCCGATACCTTCGTAGCTTACTACAGAGCGTAAAAGAAAACTTAGCCAGACTGTGCGGATACACAGGCTGGTCTTAGTCTTTCAAACGTTGCATATTTGTGAAATTGTTGGAAATGTCGAGGACATGCTCAGTTACGAAGGATTCTTTAAAAATCAACGAAGCCCGACACTTGAGACATCTACACTCTGCTTCACGATTTCGAAATGATTCAAAGACTCCTAGCCTGGCTCCCAGGCTGTCAGTGAGTGTTCAATCTAAAATAATTAAGGTAGACCACTCATGATTACCCACTCACAATTACCTCCCATATTCTCAAAAACTTATTGGCCACAATGAAGTCCTACAGGAAATCTATCTCGTCATGGCATTCTTTTGATCTTTAAATTGGTGACATCATACATAAGATTTGAAAAGAGTATTTTTCATTTCTTGGAGATGCGAAACATTAAAAGCTAATTACCCTCATGTATTCATGTCGTGTGTAAATTATTTTTTTAGTTTCATACCTCCATGAAACCAACAAATACCCGCATTATCTGTCAAACGCCTCTCCGGTGCAATATTTGGATATTTCAGTCGATCAGAAGGGCGTTTTTGTGAGACGAAACTAATCATTAAATTATAACGTCATTCGTTACGTGTTAAATTCATTTTCTGTTCACTTCAGGGAGTCTTCTCACCGCGGAATTAGACCCTTGTGCTAATTCTCTAACAAAGTGTGTTTGTTATGACCACATTGGTTGTTTTAACATGGACCCACCATTCAACAACTCGCATGGAGCGCTTCCCAAATCTCCGACAGAAATAGGTACGTAATAATTATCCGGGGATCTGATGCCTTAGAACCGTCAGCGCTCGTTGTGACGGAAAATCGTCACAGTTGTTATTTTCGCTTTGTCGAGTAATTGTCACAAATTAATATTAGAGGACAAATCTTTAAAGAGCATCCGGAACAATGACGATAATTTGTCACTTTCCCGGTGCTATTTGTAGATTTGTTACAATTTCCATCATAAGTTTTGGGATGTTGAAAATTATAGATACTGTAAAAATCAGCGCTTAGCGTTTAAAACTACGTAAGCCAAACACAGCGTTACTGGCTCGAGCACTGTATTCAGTCCTCAGTGTTCGCATTAAATATTATACGACCAACAGGACTAGAAAACAATTGAGCCTGTGCGTGACATTTCCAACAATTTGAAATTTTGGCGAGGTTCAAACATTGAGAGGCATAGACGGCAACAAACTCTAATCAAAGTGCTGTCAGCACTGTAAATCGGGCAATATTGAGAGGCTAGGATAGTGTAATAGTTCGTCAATCAAAAGTGCTCAAATTTGGACAACAAAAGTTAGTAAAATATTTGCCCAATTTGTGAGTTTTTTGTCTTAACACTCCATCTTTTAGAGGACATCGAATTATATCCACTCAACTTGAGAGATATGTCACAAAACATTTCCATTCAACTTGGGACTGAAGCCAATTCAACTAAGATTGATTATCATAAGGCTAACATGCTACCAACTGCGCTATACGGTTAGACGTCAAGGGGGTAGAACCGGCATCAATTTGACGCTTGAGGGAAGCATTTATATCGAGGCAGATAATGGCAAACCCCGGTCATGTCTCTGCATTGTATAGGCACAGTAACAGTTGAGATGCCACAAATTGCACATGAAATTTCAACAAAATTATTTAGCCTTGGTCCAGTGGACTAGAAAAGCCCTTTTTCGCGCAGAGAGCTAAAAGTCAGAACACAATTGGGAACGATTTTATCCAGTCAACAAGGACGCAATATCGGACAAACAATATTTCGTAGGTGTTGTTATTAAATATCGTAACTACGGCTTGAGTAAAGCCGTAGTTACGATATTTTATAACAACACCGATGGCTTATCAAGACGTAACGGTAATCCTATGCCTAAGCGCAGTTTGTAACGCACCTGCCTCTCGTTTGAAAGGTCCCGGGTTCGATGCTCGGCCGCGGCAAATACCCTTTCAGACAAAAATGTCGCCCAACAATGGTTTGATATCGCGAACCTATGTGATGGAGCAGCTGGAGGCTGGGTATGGTTGTTGTGGTAGTACTGGTATGAGAAACAATGGGAATCCATGATTAGGTGCTCCAGCCGCTCAATATGACCACACCAGTCGAAAACGGCGTAAAGCCTTATAAACCGATCAAAATCAACGCAATGGCAAAGAAATATGTGCTAAAAATAGACTAGGAATAAACCATGTCAACTATAGAAGCAGACGATTCCAACAGACGACAAATGAAGAAAGAACTCGAGAGGAAGGGGAACGGAGAGGAAGGAGGGTAAGGAATTGTTGTTGTTGTTCTTTTATGAAATATAAGAAGTTGTTAAACCTTTTTCACAATGGATCCCCTACGCAGGGATAGACATTGATCACATTAAACAGTTTTTAGAACAACAAATTAGAACAGCGCGAAGATGATTTCAATTCCTTTACTCAACCGAAAAGCTTGTAAAAAACGCTGAAAATACTAATTGGTAATTACTAAAAACGAAAATTACATCAAATTATGTATAAGCCTATTCCTTTTTTTGTCGCAAAAGTGAAGGAGATAAAAAAAAATGTAGATTGTAACTGAAAAAGGCCGTTTCTGCGTTGTTTGTCTTGAACAAATAGCTCAGTGGATAACACGCAAAATGTAAGTGTCCAGTCTCGGTAAGCGTGGGTTTTGCCCACGTGAGAATCATAACAGAATTTTATTGGTTGTCAGCCCTACAACTGGTAAATGACCGCTCGAGAAAAAAATCAGAGCAGTAATATTGTAACTGCTACGAATGTATTATACAGTTAACCTATTGTACGTTTCAACTCCTTTTCTCAACCGAAAATCATATTGTAAACACTGAAAATACAAACTGGAATTTACCAAAAGCGAAAATTACATCAAATTTTGTAATAGCCTCTTCTTTATTTGTCGCAAAAGTAAATAAGATAAAAAAAAGTTTGTAGATTGTGACTGAAAGGCCGTTTCTTCGGTGTTTGAAAACACATAGTTTGGCTCGAACACATTGCTCAGCGGATAAGGGTAAAAATGCAATGTCTAGACAACTGATACGATTTCTGGAAAACGGTGTATATAAATCGGTGCCGGATTTAAAAAAGTTACCTGGTGGTCTACAGATATTTTGAGACCTTATATCTCTTCTAAACGCAGAGTGAAGACTCTGGACAGACTGTGCGGATGAACAGGCTGGTCAGAGTCGTTGCTTTGTGCATATTTGAAATTGTTGGAAATATCACGCACAGATTCAATTAAAATTGACCCCCCCCCCCGAAAAATAATTAAAAAATGAAAATAAATAAAAATACGGTAATATTTTAAACTGATAGATGCGGCAAATTACGTTATACGGGTAGAAAGTTATTTTAGCTAAAAGAAGTTCTTCTCCAAAATGATATCTTCCGAAGTTGACGGGGGTAATGGGCGTTTACAAATTGGTTGATACAATTTTCCAATGTATACTTTGTATGTCTCTATTTTCAATGGTCGTAAGCTAGTGTAACTCGAAATTATAGAGGCGACAAACATTACACTATTTGCTGATGGAAAGCAGAAACTCAGAAGCATACGGCGCTTTCGATGGGGTCGACTTTTTGCAATACTTGCAACGATTATGATTATTTCGTTATATAAAAACAACAACGACAACAGCATACATTTGAGCCTGTTTTGACAATTCCAAAAATCCACAAATGCGAAACGTTAAGACGCAGTTCCGTCTGTGCAGCCGCACAGTCTGACCTTCAATTAGCACTCAAATAATAGCTACGGACTAGATCATCTGCTCACAATTCAAGAACAATTTAAATACATAGTGTGATTAACCAGGCAACTCAACGTCTGTCCATCACGTACGTATAAAATTGTTTGAAATATCACGCAGAGGCTCACTAATAGGGAAAACCGACCTTTTTAAAAGCGATCTATTGCCCCCATCATATTAATTAAATGGTTTCAAATCTGTAAATGTGCATATGAGAGACCGTAGGAGTCCAACTAATCAATGTCTGGACTCGACCGTAATCAGGATATGTATAAAATTCCGATTCGTTTTCCTAGCTGTCAGACCTCGATCTATATCAGGTCAAAATGTCGTGTCTTTATGTATTTGGTTCGTCTGGCCTTTCTTGAGAATGTATCTGTTAACAGAACTTTGGCAATCCTTTTTGTGCAATCGCACAAATGTGGAAAAAATATTGTAAACAATAACTAAGCAAACCCGTGATCTGAAGCACTAAAGAACAACACCCAAAAATACATTTATCTATAAAAAGTTTTTTTTATTGTGCAACGTATTTCCTCAGAAAAATAACCCCCCAAAAAACTCGTATTCTTCTCAAATGAATCTTTGAAAATGTTTTACACATGGTAAATGAAAGAAACAATTTAAGCCCTGCTTACGTTCTCATCCTTTTTTCATATAATTAATTTGTAATTAGCCTGTATTGTATATATACGTATTCTTTTTTTTAAAAAATGAAATACGTTTAAACCAACCACCACAAACAGAAAAATTAAATCTTAAAATATCTTTTGGAGAAAACTAAAAAATATTGCTTAATTTTTTTTTTCGAAAATGATTCCATTATTACTATAATCTATGTAGTCCCACATATTGTGATATACAAACTTTCAATATTTGCGAGTTTTCTCTTTTTTGTTTATTTTCTCGAGTTTCAAAGATCGAATATCACGTACATTATTGATGCTGACAAATAGATCAATGCGTGATATTTCCAACAGTTTCATGTGTGCATTATGGATAGGCGTAACTAGGATTTTGAAATTTATACGCACTCAGAAGGCGACCAACATAAAATATATATGCGGTACGTGCACTTTGACAAAAGATAAAAGTCCTCTTTTCGCTCCCTTTTAAATTATATAAGCGTTGGTGAATGATCAAAACCATCGTAACTACAGCTTGAATAAGCTGTAGTTTCGATGTTATGATAATTCATCTACGACATTTTTCGAAAGAGGATTTATTTCTTTTACTCACTTGCGTAATGTGCGTAATGATAGTAACACCCATGTGATGGCGAGATTTTGAGCTGTATTGACACTCACACGGTGTATTACAATTATAATCGGATTCATATGCAGAAATTTTAAGTCCATAGCCACTTATTTAGCGCGTAGTGAAGGCCCAGATCAGACTGTGCGGATGCAATAACGTTGCAATGTGTTTGTGAAATTTTTTAGAATGCCCCGGACATGTTCAAAAAATTTATTTTTTACAGATATTAAAGCACAAGTGTTTACAAGAAGTAACATAAACGACACACAATTTGTGGATTTTGTCAATAAAACGATGTTGGACGAGTCCAATTTTGAACCTAGATTACCAACCAAGGTCGTGATTCATGGATTCGCCAATGATATACAGACCGAATGGTTATATGAAATGAAAAACGAACTTTTAAAAAAGGTAGGCATTCTGTGATTGAAAAGGAGGTAAAATAATAAAAAAACGATAATCATCGCTTTGAGAATATGAACTACCAATAATATACGTTGCTTCTAAATTATTATCTTTAAGAAGGGCTTGAAAAAAGGCCATAGAAATATGAAAAAGTATTATTTCGGTGTCGTTGTTGGTATGGAATCCCCTATCAGGTGCCAAAAAGTGTTCGTTTGCTTTTTTCTATTACATGGATATCTTGTAAGATGTCTATATTTTCTCGTATACAAATTATATGATCTAAGCCGCTTAACTTTTCAGGGCGATTTCAACGTTTTTATAGTAACTTGGGGCCCAGGGGCCGCTTTCCCGGATTACAACGCAGCGGTGGCGAACTCGCGAGTTGCAGTGAGAATGCTGAAACTTTTGATCGACAATCTTTTGGACGCTGGTTCGAATCCAGACACTCTACACCTGATTGGGCACAGCCTCGGGGCTCACATATCTGGGCTTGTGGGATCTATGTTGAAAAAGGAAAATAAAACCGTTGGACGAATATCAGGTATGATTTGTGATCCCTCAAGAGGAAAGGGAACATCTGGGTAGTGCGTAAAGTGCCAGCCCTAGTCAGACTGCGGACTGTGCGGGCTGACTAGGGTTGAAACATTTTGCACTTGGCTAATACCTTCCTGTATAAGAATTTTTGAAATGCGACCTTAGGATGACCTACTCTTGACCCGATCTCTTTTTCAAATGCTTTTTAGGGGGTTCGCAGATGGTGCTTTTACGTGGAGTGTCATAAACAGAATGACATGAATCAAAGTCTTGCTATTGTCATTAATTTTAGAGATTTCAAATTACCGATGGAGAACCTATATTGTCTCATTGTTATATTCGAATATTTATTTGATGTAGTTTCTTTTAAAAAAATAATCATAATAAGACTTTATTTTTCGGAGAAGTTAAAAAAAACTTAAACTTGATATTTCAAACAATAGCATATGTGCGCTTAGTTAAGACTCGGATTAGACTTCGTGCATATTACTCGCATAAAACTGTTGAGTCTACTACACATTGAGGGCACATATGTATTTCAGGTTTGGACCCAGCTGAGCCGGATTTTCTCAACTATCGAGACATTATTAGACTTAGTAAAGACGATGCAAGTTTTGTTGATGTCATACACACGGACGGACAACCTTTTAGACTCGCAAGTAAAATGTTATACGCCACGCTAACGTTTCGAAGCGTAAGAGAAAAACTATTTCAGGTGACCGTATTGATAAAGGAACCTAGAATAGTTATGCGCGGATGCACCAGTTCAGATTCCCAGGCTACAGTTCAAAAAGGGAGAACTACAATTGTAATCTTTTACTTAGACTAAAATTTCCAATCTGTTAGTTCGAAAAGAACCGATTATGCGCGTATTGCTAGATTGACAAGAGCAGTATCGTGTGACGTTTTCTAGTTTTTCTGAGTTTGGGATATATTTCAAATTCGTCGTGAGAAAAGGAACCATCTAGGCAACTTGAAAAGTAAAAATTCTGGTCAGTTTGCTAGACCATTCGGAACATCACTCGGCCATTTCAGAAAACTGCAACAGACCTTGGATGTATGTAAGGCGGATGGGTATATAGGAAAATTGCGCATTTTATTAGGCGAAAACAGTGAAAGAAAAACTAGCGCGGAAACAACCGGCGCTATCTTTGGATCTATATCTTTTACAGAAAATGTCTGCTAAAAATCTTAATTTTTGAGAATGACGAATCATTCTCAAAAATTAAGATTTCTCGGCCGTTATTTATGAATCTAAATATACTTATTTAAGGATACGATGGTCTCACGTCAGTAGCTTAACCGATTAGCGTTTGCGACGTCGAATGTTTTCACTCAAAGTTTCGAGGGCTAACGCCATTTTAACTGAAGTCATCGAGTTTATCCAAGGTTTTCCCGTAATTTTTGAAAATAGTCCGTCTATGTACATCCGAGGTTGATCGTGAGATTGGCCGAGTGGTGTTCCGAATGCTGCTAGACCAGCCCTGCATTCAGGATGACAAAACGGTGCAAACTGTTTGCCAAAATTTTATACCCCGCTGTATAATTTCAGTTGGTTACGGAATGTATCGTCCAAGTGGCCATGTTGACTTTTACTTTAATGGTGGAGAGAAGCAGCCTGATTGCAAAATTCCGGGAATTATGGCTCTGTTTTCGGGGAACGCTGACGGTAAAATTTGTTGTCTTAGAACGACTAGCGTGACTAGTTTAAGGTAGCGGACCCGTAATAGTTTTGCAACATCTCAGAAGTAATGAACATTAACAGTGTTATCCGAGGTTTCCTAATGATTTTCATTAGGAAACCTCGGTTAACATTGTGAAAGAATATGTAGTCCGAAATGTTGCGCAACTATTACGGGTCCACTACCTTAAGACTAGTCCATTCCTAATGGAAAAAAAAATGAGACCAGCATGACTCGGATTATGAGTAAATCTTTCTAGATTGCTAGAAGATAATGACGTAGTAATTTCGTCATTGATTACACCATAACAGTGCTGAAATGTCGTAAGTGTTCTTATCCTTTATGCAAAACGAACCACATAGATTTTTGCATGAATAATTTGTACTTGAAAAAGAGATTAAAATACGAGGAAGATCAAAATGGGATCTCATAAAAAACAAAAACAAAAAGGAAACAAACAATAACGAATGTCTAGAAATTTTACCCATCATTCGAAAAAAAAAAGACGGTCTGGCATTGTTTGTTATTTTAAGCGATTCCATTCCCTGCGTTCTACATGCACTGCTATTACTAGTAAAAGATGGGCACGCATTATCTTTCAATGTGAAGTGATTAAAACAACATGTTATGTGTCTAATTTCCCAGAAGTATGAAACTCGCCAACTATTAGTGATATTGTGATATATTAAAAATATGACAGGTGTATTCTTTCCATTTACCAACGCCAAATTGACCAGAATGAATTGAACTCTTACCACCGGTGTATCCGGAATTGATTCGCTTTTCATGTAACTTTTTTTCCTTTTGGTACTCGTTTAACAATCGTGTGTCATTGAGTATTTGAAGTCGTACAAAGTTTCAAATGTACGTTTATCAGGTATGAATTTAGTGTATTCAGGCCTAACTATTAAAAATTCACCTGACCAGTTAAAGATGAGTTAATTTTCTTTCAATTAAATTGTACAAGTAGGCAATACATACATGTAAGGTTGTCTTATTGATTGAAGTATTAAGGTTAAATTATTCACAATTTCCAGCAATAACAACTGCGTTTGCCTGCAGTCACACCAGAGCCCACGAGCTATATTTGGAGTCTATCAACTCGTTATGTCCATTTACAGCTTATCCTTGTGATAGCTACGTAAGTATGAATATCTGTTGGTCGTAAAATGTTTTCGGCCGACAAACTGTGTCCGTTCGCTTGAGGGCCTATTTCGTTTATGGGGCCGGTTCGAAGCCTGTAAATATCCTCAGCATCGTGTGGAAAGCCATCGCGTCTCCTGAAGGCCAGTTTTAATCATATGCCTACTGATTGGATAAGATCTTTTTCTTTCTTTTTACCCTTCCTTAAAAAGCCAAAGTGGTCAGCGCAACACTTTTGTAAGTGCCTATAAATATATATGCACTTACAATAGTATTGCACTGACCCATCGGCATCCATTACCGCGCTACCGTGTAGGTATACGCTATAATCAATCCATTTTTATTCATATCTCCCTATAATGCTATTCTATTCCATTTATTGCTGTCCCTTTTAAAAAAATGTGTATGCAAGTTTAAAAACGAACAGTGCATTAATTTAATTTATAAAAGTACCGCGAACGTCAGTTGTTGAAGGTTATTCGGTCCTGAAACGCTGAATTAGATTTATAACGATTTTTTCTTAGATATTGATAATTATAACCTTTTACGGCATTTCGATGAATTGTGATAGTTTTTAAGTTACTATACTACTTTTTTGTCCCTCGTGACATAAATATGACGACTTAATACTAAAACGCAATTTATTTTTATTCCATCACAAGTCTTAAGGTAAATCCACACCTACGGCAATTTCTTACGAGTTCTTCAAGAAGTGCAATATCCGTAAATTTAGCTCTAACTAAGCATACGTAGAGAATTTTCAACAAGCTCAGTTTTTTGATAACTGTCTGATCAAAGTAGAGACTTTTACGCCAATTTCATGATTTGTGCGTTAAATAAGAATGGTTTAAATCACTGGATCTGTGGTGCGTTTCTTAGATTAAGATTCTTAAGAAGCTAATTAAGATTTCTTAAATATAGCGTTTTTTTTCACTAAGGATTTTAAGTGGTTTTATAAGAAACTTACGAAAATCTTTACGAAGGTGGTTTTGCATTGGCTTAAAACGAGTAGCGTTGACGATGTCGAATGTTTTCACTCAAATTATTGAATTTACCGTTTCTTATCGGAATTTTGGTTATCTTGCTATAAAAACGCACATCTGATCGCCTTTTCAAATATTTATCTCTCAGAGGTCCCAGATGACCCCTTTTCGCTTGACGGGTTATAACTATTTCAGGAAAAGTTTCAGTCCGGCGAATGTCTGTCATGTGGCCAACAGGGCTGTACAAGAGCGGGTTATTCTTCACAAAGGTACCCGGCTAGGGGCAAGTTTTACCTCAATACAAGGTCGTCAACGCCATTCTGTGGTAAGTGATTTTTGGTCCTCTTTATCGGTTGAAAAATAATTGTTCTTTTAATTTTTTTTATTGAATGCAGCGATCAGTTCATAAAGTGACGGGTTGCTTGTGATCGCTGGTTGCAATGGTAAACAGTGGTGCATAAGAACCCTAATGTAAGGAACTTGCAGCTCAGGTTTACATGTATCAAGTTCCATAATTGTGATGAAGAATGACTTCTTAAATCCGGAATACCTGGAAATGATGAGAGACACCTCGACGCTGTCCAGCTTTTTCGTTTCGCGCTCTCTGGATAGACTTATTCTTACCGAGGGTCTCTTTTCGACCGATTGAGTTAGATATTAGCTATTGAGTCTTTACCTAGGTAAGCTCGGATTTCTTAAACATTGTTTAATCGGCAACTTCAACCAGACTGGTTATAAAAAATAAACGTAAAAATGCTAATATGCTTGGGGAAAAATCAGTTGGAGAAGGGTTGATATTGTAGATAAATCTATAACTTCAATCACAAAGTGAAACAACTATTGGCAAAACTTGTCAACTAATTAAGTCGACATGCAGAATTCGATCGCTTGTTAACTACAACAGTGCAACTTAACCTATTTATCTAGACAGAAATAGATCTCCGCAAGAGAGCTTATGTTAAATTGTTCGTTTGTTTAAATTGGGTTTTCTACCGCTTTTAAAAATCTTACAGTCATATCGCGGCGACCGAAGAACCTAAAGACGGATTCCTGGTATTCCTCGACACCGAGTCGCAGATGTTTGCATGCGTTTTGTTCTCAAAATATCGTTTGCAATTCATTTGAGGTTTGTTGGAAGAATTTTCGTGACGGTAGGTGAGGTAATTTTCGAGATAGTATTAATTTTAAAGTGCATACTTCCTTTTGGAACAGGTAATATGTAATGGTTTAGAGGATTAAACCTTAAAAATGATACATTATACTTCGTATCGTTCAAACTCAATATGACTGACTCTTAAACATAAAAAGATAAAATAACTTCTGAAAAATGACGGTTTTAAAGGTTAGAAATAATCTCCTAACATCTCGTAACCTTGGCAACCGTAGATTCAAGAAACCATGTTCTCCAACCAAATAACGGTTCGACACGGATACTAATTTAAACGTTGTTTGTAGTTACGCAGAATCTTAAGACATTATAATTGGTTCAGGTTCATTCACACATTAAAGGGCTGAAAGTGCTGAAAAGTCCTGAAAAGCGATTTTGCCGACGCATATCACTTTTCAGTATGGCTGCAGATGTTCAGAATATGATACAAAATATGATTTTCGTCGGTAAAAGAGGCTATTCAAATTAGCAAAAATTACTCTGAGTCATACAAACGTCAAAAAAGTCAATGCTTTGTAACAGATCTGATATACTTAAAAAAAAAAATGCTTATAAATGGACAGGCAAACACAGCGGCGGATCTAGAGTTTTTATAAAGGTGACTCGGTGTCGGCTTTGAACTCGAGTAATTAGTTCCAAATCTATATAAAGTTAGGGATAGTATGGGACTGATTGCTCAGATTATGCACATAGGATATTCTTATTTGTAGAATTTCAAGTTCCTGTTGTCCGAAAACTACATAGAGGGGATTGATTTCCTTGTGCTACAGAATTTTGTTTGAATTTCTCCATTAGAATGAAACAATTTAGATACAGAGGGGAATGTTTGAACCCTCGAAACCCTTCTGGATCGGCTACTGAGACAGATATCAAACCAAAAGAAAAGAAAAGAAAGAGAGAAAGAAAGATTAAGAAGAAGAAGAAGAAGAAGAAGAAGAAGAAGAAGAAGAAGAAGAAGAAGAAGAAGAAGAAGAAGAAGAAGAAGAAGAAGAAGAAGAAGAAGAAGATGATGTTGATGATAATGAAATAGAAAAAGAATTTTCGATGATAAATGCTGATAAAAGTACACGTTTACGGAATGTAAGAGTGTACATGATATCTTTGGCAATACTTGTTTGTGAAAACTAGCGTTTGTTGCCCTGTATTATATTGCCACTTACTATAATTTGGTGGTAACCCCTAAAATGTCAAAGGGCCAAATACATCCAAACAATGATAACATGATCATCATAAATTACCTATCAAATGACAAAAATATCTCATAATTACAGGAAGTAGGTCGTCTAAAAGAACCCGTAATTTTCATTATAGTTCATTTTTAAGGCGCGGTCCTAATCTGTCTAGAGGTAGTGGAGCCGTAATAGTTCCGCAGCTTTTTGGAAGTTATTAACTTTAAGAGTGTTAACCGAGGTTTCCTTATGATTTGCATTAGGAAACCTCGGTTAACATTGTGAAAGTTCATGAGTGCCGAAATGTTGCGGAACTATTACGGTTCTACTTCCTGAAAGTTAAGTTAGAAACAAAATTCTTTCATTAATGTGCTACACAATTGATTGGTCCAAGTTTTCGTTATATTTAGAGCACTCTTATACATGTATCTGCTATATATCTACACAATTACCGTCGTTACTCACAACAATGACGGAAAACGTCGTCTGCTATGTGGAAACGACGACAGAAAATCTCGTAAAGCTACATTGATAAGCATAAATGTAGGAATGTGGAAATACCGATTTCTCCATGTGTCCCCGAACAAGTTAAAGATGATTTTCTTCTTGTCCAGTATGAAAATGAGCTTGTATGCAAAACGTGAAAAGGGATTGAATATTGAAAAAAAAAAAGAAAAAAAGAAAAAAAACATTGATTTTAATGAAGAAAATGCTGGAACTCAGCATTTTCTTCGTTAAAAACAACGTTTTCTACCCTTGAATAAAAAAAAAAAAAAGAAAATCAGGATATTTTTTCTCCTTATCTATTTTTCACTATTTCAAGATTTTTCACAAGTATTTACTTGTCCATGGACAGGTGACACAGAAAAATGTATTTGATCGGAAGTAGAAAAGCACATGACGGACGTGCTGTGCTCGTGAATTCCACAACCTTGCAAACATGTATTTCTAATACGATTATGACGGATCCAATTTTTAAGAAACTTAGGAGAAGATGAGACACTGAGCGACGAGCCGATATTACGGGGTAGGGATTTGAAGTGCAACAAAATGAAAAAGAAACGACGTATAAGATGCATTCGAAACAAAATTTTCCGTGCACACCTAAATACTTTGGAGTATTTAACCACAATATGAGCACTTAACATCCTTTGTTCTTGACAGAACTTTCAATTTCACAAAGAGAAGACCCCTCGATTTGTTGCAGACTTTTTAAAGCAATTAAGGGCTGTAACAGTTAAGAACATCGTGAAATTGACAAGATGGACGATTTTGGAATGTAATTGAATGAGTGGGCGAAGCCAGTTTTGAGTGACATTCAAGGGAGGTAGTCCGATATCGATAAATTTGTTCAATATGTACAAAATTTGCGATATTTATTACAACCCTTTAATAAAAAGGCATACAGTATCAGTAAACAGCTATCTATGTCTTCACGAACACATCCTTGGCTTACAAAATTCAATTTTGTTAGAGAATTCGTGGATTTTATCTGCCTATTTTTATTTTGAATGTCGTTGTTGATCCTAACATTTTAGTGATTTTGGAGCGTTTTTGAATGGTTTGAGTGAGTGTTTGGAATGAATGGGGCGCTGTGTGAGCGATTTACAATGGTTTTGATTAGATTGAGTGTCAATTTCACGATGTCTTTACTGTATCTTCAGACATCTTAGTCTGAATGTGGCAACTGAACTAATACCCGAATATGCCTCTTTAGAGCTAAATCTACAAAATGGATTCAAAGACTCTTTATTAAAACATACAACCATAGGCATTGCAAACCTAGCTGTATTTGAAAAAAATAAATACTTTTTATTAGGCCACAAGGCACTTAAGAAATAACACATGTAACGATTTCATATCTAATTTGTTATATCGTTAAATGATTTTGAACTTGATAACATATTTTTCATCTCGTGATGACGTCACGAAAGCTTTTACACATAAAATCGATTATTTTCATTCTCTTTTTTAAGATTTTTGATTGTTTGTGAGATGAAAAATTGTCAAATAATCTATATTCAATCTTTTTCTGATCCCTTCTTAATAGGTTCCACAAGATGTCGACCGCTAGTAGATTTTTCTTTGCTCTCTTTGTGCAGGACAACTCTTATTTTGTTAACAAAAGTATATTTTTAGCAAAATGTTGAACCAAACATCAAAAAACTACATTACTAGCTATTGATGGAAAGAGCTAAATTTGAAGTTTCAATTCAAGGACACGCAAAATGGGAATTTTAAACAGGTACAGCCTGTTTTTTCTGTAATGAAAATACAGCGAATTAAATCACAATGCACGCACATTCGCCATGAAAATCTTTGATTGATGTGTACTTTTTGTGACACTCAACTTTAACCTGAAATGAAAAATGGCTGATTCGCTTTTCGAGCATGTTTCGAGTTTATGACCCACCGATCAAAGTCTTAGAAATTTGTGGATGACACCGTTTGTCACTCTTTCGTGACTAATTGATAATAATCCACAGTTCAAACAATTACAGAAGGTCGAAATGACATCTGGGCCCAAGGTTATAAAACTTTTCTCATTCTGATCTCCAAAATTTCTCTAATTTCAACATGAGATTAAAGCCATAATTCTGTAGAAATACTGATATAAATGTAAAAACACAAAAGATAATATTAATTAGTTGTTATAAATAGCAACTTATTAATATAAGCTTTTATGTTCATAAATTTTGATCTCTAAATTTGAGAACATTCTCAGTTGAGCACGAAAAAAGTTTTATAACCCCGGGCCCTGAAATACTCTTCGTGTAGTCTCTATAGACTTGTGTGCGAAATCGGTATTACTATTGTAAACCGCTTTGGAATATCGATCCGCTTTGGAATTACTTGATATTCCAAAGCAGTTCGACCCGTCTTAAGAAGGTTAGTCTATCTACCGCATCTATGACAACCCTCGGGTGACCACTGGCGGGGCAAAGGACTGTGAGAAGGGACGGAAATTCAAGTAAATAAATCAAAATATTGTTTGAAAATGATATTCTTTTCTTCCTAACCGTATTGTCAATTTTATCCGTATTTGAAAGAATGCTCCCATTGGCACTCATTTCCAAAGAGCTTAAATAATTGTTCCAAAGCACATTGAAATCGTTCAAATCGATTAAATGAATTCATGATTTTAGTTACTGGTGTAAATTTTAAAGCGTCTGATTTGTCAACGAAAAAAAAAAAAAAAAGAAATGTAAGGGATGATGTAAAATACGAGGGTTGTCCCAGAAATTCGTGAACTTTTTCAATTATTCAAAAACCCAGCGTCCGATGACAGTAAAACTCTTGAGTTGATAACACGCGTTAATTTGCAACAAATTGATAAGGGTTTTACGGTTTTAATATGTTCATGTTTAGAAATACAGCGATAAAAGACAAGCTCGGGTGGGGTAGTCGGCGCACTCCAAATTTGTTACTTACAAATTTTATATAATAGATGTTTGAACTTCATTTATTTCAATATTCACGAAGAGACTGGTATAAAACTGACATTGTTGAAAGCAGTGAGCTTTGGAGATCAAACATGTGCATTTTCCTACAAATTTCATTTCGCAGTGTGCAGCTATGAAGTTTTGTTATATCCGAGTGCATTTCAAACAGCGTGAAAATTGCGACGTCAACTGAACGCTTGGCGCACAAAATACTTCATTACTAGGTGTGGATCGCGAAATAAGACCTATACAGACCATAAGAGAATTCGAAGTGAGGAGTGACCATAACCTTATGTGATCTAAACTCATTTATCACAGATAAAAAAGATATCAAATTGAAACTGACTTAAGGACAGTAGGGGGAGAAGTTAGGAAGAACCAATGCGAGCACCGTCGATAGGTTAAAAAAGACGTTTTCGACCGACGCCAATATGAACGCCTGATGCGATAAACAGAAACTAAGAATAAGTAAATCAGCAGTGTATAGTTTGATATGACTTGATCAATCATCATGAGTCGCGCCAGTAAATGATAGGTACCGAGGCTTTGAAGAAATATGCATTTTTTTCGGCATCACATAGATTTGGAAACCGTATCAATGAATTCTCAGATTCCTTTGGTCTGTCTCGATGAAATAAGGTAGAAGTAGTGTAATACTAGGATATTAAAATAACCCAAATAATTATTTCCTGCGATTATAATACAGTAAATGTTCCTTTTATGAAATGTTTAAGATATAACGATAGGTTATAATTAAGACATAACGATAGGTTATAAAAAAAACAAAAACAAAAAAACATTTACTCACACCCCTTCTTGGGTTAAAAAAATTCTAGAATGGGTATCTACGCAAAAGATTGAGAGAAAGTTTTTTTTTAATCAAATACTCTTTTAATGCACAACAAAACTCTATATCAACATTGCTCCGAGATATGTTTTTACAAAAGGTTCTCCGTAACAAGTCCATAGGGCCTGTAAGGACGCTACTTTGAGAAGAAGTGAATCAGTTTTGAAACGACGTTTCGTGTTTTATAAAACGACGTTAATAGCGTGCGCCGAAACCCATTTACTAGTGTTACGTTTTTATTCATATCTCCACGAGCTTTTGAAATACCCCTCTGTAATTACACAAGACTAAAGAAAAATGATCAATACAAATTATTTGTAAGTTTCAGTTTCATCGGACGTTTGATATAAAAATTATCGCAAAAGTTCACGAATTCCTAGGACAACCCTCGTATTATCGCTTATTTCGTCCATTTGGACGAAATTATCAATCATGTTTTACCTCCCCTGAAAATCATTCAAATCTCATTCATCAAAATCATTCCAAAATAATTTACCTTGTCAATATCATGATTTTATTAATTGTAAAATAGACCTCCATGTATAGATAGAAAACAAACAAATCAAAGCTCGTTGTTTATCTATCGCATCAATAAGTAAAGACTGGTAGCCATCTCTTAAATAGAGGTACATTATTGAAAATATGTAATATAAAGTCAGTGTCTAAGTTCTGAAAGCATGGTTTTAAGCCTGTTTCTTTGAAGAGAAGTTAACTTATTTTAAGGTCTGAATGGTTCAACTTTGTTATCTTCTTTGTTACAAACTCCTAAAATCAGGGCTGAATCCCAGGCTACAATAAGTAAAGTGCCTACATTTTCATCCGTGAAAAATAAGACAGATCGATGAACTCTCATAATCCGTGCGATTTTTCGAAATCATAAAAATAATTGACCTTAAGAATGTGGATGAAACCATTAGTTCTATAGTCCACGGGTTGATTTCAGATTTTTTTTAGAAAAAGATTACAAAGATAACTAAATCACGCAATCTTGTTTATTTTCTCTGAAAGCTTAATATAGATGGGAACTTTCCGTTCTTTCATACCACATAATTACATGCTATAAATCAAACAGATATATAGGGAGAAAGTTATGTACACCTATTTTATAGTACAACCCAGTATGTTGATGTAATTTTTTCGTATGATATAACTGGATCAAACCTCACACCGAATACATTGGGCACATAAAACATATTCGTTGCCACGTACATGACCATATCACTTTAAGATTTTCCAGGCAGTACCTTGTAACATGCAACGAAGTCTGTATTGACCCGATATTACCTACATGATAACATACAAGTTATAATATTCATTCAAGATTACACATTGAAATGTAAATATGATTGGCAACTGTGTTGATATTCAAGCTTACCTATTAATTTACAGAATATCAATACCAGATTTTCAAAATAATAATGATAATAATAATAATAATAATAATAATAATAATAATAATAATAATAATAATAATAATAATAATAATAATAATAATAATAATAATAAAAATAAAAAAAAAATATTTGTAAATTAATTCTATTGCCGATTTTACCTGATAATATCCAACGTCACTCATTCTTAATCGTTTCAAGTAATTTCATTTTATTATGGGCAAGTGGCTTTGTATACTAAATAAAGTGTTTATACCTGTTGATGCCTAGTTTAAACAACATAAGACTATCAAGAAATTCCAAATAACATATATATTCAATAAAAAATTATTCTTATTTGTTAACTAAATGTGAACTAAGCGACCCGAAGTGGTCGCATGCTAACTGTTATTACAGTAGTTGCATTCTAACTGAGAATGAAAAGATGGTTAATGCACATAAATCAGTGGTTATAGAACGGTCGATACATAATGAAAGGCCCTAAATCACTTAATGAAATATCGTCCCCTCAGGGGAATTGTTGCATCCATTGCTCCAGTCTGACCTCTTAGGGAATAAATGTAAATGGATGAATATATTTGAACGCGTTCATTGCTTACGCTTAAGCCCTAAGACAGCAACTCCTTTACTCTGGTATCTTGCCGCAGTTAGTAACATTGTGATATTGACTTTTACCTCGATCAAAACCATTCTAAATCACTCACTCGGTGCTCCATTAACTCACTCAAAAACGCTCCGAAATCGTTAAAACAATTCGAAATCTTTATTATACTACGAGTTTCATGGCGTCTGATTGGTTCGTGAAGACACACAAATTGGAGGGGGGGGGGGGGGGGGTTTAATAGAAACTGCTAATTTCGTCAAATTTTGACGAAATTAGCAATTTTGGATCACTTCTCATATATTTAATTCAAAACTCGCTTCACACTCATTCAATATCATTCCAAATTTTTTCCAAAATCATTCGCCTATTCATTTCACGATGTTTTATATGTATTTCTTATTGGAATTTGCACAATAAACAGTACTTTCTGTTTTATTTTACTTTTTTATATGTTCATTGCTTAATATACTCTTGTATGACGTTTTATGATCTGAAGATTTAAACAATACCAGTCAGGTACTTTCGAGTCTGCATATGAAATCAAATCATTTAAAAAAGAAGAGAAGGGAAATTGCGTACGTGTAAAACAAATTGATCTTGTTCGCTCACAGTTTTCAAAGACAATGTATCGTCATCATTTAAATCAATTTCTGAAAAAGTGAGTGTGTGATTATTCCTGTAAAATTTGCTATTTGACGTAGACGTCGCAGTAACGATGTGCTTTTTTAAAAATTAAAATCATTTGATTTTTTGTTTAAATAAGAAATAAATTTGCTGCATAAACTAAAATAATTCATGACTGTACGAGGGGCTATCAAAAAGTTTTGAGACTTTAATCATTTTTGCTATCGTAGATGTCTGACGTCTTAAAAAATTATATGAGTTGAATTGCATGCCTTCTGACTACAAATTTTCCAAGTCTCGGTAGAATAGCATTAATACACCTAAGTCAATGTCAATTAGAATAGAGAGGGGTGCGGCGTCTCGGGGCAAAATAGTGACGTCATGAACGTCAGACCAAGTCTTGATTGCTTTTGTCAGTAATGTTTTTATATGCTATAAACTGTTAATTCCTATCAATTCTCACCAATTAATTATTCCCAAAAGGTCAGGTCACATCTTTACAAATACATACAACTCTTTTGAGTAAAACTCGTGAAAAAGATGGAAATTTTGGGGGTTGCTAAAACGTTTAATAATAGACAATTTGATTTCCACTCTAAACGAAAATTTCGAGCAGGAGAAAACACAGTTATCAATCTTCGATAATATTTAAATAAAACAACATCGGAAAAGATTTTGAGGAATTCAAATCTGATCTTCATTGTTCAATTTGAGACGAAATGCGAGTGCCAAAAAATTAGGTTCTATTAAAACAATAACCCATATTAATTGTAATTACCAAATCAAGTGCCCCGATGTTACGTTCTTTTCGAAAAAAATAGCGTTGTCTTGGTTGATTAGACCTCTTCCAGCGTCGAGCCTTTTCAAGTTAACCTCATAGTTGCAAGTACAATTGTTGCACATTCAATGCTTATTTCAACACAATTTGATTTTTTGTGTTTTTGTGTTTTGCGGGTTTTGTAGGAATTTCTTTCTCAACAGTCAGTTTAAAACTTAAAGTGCCCCGAACGCGCATCGTTCGGTTTCCATAGCGACGGTTCCTGAACAGACGCGTAGTCATATTTGGTTTCATGTTTGTATAATTAGCACTCACATCCATACGAACAATTATTGACAGTTTCAGTAAAATCTGATGAATGATAAAAAATAGGTTGAAATTGTCTCAGAACTTTTTGATACCCCCTCGTATATCATTATAATTCTTGAATTCCCTCTACCTTATAGTCACGTGATTCTGGTACGCATGGCTGTGAATAAAAGACATCACCGAGTAAAACATAAAAAACTCGCCAAAAGGCACATTTAGCGCATGTCTTTCAAGACATGTCCAAAATGTCTTAAAATCGCGGGTATGCTCTTTATGAAAAACTTTGCGCATAATTACCGAGAATACTACACTTCTCTTAGTGTGAATTTTAAAAATTTCATATAATTTTGCGAAAAACTAAAATAAAGGTAACTGTCAAATCTAATAACATTTAAGAAAATTGTTGGATTTTTATTTCTTTTATTTTCATTTTGGTCTATTTTCTTGTTTGTTATTCAATACCATACACAATTATCGTTTGAAAAAGTATGAAAAAGTCACGTATTTTGAAATTACGTCATTTTGCTCGCACCATTTTCGCGAGGAGTAGATTTAATCTTATTAAATGACGATTTAAGAATGAATAAATCAACTACTTGGATCCTAGGGCCTGTTTTACTAAACATCATACGATTATTTTTTGCGTAAGTCAAGACGCTCAAATCTTTTAATACAACAGTAAAACGACTTTATTAAGGGGAGGGGGTGTTTATAAAATGTAACTTCTTTCTTTCGTGATGCAAAGTATTAGCGATTATCTCTTATCTCCCTTTAATTCCATTCAAACATCAATCCTCACACACATTCATTATCACTGCAAAATAATTCCTAGGTTATTCAATATGTCAAATTCAAGATGTTTCAAACTGTGGTCTGAACACAGACGCAACGACCATCCGAATTTTGTACAAAAACTGTTTGAAAAAGTTACCGGGTCTAGCAGATGTCATCTAGAAATACCTTTTGCGAAAAAGAAAATACAAAAAGACTAATTATTTAAGATTAAGAAATTAGATATATTTTAGAAGCTTTCGATCCCGACAATCCTACTAACTTCACGCTGACTGAAAGGGTAAATTTTGTTTCGCCCCTTTATTTATGATAATTCACATGATTTGCACGACAAGCAAAATCCATTTTTTTTTTCAAACAGAGTAATCTCATTAAACAAAAACTTTCGAGGCTAACCAGCTGATAGTTCAATCATGATCGAAATACCTCGTACTATTTTGTGAGAACCGTATGGGTATGATGTTTCACTAAAATAGACTGAATAAATAGAATAGAATAAATTGAATGTATTGCAAGTGCCTTGTTTGTTTTAGATAGACATATTATTTAAGAGATGATGGGAACATTTGTTTATTTCACTGAGGTATGAAACTTAAAACGTAATCAAACTGTATGAACACGCAAAGCTACACGAGTGTGATTAGGTTTTTAGATGCAAATCTCTATGAAATCAATTTATACTCTCTTCAAATCTTATAATTTAATATATCGAAGCAAAACTGTTCAGATTAGATAGATAAGAAACAGATTTGTAATAAGACTACTTTGTGCGGAAGCTTGCAAAATAGCTGTATTCATGTGGGAAATAAAACCAACTTTTCAGCCAATCCGAATGCGCAAATTTTAACATATTCAACTTAAATTTAATAATGTTTAAATAAAAGATACGCAAGAAAAAATGAAAATGAATTAAGAAACGAATCAAATTTATATAAATGATGAATAGAAAGGAAGAAGAAAGTATATAAAGTACTCCAAATGAATGAATAAATAAATACACAAAATGAAACAAATTTAAACGAATTAGAATAAATGAATTAACAAAAGAATAAAAAATATCCTAATAGTCTGTTTTTAAGTCATCTGTTTGAAGCAAAAATTATCACAAGCGTTATAACATTCAGCGGCGTAAAATAAGAGTTGACTTACCCTAAGGACGTATAATCCGCTCATTAGTTTCCATTTAGACTAAATATGGACATCGGATCGGGACTATATTCACTAATGTCGAGAATCATAAACCGTATTTGGAGGAAACTTTCCCGAGTGTCAGGAGGTCTTATTGATTTTCTTCCAACAGAGTCCCGCGGGAGTATGTTAGTATGCGTGAGGGTTGTTTGTTAGCATTTGGCTTTAATTTGTGTTGAAGCGCAAATTGCTTTTTGACTAATTAGAAAATAGCCGGTCAATAAATAGCCACATATAAGGCGTTAATATGGAGAGCGCAGGAAAAAGAGGACAATCGTCAGTTTCAGTGTAAGATCGAAAGGGGCCCATATCTTTCATCGAGTGAACAACAAACCCGAAATTTTTTACGAATAGCCATTCGTTAAATATAGTTTTTGATGTTCAGTAAATGAAGGATTAATCGATCTTACACGAAAAACATTCATTTTATGATAATTGTTACGAACCGTGAACTTTGGGACAAACATCTTCATGGGCATTATTTTGTCATTACTGCTATGTAACGTCATATCGTTGGCTCTGATTTGATAACGTCAAATGAAGGTAAAATAACTTTTATGACGAAGAAATGTTAATGGAGGAGAGAGAAATTCTAGATAATGTTTATAGTAATATCTTTATAAGAATAATAATAATTTGTTTTCTTGTGAATACATTTGGGACTACTTCATACACTGTTGAGTTTTGAAAACAAATAAAACATCACGCCGATTTAAAATAATATGATACAGTTATTCATCAGAAAATAGTCTCTGGTTCATTTGGCACAGATGTACGTGATAAAATTAAAATTTCTTGCATAAAATTCATTTAACGAATCTCTAATTGTTTGCATTTAAACACTCATGCTCATGAAATCTTTAAACAGTTTGAAGATTTACAAAGAAAAACAACCACCACCATCACCACCACTACCATATTTTAGGTTCATATAGATCTACGAGGGTGAATAAAAATTATGTAGACTTGCGTTACAGAAATTTTGATTTCAAAGACTTTGAAAAGAAAACTACAATGTTATTGAATTGCGGCATTTTTCTTTTTGTCGTGTAAATTTGGTTGAAATCCAACTAGTTGGTCACCTGTGGCAACCATTTAAAACATGTAGTCATTTGTTACCGGCGCAAGGTAACGACGTCAATATGACGCTGCGGTATTGATTCCTTCCGTTGAGAGTAACTTTTCAAAATTTTCGACCCAACAACAAGCATAATTTCTGTGTCGAATGTCCATTGGATAGGTCTTATTTTCAAATCCATCTGATCCAAATAAACAACTAAAATGTGCAATGTGTTTAAGATACTGAACTGATGTTGATCTGTTACAATTACACATCAAACATCGAGGAGACGTTTTCCGTTCTGAGTGTAATCCTTCAGAAACGCTCCTCAATCTAAAAAAAAACCCTTTGAAGCCATTTAAAAAGAAGGTATCTGCTTATATTTGAAAACCTTTTAGCATATTTTATCATTTTTTTGCATGAAATGTACGTTTTCGGGTCGTCATAGGCATGCGTTAACGGACAAAAGCAAGACGTTATCGTAATAAAATGTGGATTAAAAAGTAAATACTCGTGCCATTAACGCCCGGCCTTTTTTTACGTAAATATCTTCTGACTGGGCCTAAGAAGTCTAGCAGTTTCTAGGACTAACATTAATATAGAGCAAAAATAAAAACGTTGATCCTATTATGACGTCAACACTTTACCAAGCAACGTAGGAATAACAAAAGTGACGGCGCATTGTGACGGCGCAATGCATAAATCAATTTTCCGACACATTATTGGCTTTGGAGCTAGTTTCAATGCGCTCCTATCAATTATTTTGGAATTTCTTTTTTAAAAAAATACTTTAGTTTTCCTTTTTTATGCAATAATAGCGTCAATTCACGTCTTTTCAGCCGTCACATTTGCAGAGATCCTCAAAATGATTAAACGCCCTCGTGCTTTGCACTCGGGCGTAAACCATTTTTCGGGTCTCTGCTAATGTTAACGCCCTCAAAAACGTGAATTAACTCTATTTTAACCTCTCGATTAGGTTTTCTATAGGTCCAGTAGACCTTTATTATTGCCCGGTTGTCTATGGCTGCGCCGGTGCCGTCATTTCGAAGTTCAAAAATCGACGAGTGCCCTAAGCTTACCGACTTTGAATTCGAAAATACCAAATGGATTATGATTAGATTTTTTAAAATCCCTACAGATTACGTCAATACGTAAATAGGCGAAGTTTGGAAGGGTTTGGTCCAAATTGATGGGAAATTACCGGTAGTAATACTAGGAAGTAGCGTTACAGAATCGGTTGCGCCAGTGGCACCTACCCAGGAATATCAAACCTTGGATTTTTAGCTCACCTTAGCACATCGTGCTCAAGGTGAGCTTTTGTGATCATTGAATGTCCCTCGTGTGTCGTCCGTCGTCCGGCGTCAACAATCTTAGTGTTTACACTCTAGAGGCCACAAATATGGCCCAATCTTCATGAAACCTGGTTAGAATGTTGGCCAGGTCACAAGGATGAACCTTATCGAAAATAGGAAGGATCCATGCCAAATCACGAGTAAAGGGGCCTTAAAGACAATTTTCTTGTTTACACCCCAGAGGCCACAAATATGGCCCAATCTTCATGAAACTTGGTCAGAATGTTTGCCGGGTTACATGGATGAATCCTATTGAAATTGGGAAGGATCTATGCCATATCACAGGAAAAGGGGCCCGTTTTTACACTCTAGAGGCCAAAATATGGCTCAATCTTCATGGAACTTGGTCAGAATGTTTGTCAGGTCACAAAAATGAACCCTTTTGAAAATGGGAAGGATCCGTGCCATATCACAGAAAAAGGGGCCTAAATGACAAGTATCTTTTTTATGCTCTAGATGCCACAAATATGTCCTAATCTTCATGGAACTTGGTCAGAATGTTGGCCAAATCACAAGGATGGACCCTATCGAAAATGAGAAGGATCCATGCAATATCACAGGAAAAGGGGCCTTCGTGTCAATTATATTGTTTACGCTCTAGAGGCCAGAAATATGTCTCAATCTTCATGAAACTTGGTCAGAATGTTGGTCAAGTCACAAGGATGAATTCTTTTGAAAATGGAAAGGATCCATGCCATATCACAGGAAAAGGAGCCTTAATGATAGTTTTTTGTTATATCTCAAGAGGCCACAATTTTGACCGGAACTTCTTGAAACTTGGTTTCGTGTAGAAATTATCTCCTTTATGACATCTGCCTATTTAAATGATGTGATGTCCCAGGGGTCAAAGAGACTCAGGTGAGCGATCTAGGACCATCATAGTCCTCTTGTTTATATCAAAGTCATAGTAGACTCTTGTAAATTTAGTAATTTAATATAATGTTAACATTAAATGGTTTGAGACGTGTATTTTTTTTATCTAATTCCGTCAGGAAATTCCAAAGTTATAGTAAAAGTCCGCGTATTTCTTTTATCCACCCGCGTACATTATTATTGACACGATTTCAGACACACTGATGGTCAGCTAACTGGTGTACCAAATGCAAACGGAAGGTTTATTTGCGCACAAGCAGTTACTGAGCATGGGACACCTCATGTCATACCATTTTAACCAAAACATAGTGAAACTGAAAAATAATCTGTATAACAACAGGTTTGACGACAACATTTCTCAATACGTGCAGCGACTTTAAGACCAGTATCTGCAAGTTTGGATAAACAATCATTGTTCTAAGTCAAAACTACATGTAGCCGGATTTTGTCTATCAAAATTTTATCTTTCAAATGAAACTATTTGCCATCTAAAATGCCATGGTAACGAGTACCCGGCACAGCAGTAAAGTAATTCATATATTTGGTCATCATTTGTAATGAAATTTGATCAACCCTCGTATAGTAGTTGATTGTTAAACTGGTCACACAAAGATTTCTCAACTATGTGTATGTGTGTATGCCAATTATCAATAAAATGTGGGATAGAAAAATGGACATTTAGATCAAAACAACGAATAGCTCGGATTATTGGTTCTCGTATTCAAATGGAAAGTATATGGAATTCGACTGTAAACTCTTTCCCTGGACCTGATATTGTGCACGAAGAATCTTCTATATGAATGAGAACCCCATTTCCGATTTTTAGCCACATCTCTCTGTTAAATACGTATAGGTCACCACTATAGAGTAACCGTGAGGCTAGGACCCAATCCTTCAAATACAAAAGGACAACTACAGATCCAACTAAATGGAACTTGGGGAACCAGCGAGTGGTTACAGACAGCCAATCAGTGAGTGGCATTCATATCCTTGACTTTGAGGGTAGTGGACCCGTAATAAATCCTCAACGTTTCGGAAGTCACGATCTTTCAAAATTGTATCAGAGGTTTCCTAATGAAACCTGTTCAAGTTCATGGCTCCCGAAACATTGCGGTACTATTACTACCTTATTTGTATACAGTCGGGCAAAAAGAATATCTGGGTAGCGCGTGAAGTGTCTATCCTTGTCACTTTTTTTATTGTCTCAACAAATTAGAAAGGGGACCATCTTGTTAAGTCGAAAAAGATATTTGTCGGCGAGAAATGTGCATACTGATCGGTAACTTTTTCTTCTTTCTGAATCTGTTATTTTTTCCTTACTTTGCGTCTATTGTTGGAATACAAGCTCTTGTATCTCGTCTCGTCTCGTCTCTTTTTTTCAAATATTTGTTTCAATGAGTTCGTAAAGAATCCGTTTTCTCACACTATGCAATTTTTTAAATGGCTTAATTTTCGGTGTGACCCTAGTTCACAGAAAAAACAAACATAAATAGTAATAGTAATAATAAAAAAATAAACAAAGGAACAAAAAACCCCTACAAATTGCAAAACGAAATTTTCAATAATAATGTTGTAGACAATATCATTTGTCGTTAACCCCAAGAACCAAGCTAGAATTCCACATTTTCCTTGAAATTTCGAAATAAATTAGATTTTAGCGAACACCTTCGCCTTAATGCAGGCATATAAATATGGCTTACAGGAGACTTTGAAGATGATGTTTCTTGTACTTGAAAGAGAAAAAACAAGGCGAGCATTTTAGATGCATTTAAATATGTGAATGACAATGGAATTATGCCAAATACCATTTATGGTAGAGCTAAAAAGACAAACAAACAAAGCAAAGACCAATTATCAAAAAAGGGGAAAAAGTGCATCATTATTGAATCATTTCTATCGACATTTTTTATACGCGTCCGTATATTTGCATCATCTTCTCCCTCATTCGGAACATCGCTCGGACTTTTCCGTAAACTGGAAAGTACCTCGGACGTAAGTGTAGTAATTTTTGGTCATTTTTTCGGTAATTCGGCTCCTGGTGGTACTTTGGTTTATACGCTTGAAGAAAAGTTTATTCCTTTAAAATTTTCCGATCGTCTGTGGAAATCATTTTGACATGTTATAATTTGAAAGCAAAACGCAGTAAAACACTGCGTTTTGTTTTCAAATTATAATATGCCCAAATTTTACCTTACGTTGACTTTATTTTTCGCAACGTCATCCTTAGTTATGTTTGTGACGTCATATAAACCCACGTGCGAAATGACGCGCTTTCATGAATGCGCCCGTATTATTCCCGAGGTCTATTCCGTAGAATCGCCGAGGGTTCCCGATTGCTTCTCCCTCTGTCCATGAATTCTGACCGAAGTCCTTCCGGTCTGCCGTCCCTCCACATCTTGGGCCTGTTTTACTAAACATCTTAGGGTCATTTTTTACATCTGTCAAAAATTAAAGTTGCTTCTACAGTAGTACCTAAATATGTTCTGCCATGAATCATCTTGATTGGAATCGTCTTCTAAACAATGGATGGAAACAATAGGTACGGTTTGTGATTTTGATTTAACATTAATTTTTTCGTAAGATGTTTTGTAAAACAGGCTCCTTGCGAACGCAACTACTCCTCCTTATTGGCATATATTTTGACAATGACCATCAATATGATGATAAAACATGTGTTTGTCAAATATTTGAAAGTTATAAAATGGTTTTGCTTTTGTTATAATCGAAAAATAGCAGTTCTATGATATACATGGATATAGCAGTCTGTTCATAGTGCTTGTTCTACCAATCTATTTCATTAAAATAACAAGACCAATTTCTTTCAAACTTCATAGAAAATATTAACAAAATAGTTTATCTCTCTCACAAACACATTTTAAAAATTGTTTTATAGACTATTGCTCAGTTGCGAGAGGGTTTTCACATCATCTTGTTTTAGTTTAGATATGACCAAGAAATTGTCACCATTTGTATCGAATTTGTTTTATTGTGAAACCAGAACAGAATCGGATAGTCTTGGATATCTACAATCAACAAATCACGTGATTGTTACCGGACAGACGATTGGTTATGTTAAATCGATCAAGGTGAAAACAACAGGGAGCAATGTTTTTGTACAGAGAATCGAACTAGAAGCAGGAGAAAGCGGATTAATGTAAGCATATTTTCACGTTTTTCCGATTAGATGAAATTGGAAGAGTAGAATCAAATTGTCGCGACAACGGCTTACCAAGCGAATGTTTGATTTATCGCTCGAGCGTAGAAGCTCGGGTAAGCATACATTACCTGAGCTTCTATGATCGAGCGATAAACCACCACCACCACCACCAACAACAACAACAACAACAATAACAATAACAACCACAACCACCACCCAGTAATTTGAGGAGTATAACCTACGCTATTACACTCCTTATTCCATATCCAATCTTGCGTTCAATATGAAAACGCTTGCGAAACGTTTAAGAAAAGGTATCCGCTTTGCTTAAATAGTACAATTCCTAAATGCTGAAAAACGTTTTTTTAGCATCAAGAACGACGTAGGGAGTTTTCCGTACAAACGACAAAGTTTTGAATAGTATTAATTCTACTACCAAGCATTCTGTTGTCATTCATTATTTTGCATTTGAGCCAGCTCTAACTTATGGTTCTTCAATCTGGCTTCAATATGTTGTATTCAAGATGGATATCTGAAACAAATTAAGGTTTACGTTTTTCGACTAAAACCGTCGTTTCACTATAGCGTCCAGGTTATCGTTGGAGGAAACGTTTGTAATGACCCAATGCCGTTGCTCAACGTGCATTGCTGGTACACATTTCAATTTGATCCGTCAGAGGAAAAAGAGGCCATCTAGGAAGTGCTTGAAGTGTTGACTTGAGTCAGACTACGCAGTCTGACTTGTGTAAACATTTTACGGACTTAGCTGATTTCCTGATTCTATGTGATAATAATCATGGAACCTTTCTATGTAAAAAATTAACGGACTTGATTGATTTCCTGAATCTATGTAGCAATAATCAAACAATCTTCCTATGTAGAAATTAACGGACTTGATTGATTTCCTGAATCTATGTAGCAATAATCAAACAATCTTCCTATGTAGAAATTAACGGACTTTGTTGATTTTCCTAAATCTATGTATTCATAATCAAACAACCTTCCTATGTAGAATTTTAACGGACTTAATTAATTTACCGAATCTATGTATTCATAATCAAACTATCTTCCTATGTAGAAATTCAACGGACTTGGTTGATTTCCTGAATCTATGTAGTAATTATTAAACAATCTTCCTATGTAGAAATTTAATTGACTTGATTGATTTCCTAATCTCGTTTGTAATAATCATAGATCCTTCCCATGTAATAGTTTGACTACTTTTGCCTATACATGTTGCTCTGCTGTGTAAAAATGGCTTTCGAGGATCACCTACTTTTTGACTTTGAGAAAGAATTTCAATGTGGGCGTTTGCAATATTTCAAGTGTTATCTCTGCAAATCCCTGTCAGAAAGGGGATTAACAAATCTCAGGCGTAAAGCTCGGTTCTCATTCGAATGTCAGAAAGCTATGAATTAGTTTGAGGTGCGCTTTAAGAAGGCTAAGAGGCTATTGCAATATTTTTGCAAAACAGCTGAAAAGCTAGTATTACACAACACTTCTGACTTTATGAAGAATCGGTGACAAAAGAAGCGATAAGACGGCGACTGATCTGTGCATCGGGCAAATAAATGAGGTTTACCTTTAAAGCTGCTCTTTCACAGTTTTTCATAAAAAATACAAAACGTGTTCTTAGATTTGGAAATGTGTGTATTTTTAGAAGATTGAGAATGGCCCAAGGGCATTGGCACTAAAAACAACATATTTCAATAATTTTGCAGTTTATTTTTTCGACGCGGAAAGCTCCAGTCTATTTATTTCGTGTCTATAAATTACAAAACCATTGCTTTCCGTGAATAATCTTTCATTTTTGCTTGTATTGATATGAAGTTTCCAGCTGTCAAATAATTTTTATCTTAATCTTTGATTGAATAAGACATATATACGGAATTAACACGCGTAAATAGTTTGCTCGAAAACTGAAGAATAATTTTGAAGGCGTTAGTAGTTGCTTTATTTTTCAGAATGATTTTCGCCAAATTAAGGAATATCAGTCTTTCTTTCCATGCGTTACCAGATTGAATATTATTATTTTAAAGACTAAGGTCGTTACTTCCAATTAATTTTACGAAAATTTTCAAAAAGCACATTTTCCCGATTTGTGAAAGAGCAGTTTTAATTACACGTCGGTGAGTTTAACATTCAAATAACTCTGCCGACTATTCGGTGCCATCTTTTAGATTTGTTAATGTTGATATTGTAGTGACGACAAATCGCTATGGTCGATTTTGTACTTTTTCTCTAATTTATTTCTAACCATTTTCACTCCGTTTGGTATCGGCGATTACTCGTTGACGCGAATCGCCGACCATTCGAACATCTCGCCGATGTATCAGCAGCACGCTACTTAATCGACTGTGTGATTTCTGCCTCATCGCTGGTCAAATAATAAGATATCGTCACATCGGTGGGTTGACTAAATTGCAAATTAAATATTTTTTCCTTACATCGCTGGCGACCGACCGACGCTTTGATTTACTGATAAGCTGATTAAAACCAACTTTATATACTGAGCGACCTTAAAAACGCAACAAAGTTATTTTAAAATTGAAGGACTGAAAAGTATATTTGGTTGAACTAAAATTAGCCTAATTCATACAAAGAAGATACTCTGTTGAATCGACTTAATCTTCATTTGATCTGACGCTTTGGTTAGTTTCCAAATAGCAATCTACTATGCACTCTTTCTTTGACATTGCACTTTTCATGGTTGATTGATTTAACAAATCAAAAGTGTCGAATGGTAGACATTTCAAAAACCGTTAAAAGAAATGAAATCAAATTACTCACTTTGCAAAGACTGTAATCTGAATCGAGTATCTCAAAAGGAAAATTGTTCCTTAGAATCGGAACGTCGTTAACCTCGATAAGACTAAACAATTATTGATTTATTCCACCAATAACGTGTAAAAATGACGTTAGTGTCATGCCGTACAAACGATAAAAAAAAAAAACGACATGTCTGCTAAGAGGTAAAAAGTGTGAACAACCAAAACCGCATTCACATGGACAACGTTTGTGGTTCTACAAAAGGAATTGAACAGCATGTAAGTGACGTCATTTCTGTTCAAAAAGACGACGTTTTTGTGTCGTCTTTTGACCAAACGTGCTTTAAGGCAGTATTGATGATTTGTTTGACCTCTTGATTCATTCAACTTAACTCTGAAATTTGTTTGACTATTGTTTCATTTCAAAAGAAAATATCGTTCTAACAGTAGGGATATGGAGAAATTTCGACTTTCGTGGGTATGTTTAAATTTGCCACCGTATTGGGAATACACGAAAATGTTTTAAAATGACATTGATATTGAATTAAAAGTAACATGTTAAGGTAATAAAATGAGTATATTTTAGTCCGAATATGTTCACTTATATTTGCATTTTAGTGCTGTTTTTAAGTACTGCGTTTTAACAGTCGCTCAGTATATTTATATTTAAATGTTTCCAATCAATATTTGTTCGGGGAAAGGGTAAGCGTATGGAAATAAAATCTCTACGGAAAACTTATCTAATCCAATTTTATTCTCTACGATTCTATGGTTAATGTGAAATATGTCAATCACAAACATTTTCATGGATAGATCCCGGGGCGTTGATTTAATCTAGGCTGCTCTTGACCGCTCTATTTGACACATCACTACATTCTAAGTATAGTATAGAAACGAGTAACGTGGTATATGGGAAATGGACACGAGCGTAAGCGAGTGTCTGTTTCCCATATACCGCGGCACGAGATTTTCTTATTGACTTAGACCACGCTTTTTAACAACTTTCGCATATTTAATTTAACCCTAGTACAATGAAAAAATAGCAAAATTCGCAGTAATATTTTGGGCAACAATGTAAGAATATCCCGAAAGAACTTATGATTCGATTATCGTTGCGTTTTATGATCTGTTAAATTTAGCGATTTTAGAATTATGTCGCTTGTGAAAAAAACGCTAAGATAGTATTTTGATATGACTCAGTTAACAAAACTGTCGAGATTCACGAGCGAAATTGTCTAGATTCACGTACCGAGTGTCATACAATTGTATATCTGTTTTTACAGAAAAAAACATCGTGAAATTGACAAGGTGAGTGATTTTGGAATGACATTGAATGCGTGCGATAAGTGAGCTTTGAGTGAATTTAGAGGGAGGTAATCCACTATCACCAATGTTGTTAATGCTGAACAAATATAAAGATATTTATTTCCTCCCTTTAATAAGATATGAATACAAGTTCTATAACTAGCTTCTTATTTCTCCAAGAACCAAACAGCCGCTTACAATTTCAATTATATAAGTGGAATCGCGATTTTTTTGCTAGCTATATTTATTCTGAATGTAGTTGCTTATCTTATCTTTTTAGTAACTTTGGAGCGTTTTTGAATGTTTGAGTGTCTGTAATGAATGCATAGAGCGCGGAGTTAGCGGATAAGAATGGTTTGATTGAGATGATTGTCTATTTCACGATGTTGCTAACTGGACAACGCATGGTTTGTATCTGTGGAATATACTTTGGAAATACTGATCCCTGATTGGCCAATTCACCCCAAGCGTGGTCAAACCACATGACTGTACCGACAAAAAAAAAAAAAAAAAAAAAGAAAAACACGCAATATTTGCAATTCCTTCTCTGGTAGTAACTTTATTTATATCGTGAAAATTGTGGTCTACCATAAAACAAATGACCGATGAGAGTTATTTGAATTCTAAAAAAAAAAAAAAAAAAAAAAAAAAAAAACCCACACACACACAAACACACCCCCCCCCCCCATTATCCGTAATCTTCAAGTGAGTTACACACATGTAGGATAACTGTTTGTTTTAATGTGAGATAGAATTATCTTTCATTACATGAACAACAAAAGCTATATTTAAACCAGTGGCAATGACACAAACAAACTTTTTTTTTCATTTTGATATATTATAAACAACCGGTTATTAAATTATACAGCAACATTATGACGTTATGCATTTAATAGACCCAGTTTAGATGACCTTAAATAGGATGGAATAAACGAAAGCAGGGTATATTTATTTTGATAATTTTACTAATTAAGGAATAGGATAATTAAATGATAATATACCAATATTTCTCTAAAATCTTGTAAAAAGCATTATCAAATCTAGTGATAGTTGATTATATCTTAAAGTATAATCGAAGGGGAAAAGCAGTAGGCCTAATAATTAGATAAATTGAGCCTGTGCTAGAACAATTTCTAGTTTGCATTATTGAGAGACATTGAGCTGCCTGGGCAGCAAAATGAGGTAATAAAGAATTCTTTGATTGAGAACAGAGATTATTATAGTGGATACTAGTAATCGTTTGTTTCAGTGTAAGATCGATTTATATTTAATTGAATGAACAACGAAAGCAATGTTTTCCAAGAGTGGAAGAGCCACAAGTAAAAATTTACTTTTTGGTGTTCATGAAATGAAATATCAATCGATATTCCTCGAATAACAAAACGATTATTCTATTTCTTTAATGCAAAAATAAAATAAAATGTGATAATTTCAGGACATTTTCCTTAAGCTGTGTATAGAGTGCGTTATGAAGACTCAGATGAGACTGTACGATTGCACAGCAGATCAGAGTCTTAGCGTTGATCACAAGATATATTGTAGAAAATGTCACACACAGGCTCAGTTGAACATTTACAATGATTTTCATTCATCTTGTCTTTACGTTTCCTTATTTGGAAACCAAGTAAAATTGGAGAGGGAAAAGGGGCTCGCGGTAAGCAATAATTCAACAAAGCCTGCGTCTTCTGCGAAACTGCTCTGCGTTTAGGATGACAAAACGGTGCAAATTGTTTGTCGATTATGACCCTGTTTGCGTGCAAAAACACGTACAAAGCTTCGACGTGTTGTCATCCTGAACGCATGACAATTATGAATTTCCACTATGTGCCTTATAACGTGACGGTTCTTATCGCACTTATGTGAAGTAATGGCCATAAAACGTTGTTCGATTGCATGCCGAATTATGGGGTCTTTCTGTAAAATTGGCTATGATTTGAATATGTATGAAACAATCCGCATAATACAGTCGTAAATTAGCATGAAAAAGAGTGTTTAATATGGGGGACAGCCATCGAGCTCTTTGGGGTCACAGAAAAATGGTACATACTCGTATACGAAGTTTGAGCCTTTCTTTCAATGAAAATATTTCACTGTATAACTCTATCCATACGACATAAAAACCTTTGTAAAATTGAATCGAAATCAATATGCTAGAGACACTAGATGCAGTATTGTGAGTCGGTATTTATTTCAAAAATATTTTTTTTAATATTTACGGTTTAGAAAAGAAAATCAGGTGAAGTGGACTAAGATCAGACTGTACATATGTGCAGGCTGATCTTTGTCTAAACATTCTGTAAAAGGAGGAATAGCCCGGTTTCATCATGACAAGAGTTAAAAGTTATTTGATTACAGACAGCTTTGGAATGAAAACTCTAAAGTTCCTAATTTCAACGTGCTTCACAGAAAGATCAAAAACCAGCAGATTCACGCGTTTGGGTAGAAAACAAAAAAAGTACTTGTTCTTCGATTGAAAAAGACGTCTAACAACTCATGTTTTTGACTCATGTTTTTTATATTATATACATGTATATTCCCCAAAACTTTGTTTGCATATGTGCAGTGTAGTCTTATGAAGTACAACCCATCTGCACGTTATCTCGTTGAAGCAAGATGCGTCAAAATAATTTAACTGTTTGAAAGAATCTTGAACTTAAAAGCAGTGATATTCTCATCCTAGACTTATGTGTCCTTAGTAATTATGCAATTCGTAAGGCTATTTGTATGGACTTAAAAAAGTCCATTTTTCCTTTGTCGCAGGCGATTATTTCATAATGCATGTGCAATATTTGCCTTATATGTCTTTATAATATAATATATATATGGTTCAAATTTGGCTCATGATACAATCGCCTGTGTCCTAAGCCACGAAAACCAATCTTGTTATTATCAGCATCAACATCTCGCCATTTCTTGTTTAGTACAATGTTTAAATTATTTTTTTTACAAATTTGATTGATATTCTTTGCATAAATACTCCAGAGACTCTTTTCTACTTTTTTCCAGGTATAAGTTTTGCGTCAATGATACTTTGAGAAGTACAACAACGAAGAACTTTGTTCCAGTCACAACGTGTTCTTGACATGATTTTAAAATAGTCTCTGACTAAAACGCTTTCAGTGTAACCCAAATCTTTAGTTTGTTCATTAAATAAGATTTTTATTCTGCTGTTTGTTTGAGTTATTTCACAAAATTAAATGTGACCTGTCTCACAAAAAGGGACTATCCGTGAACTATGTATGATATGTAAATACATACTCATTGCAGACAAGTAAAGATAAGAGGGGAAAACCAGTCTTAAATCTTTATTTCTCGTTGAAACCTATGTTGTGGGTACTCATTTGAGTTGTCTTGACAAGACGATTTCAATAAGTACCAGCATTAAAGGTTTTGTGCAATCATTTTTTGAAACATTCCATTAGAAATCAAATTACCTCCTCTTAATGTAGCTCTAATTGCACACATCAAAGTGCAATGTATCACATTGAAATGGAAGAAAGTAATTCAATTTATTTTTGACCATTTATACGAGAATTAACATGACAATATTAAACGAGAGTAACCCTGGGTAGTGCTTCAGACTGTACTTTGTTAAAATATGAGCCAATTTTTTCCAACAGTCATGCAGTTGCTTGTTCTCTACAAAATGAACCTTTTCCACAATGTTTTGGCTATACCGCTATAGCTATGACAGTATTATGTTGCTCAACTGCTTGTGCTAATAAATAGCTTCATTTTGATATGTAATATACCTGGCCATGCTGCAAATGAATAGCCCTTAAAATTTGGTCTCAAACACTTTACATAAACCTTAACTCGTCGAAAGCCTTTTTATAAACATACAAATTTGCTTGGTTTATCTATTAAAAATAAATAACGCTTCTATTGGTATATAAACAACATTCTCTTGCACCCGATGTTGTCGCCGCTCCACACCAAGACACGCCCATACATGTTTAAAGTTGTTCTGTGTGCAAACACGTAGAAATATTGCTCGTCAAGCCACATCTGTAATACATAGTTTAAAATTTATTCTATCCTGCGTTTAGGATCCCAAAACGGTGCAAACTGTTTGCAAATTATACCCCGCTTTGCACACGCACTTGCGTGCAAAGCGGAGTATAATTTGCAAGCAGTTTGTACCGTTTTGTGATTGTGAATATAGGGCTGGTGAATTCGAATTTTGATTCAATCTTATTGCCATTTTTGAGAATATTTCAATGAGTCTTCAGTAGTCTTTCTTAACAAAAATAAGCTAGAAAGCAGGCCCCAAGCGTTGTTGATAAATGCGTTGAAAGTCAAACTGACGCCTTTGCAGGCAGCCCTAGTCTTAATTGTATGCCGAAGCTTCGTAAACAACATTAATGTCATGAAAAGTATGAAAATGACTTATTAATGGTATCAAGTATTCCAGTCATAAAGAGCGACTGGAGCACTTGGTTATTGGATTCCTGGTATTTCCCAACCAAGTACTACCATGACATCTTTTTCCAGGACCATTATCATTCGGAACACCACTCGGCAAATCTAACGATCAACCTCGGATATACATAGACAGACTTTTTTTGAACATTACAGGGAAACCTGTTGAACAATCGATGGCGTCATTTAAAATGGCAAAAGCCATACAAATTTGAAGTAAAAACATTCGACGTCGCCAACGCTACTCCTTTAAGTCAAAGACGTGAAATCTTCGTTTTCTTATTCAATATCTTTAGATTCCTAGATAACGGCATCTTCGCAAGCCAAGGGTTCTAGCTCCCCTATGTTCCTTACGAACACCGTTTTGATTTCAGTGGGTTAAGTGTACTCTGAAACGACCTTCTAAACGGCCACATTGCATTTGCTACGTTTAACCATATTTGTAGTCATTTGACGAAGTATCTTTTAGTTCCACTGTCGAATTCCGCGCAATCTAAAAGAAAAAAAAAAGGATTCGAATTCTTGTCCTTGGTGTCAGTAGCAAACAGAACCCTAATTCACAAAAGAACCATCATTCACAAAAGTAAAAATAGTTGCACAATTTCGAAGAATTTCAAAATTTCGGTCTAAGAAATACTCGGAACCTACTAGTCACAAACTTCGATTGGTATTACGTAACAGATACCAAAACACTGAAGAAATAGCATTAGGTTTTTGTTTCTCACACAAGTATAAAATGTTAAAATTACCCCACCCACCAAAGTAAAATGAGAAACAACGGTACCCTAGAGTTCGCTGCTTTCGTCACTTTTTCTCAGGTCAATGTTAATGAAAGATTCCCTCTTAATGATTTTTCTAATACAATTCGACTACTTCCCATTACAGATACCAAATAAATATCACTTTTTCAGCAAACCCAAGTGACCGTTTAGAAGTTCCCTTCAGTCAACTTTTAATGTATACCACAGCGAAGTTCTCCAAAAAATATTAGGTTCTGTAAAGGGATTGTCCAATTTATCCTGGTAGCCCCAAGCGTTGTTGATAAATGCGTTGAGAGCACACATCGTTTCGCCGATTGCGCCATGCATAGCAATTGTTCCGAAGATGTTGGTCGCATTCATTTTGTATTCCAAGTTGACGAAAAATATTTGAAGCCAGCCCCTGAAGAGATATATATAATACATACTTAGTGTATTATATGAAAAAAATATCTAACAAGGTTGGGAGAATAGAAAATTGTCGAGGCTCTGCCGAGACAATTATCAATTCCAACAACCGAGTTGGATAATAAGTTTCCAAAATTAACCGCATTATATCATTGTTCTAAAAATAACTATGTGATATCATAAAAAAATATCATACGGGATGTTATCACACGATTATTTGTTTAGTTATAAGATAAAATACATACTTAGTGTATTGTATGAAAAAAATATCTAACTCGGTTGTGAGAATTGATAATTGTCTCGGCAGAGGTTAAAAAACGTTTCTCAGGCTCAACTGATAATTATCTCGAATTTAAATATAAATAAATGTATGAAAATTGTTATTTTATTATTAATAATCATATATAACAACTTTTTAATATTATCTATTATGTTTATACATTAAAATGAGTATTAAAACAGAAAAACGGCTTCAAACTCAAATTGAAATTTGAGAAAATTTTGAATTGAACCTGAGAAAAGTTTTATAACCTCGGGCCCCGACCTCTTCGTGAAAAGGATTCATTTTTAAAAACTTACGAAGCAGTAGCAGTCGGAGTCGAATTTGTTTGAATGTAGAATGTAACGGTTTCTCCTTGTCGGAGTATAGGTGGGATCACTGAGTCACTCTTATCACCCTGAAATTATTATTTATCATGCAATGAAGCTTGTATTGACCTGATATCACCTGTCTGATAACATGGCATAATATCAGGCAGTCTATTTTTAGAAACAATTTGAATACACTTTCACTTGAATTTCTTCGTTTCTAGTTTCTAAGGGTTTATTATTATTAAGCGATATAAAAAAAATGCATGATAAATAGAATACATGTAAGTGTCTTAAAATATCAATGTTATCTGGTCCCGCTTGCGAGAAATTATCTGGACTCGGCATAACCTCGTCACGATAAATTCTCCCAACCTCGACCAGACAACATTGATATTTCAAGACACTTACACATTATTTCCCATTGTTCTGTTATCCAGGAAAACCTGCCTAAATTACTTTACTGGATCATTTAATGCGTTCAACCTTGATTGTTCAAAACGAATAATCTTAGACCAATATAAATTCAAACAATTTTAACCGTAAATTCATTGTGTGATTTAATGCAAAAGAGACAGCAAACTCGTTGTGGAAAAAAGAGCAATTTTCTTATTTCCTCACTGTTTTGCCCTTTTATTGTCTTCAGTGCTTCAGTTAGCATATTTCTTAACAATTACAAATGATCTAATTCTCCTTGGGAAAAAGCATTTGTTTTTTCTTGTTTTATTTATGATGATAAAGCTTTGTCTATCTTATTGTCTTTAGAAACCATGTGTCTTTGATTTAAAAAGAAATGTGAGTTCTAAGTTCAGCCTTTTATAAAATTGCTGAAATAAAAGTCTAAAGTCCAAAAAAACGACTTACTCTGGTAAAGAATAATTTGTTTTTTCGGCCTTTTTTACACTATCACTTCCACCAGAGATTTTCATGTCTTCTACATGTATTATATCACCTTTACAAATGACGTCATTATGACGTCATCAAAATGAACGTTGAAAAACGCGACATTTCTTTGATGATAGGAGTAAATAAGACGTTTAAAAGCACGACAATAGCTGTTTATAAGTGTGACCCGTCATGCGAAAAGGTACTGTCTGGGTAGTGCGTTAAGTGTCGACCCTTGTCAGACTGTGCGGATTGCGCAGACTGACTTGGGTCGAAACTTTTCGCAATCAACTAATTTTCTGAAACTACAATAATCATTTTACCTTCCCGTGAAAGAATGTTTGAAATACGACGTCTGATTGGCCTGTACAATAACCAATTTCTTTTTTTAAATTTTATTTTGTGGAGTTCCAAGATGGTCCCTTTTCGCGAGACGGGTCACTTATACGCGAAAAAGAATCTGTTATTCGATTTTGTTTGAGACAAGCTGATCTTAACCCAGTATAGAGTAAAAATGGTATTGAATAAGCTTGTCATGGCGCGCTCAGTAAGTATTTATTTCTAGAATCGGTTGAGATTAGCTTGTTTTAAACGAAATCTCATGACATCCCAAATATATTTTCTTGTCTGTTCGTCATTTAGGACGCAATTGACGCCGGCCCTCTGACTTAAGCAATCTAAAAACTTTTCATCATTAAATTTCAATCAAATGACCGACCGATTAAAATCAACAAAATATCTACGTGTAAAATCATATACATGTATATGATATATAAATAAAATATGTTTAAACTGTAAGTGGAAATCTGCAATATCATAAGTGAAAACCGAATTGAAATTCGTTTTCGTGATAACCCAACACACATTGTGGTGTTATTTTACCATTTTAAAAAAGTAGAAAGCATACAGATTAGGCCAAGACCTACGTCTGTGAAGCCTGATCTTGGTCTATACTGTCGGTCAAAAATTTGTGTATAACAGTTATACGCATAGATACGACAACGCATCCCTCCTTTGATAATCTGATGTGGGATTACATCAGATTATCAAAGGAGGGATACGTTATCGTATCTAGTATACGCAGTAAACAGCGTGATAACGGTTAAGGGTTTAAAAAAGCCGCCGCCGCCAATAAAACAACAACAACAACAACAATAACTTAATTTCGTTTTACCCCGGCTAGAATTTTCTCCAATTCCAACAGTCTGTAGTAATTGTTGTTCGGCTCGAAAGTTGGGTTTGAGAGCCAATCATTTCCAAGACCGGTACATATCTTTGTCTGGGTATCGAACTTTCCACCAAATGTGGCTCATAGGATCACCGATAGCACACGCTAGCCCGTCTAGTTTCCCATCACCATATAGGATTTTCAGATTTAATTTTCTCTCACGTGCAAATGTGCTGTCTGCACAATACAGAAGTACGAATAAAAAAGCTATAAATTCTGCCATACCAGCTCTAAAATAAGTTGTGGCAATACTTTGAGATTTGCACAACTCATGCAACCTATTATAATGTCAATTGCAGAGATGTTTGTGAGATGTGACCCATAACACTAAAATGAATTATTTAAATATTTTAAAAGACTCACTCCCGCAGTTATCAACTAAAAGCTATTTTTTCTAAAGACATTACATAGAAATGTGGTATAATCGTTGCATAGTCTTCATAACTCTAACAAAAGCGATAAGACTTGATCCTTGTCAGCTTTCACACTTCTGGTAGTCTGATCAGGAACGGCAATTTTAGTGCTTTCAGGATGGTCCATTTATGTGTGACGTGTCAAAAATGGGACCCGTCAGAAAAAAAGGGATAATATGTCCTGCATTCAGGATGAAAAAACGGCGCAAACAGTTAGCCAATTTTACCCCGCTTTGCACGTAAACTTGCGTGCAAAGCGGGGTAAAATTGGCTAACTGTTTGTACCGTTTTGACATCCCGAACGCAGGGCTGGAGTGCGTAAAGTGCCTACCCTATAGTCATACAGACTACGTGGACTGTGCAGACTGTTTTGGGTCTTTTCGCGCTCGATCATTTTCTAAATCTAGAATAATGATTGTACTTTCCCGTGAAAGAATGTTTAAAGTAGAACCCATGGTTGACCTCCGCTGGACTGATTTTCTTTTCAAATATTTATTTTTTCGTATTTCCAAGATGGCTACTTTTCGTGTGACGGGTCAAAAATGTGAACTTCCCGCGTCACTGCGTTCGTTTCTGAATATCGTTTTCTTTTAGTTATTACTAGAAAATGTCGGTTTGTCGCCAAAATATCGGAAACACAGCCAGTGTAAGATGCAGTTATGCGCTTTTGGATACACTATCAATGACGCGTTCTAGATTAATTTTTAAAGTAGATAAAAGCTTGTAATGGATTTTTTTTTAAAACGTTTTAAACCATACTGCGTTTAAGCTCTCCTGAGCACTGCATGCTTTTAATGATATTTTGTGAATATTGAATCTCCGTCGTTCGTCTTCAGACGTCAACTGTCAATGGTCGTGTGCTTGAAATATTGTTTTCTTTTTCCTAAATGTTTTCCTTCAAAACTACTTTCATTGCATAAAAAGTAAATTCTTCTTGGGAAAATATTAACAGGTCTAAAGCACCTAGTAACCCATGGAAATAAAGCGATATTTCTTGTTTTATTAATACGAACATTTCCATTGTTCTAGAATTGGTGCTTCAGTCTTTTGTCAATTTCATTTTCATTCAGACAAGTATTTTTTTGGATATCGTATGAAATGTTTTATTGATCAACACGTAAAAGAAGGCCTTTAGGTAGCTCCGTAAATTTTCGGAACTCATGATCTTTCACAGTGCTTACCGAGGTTTCATAATGAAACCATTAGGAAACCTCAGTTAACACTGTATAAGTTAGTGACTTCCGAAAATGTGTGGAACTATTATTGGTCTAGTACCTTAATGACTATTTATATGTGAACATAATAACTGGACACTGTTAAGGCACAATATCTATAAATCTTAGACAGAATATTTGGCAGATCACAGGATTTAATTCTATCAAGATGGAAATGTTCAAAAGGAGGAAACAGGATAATTCGTTTTATTGGCCTGGTTTAGCAGGCCATAAAAACAACCCTGTGTCCTGGAAATTACCTAGGAAAAAGATAATCGAGTCAAAAACCGAACGACGTGTGTACTACGTAGTTTTTTGTGCTCATGCGCGCGCAAAAATTAGGTTTGGTATACGCCATAAACTTTTGCGCGACACGAAATGCTTTGTGTGTTCAACGCAGTGCTTATATATCACTACGCTGTGCTTAAATCAAAGTACTGATAGTACTGAGGGCGAGGGAACTGAATAGACGAAACAACACACGAGGCCAATTTTCTGAAATATATTGTCCTTATCATGTTTACCAGATATTTTCTTACTTATCACTGCCAAAGTCACTGTCGCGTTAAAGATACAAAGCTTTTATATTTGATCGTGTTGGATGACCTTGCTAATAGGGAAAAGAAGAAAATGCTGCTTACCAACACTTTCTCCTTTCTCCCTTATACTATCGACCCTTTCTGCTACAAATTTTACTAATTTGCCCACACATTGAATGTAATCTGCAACCCTTTACAATTTGGACCTGTCTAAACATATGTTGTCTTGTGAGTGATGGATTAATCTAAATAAGAAAAAAATCAAAAGCCTTGTCCCATCCTTAACCCTTCAAAAAAATTCAAAATTTTAGACTGGGCCATCTTGGAACAGGTTGCAGACAATAAATCAACATGAGTGTGATTTGATATATATCTAGGGTAGAAATTAGAAAAATAATCAATTTCTTGTGTTCCCACAGTAAAATACAACTTCTTTATGGAATTCAATTCAGTGTAATAGAAAGAGCCGACGAGCACAGTCCCCTAGAAAAAACGACATTACTACGATTGTTGGACGGAATGATCAATAGTTATATTGACTGACTAGTAGCAAACCAATCAACTCAACTAAAATTATAAAAACGTTGCGCCTGTCTGCAAAGCGGTATCGTATGTAGTAATCTATACCTTGGGAATTAGTTGTTTTTGACGGACTCATCGCTATATAATGTGCATACAGTTCGACATTTTTCCTTTGAAGAGAGTTCGGAATATTGCTTACGATCCCTATAAGTAAATGTTTTACGTTCCATCCGATGTATACATGCAACTCATTCCAATCACACAAAAACGCCCTGAAATTGTACGTAAAAGCTTCGCGAAATTGTTCCTACGATCAATGAATCATTCAAATGATATTTTTTAAAAAAATCAGAAAATGTTATTTTAAAATTGGTCGATATAGATGTCAAACAAAAATACTGAATAAACTTTTTCAAGTGAACTAGTCAAAAATTCTAACAGACTACTTTAAGATTTCGGATAAAAACATAAGAAGACTTTAACGTTTTTAATAAAAAAAAAAACTAAACAAGAATTGTTATAAAAAAAGTATTATTTTCATGAAACGTTAAAATATGATATAGCCTATTGATGCGCCTTTTCCTGTGTTTTCGTGATTTTTGTCCAATGGTTCATTGAATTTCCCGCGTGCAATGCGTGCGTTACCATTTTATCTTCACAGAAACAAGAGGCACATGATAGTCATATATATATCTCACGTGAATATGCAAGATCAAAGTGTTAAGAATTTTCTTCCTTTTGTCTTTGCCCTTTTCAGGAGGATCATAACGAAAATTCGTTTGTAAATAAGTAAATATATAATACATACTTAGTGTATTATATGAAAAAAAATATCTAACGAGGTTGGGAGAATTGATCATTGTCGAGGCTCTGCCGAGACAATTGTCAATTCTCACAACCGAGTTTGATATTTTTTTCATACAATACACTAAGAATGTATTATATTTATCTTATAACCTCTTTTTGTCTTGTTTTCGTCGATGTTTCTTACCGAAATGCAAGTTTCTAAAAATAACTGTATGATATTATTGTTCTAAAAATAACTATGTGATATCATAAAAAATATCATACAGCATGTTATCATACGGATAGTTGTATAGTTATAAGATAAAATCAAATAGCTAAATCACTAAGATTTCTAACATGCTCTTCATTTATGATAAATAATTCAAACATCATATTTTTTATGTAAAAGCCGATTATAGCGGTTTTTTGGCAGGAGTCACGTGGCATTTCTAGAGAAAAAATTAGAAAGCTAAAGGCAATATTGTTTGTGAAGGGACGATCGTTGGTTCCTCCATGTTGTTTTTCTTTGTAAAAGAAGATTCTGTCAAAGGCAGCACAATCCCATGCAACAAGTATTTTTAGACGATATAATATATTCGACCAGTAAACTTAATTAAAAAAAGTTATTAAAACTTAGCTATGATCATGGTCTCAAAAAGCATCACAATTATATGGAAGACATGCAAAAGATATGATGAATGTAGTAATTTGACCTGAGAACCTTTGGCTTTGATATAGGGACCAAAACTCCCCTCTGCACATGGCATTCACAAGTTAAAAGAGGGTGTAATTTCTTCTGAAATAAACAAAGATATATTCATGGCATGCTTTGGAAAAGGTAGTTTGCTCACATGTTCTTGAGTTGTGACCTTGGCCTTGAAGATCAGTCACCAAATCTTTCACTGTGAAAGACCCTCTTCTAATTGCATAGTCATGTGAAATCATTTTGAAAACAATCTTAAAATATTTAAGACATACACCATACATTGTGAATTTGATTATTTGACCCTGAACTATTCCATTTACTATGAAGGAAGGGCACCAAATTTTCGTTGTTCATACAAGCTCAACAAATGGACACAAAAATTCGAAATGATTTTTAAAATCATTCATAAATATAAAAGATATGCTCATGATAAAATGTTTCTTGTCTTTTGACCTTGAGTGAAGGTAATCAAAATTTACATAGCGCATTTTGCCAAAATATCAAGCTTCTAGGCATTTCACTTTAAAACGAAAAGATTGATTAAAGAAACCCTTCTTTACTTCTACGTAAGATTTGAGTACCCACAACAAAGTGCCAATAATTAAGTTAGAGCTTCAATCTTATATATTTTGATTTATCTTATAACTATACAAATATCCGTATGATAACATCCCGTATGATATTTTTTTATGTTATCACATAGTTATTTTTAGAACAATGATATAATACGGTTATTTTTAGATACTTGCATTTCAGTTAGAAACATCGATGAAAATGAGGCAAATACAGGTTATAAGATAAATATATTACATACTTAGTGTATTGTATGAAAAAATATCTAACTCGGTTGTGCGAATTGATAATTGTCTCGGCAGAGCCTCGACAATGATCAATTTTCCCAACCTCGTTAGATATTTTTTATCATACAAAACACTAAGTATGTATTATATATAGAGAGTACCATTTGTTGAAGTCATATGCCATGTCATATTTCAAGGCTCTAGGCCTTATTTTTTCGAAAAAAATATTATTTTTATAGTTTTCCTTTTCTCTTTTCATTTAAAATCCAAGGCACAACAAAATAGGGCTTATTTCACAGAAAAAGCAATCATTCAAAGTATTTTGTAGAGGTCCATCAGGCGATGTCAAATGCCAAAATCAAGGTTTTATGGCTTACGGTTTGGAAGGAGAAGACTTTTTAATTATTTTCTATAACCAGCGTTCTCCATCGATTCCAATTCTGTTGTGTATTTTGAAAGTTCTTGACCTAAGGACCATTTATGTGAAGTTTGGTTGAAATCCAGTGGCTAGTTTTGAAGGTGTACTAACAGCTACAGCCATTTTAAAGTAAATATGATAAAAACTGAACATACATTCCTAGAGCATAATTTTAGCTTTTTGGCATAGGTCAACGTATATTAACCGATATTGAGAATTGTATCACTTTTTACGCAATAAGTAGTTTGAATTTGACTTAAAAACTAGATGTCAACTTTTGTAGTCGAAAGAGGGCTTGGTTGTAACGAAGTATACGAGCAAACATAACCTCGAGGGACCAAGTGTTCTATAAAATTTTCTGAACCCCAGCATAAATTTAATGTTAATGGATGTATAATATGTTTCACACGGTCTCATTGAAGTCAGGGCTTGCTTCGGTAGAAATGCATTTTGTATGTGTCTATGGGGAATTCCTTAAAAAAAAATCTGGCTTTTGTAACTCTTGTAAAGATGGATTTTTGGTCGTTTGTCATAGACGTCAAAATGTAGGTTACGAGTGTAATTCCCAAAATACGCCAAATTGAACGACTATTCGTTTAGAAATAATCGATATTCTATTAACATTTTCCTGTTTTACAAAATTTTGGACCTGTCCAAATTCAAAGGTTTTGCAGACTAAAATTAAAAGTAGATTTAATTTAAAAATAACCATTCAGTAGGGTAGAAAATAGTGTGATAAAAGAAGAAATTGCTTGTCAGAAGCAATTTCTTCTTTTTTCACAATGTTTTCTCAATCGTAAAATCACAGGCACGTAAAAAGCAGGGATTAAACAGCAAAGGGTTAAATGACAAAAAATTTGTTACGCCGGTGACATTACAATTGCAAGGTGGCCGTTTAGAAGTTCGATTCAGCGTAGTCTTGATTTTCAAATCAGTTCGAATAAATATCACCGCAAATCGGGTACATCTGCACTGCCTTCGAGATAAAAACGCTCGTTTCGTTCAAAACGTTTTGAAAATGACATCCGCTTTGTATACGTATGAAGCGGGGTAACCGTTTGTTACAGTTCACAAACATTTTCGTATTCCGAGCGCGAGGAAGGATAATGACGTTATGTTTAAACCCTTATACACGAATAACATACCTGCATAGCCACGGTGGCTTCTCTCTATTATTGAACCCTTCTCTAATTGAATAAAACTAGACGAATGTCTCGCCCAATAAGCCAGCTTGTCAAGGAATTAAGAATTTTAGATAACATATGGACCCGTGAACAGCGGTGTCTCGTTCTTTAATTGTCTCGCCTTTCTGCGGAAATTTCTTTGGCATAAAAAGTTATATTATATAGTCCGTTTGACTTCTATATGGACCAACCTTTTCATCAATTACACAAAATTGTGTTTGAATAAAGGATTTGTATGTAGTAAAATCTTAATTTCAGCTTAATACCATTTCAAAATATATTTTTTGAAAATAAAATGATTTCAGAATAATGATTTTGTCTATCTAGTTAATGTTAATATTTTCGCATTATCCGTTCTTAAACACGAGGGGTGATGGAGGCTGTTCAATAGTAAGAAAATGTCAACATATATGGTGAAAACACGTGGTTTTATACTAAACTTTTGACAGATGAAATGTCCATTATTCCTTATTTGGACATGCTAATTAGCATTTCGACGGTCATGCCATCTTAAACTTAAATAGCACGTGATTTTTACCGTTAGTACTCGCCTTTTCATCAAGTTTTCCTCGTGAAATTCCCAACTACTTCGTTTAATAATGCTTTTTGATTGGTCTTAACATGTAAATATAGGGTTCATCTCAGAATGAATAAAATCAATAATCAATTATCTGGTCAAACAGTTTTTGAAGAAAGAGAGAATATACACAGATTTGATATCCAACGGTAGCAAAAATCTTTGACAAACTTAAGTATATTGAAAAACTCGATTTTATAGTAATACAATTCACTTTAAATCTTACACTTTTGACTCGGCCCCTATGCAAATCAGTACTATTTTTGGTTATACAATTCGCTGTTCCGTTTAATACAGTAACAAGTAGGTATGAAATGCTGAAAGTTAACATGTAGACGGACGGACAAAATCATTATTTTACATTCAAAAATTCTGAAAAACAAAATTCGTCATGGTATTAGCTGGAAAAAATGATATGACAAGAAAAATATGCGTTTCATTAATTAATTTCTGAGATTTTCGACGAATTGTTGGTCCATATAGAAGTCAAACGGACTATACGGATAAAGACGATGGTTCATCTACGGATCTAGTCAGATCTGCTTTGGGATTGATTACCAAACGTTTGCGAACGTCATCGTAATTTTGGCAACTTTCTGATTTGAATACGTCTTTGTCTTCACTAGGGGGGTACATACACACTTCGGTAAGTACATACAAGGTTCTGTACTTCCGTACTTCTTTACGTGATTACCAAAGGGTAGGGTAGCTTGTAAACTTGAAAGTAACTCTGACGTAAGTGTAAGAATTTTGGGCCTTTTTTCTTTAATAATTCGGCTTCCGATGGCACTTGGTTACTACGCTTGGAGAAAAACATGTACGTATATTTCTTTAATGCCCTCCGTTCGGCTATGAAAATACTATAGGCATATCATATTTTGATGACAAAACACAGTAAAAAAAAAAACCCTGCTTTTTGTTATCAAATTATATATATGCTCACATTTAACCTTCTGTAGGCTTTGTTTTACTCAGCGTCTTATTTGGTGGTGGTAACGTTGATGATTTTAACATTATGTAACCTACCTGCGTAACGACGCGCTATCATGTGTGCGCCCATATTATTCCCGAGGACTTTCCGTAGAATTTCCGAAGGCTACCGATTGAGGTTCTCTGTGAAGATTGCCGCATATATAGTTAGGCATATGGTGGAATGGAATATTACAGAAACTAACCACTCATCCATGTGACTAATCGATTAAAACAGACAGAAACAGAATCTTTTCTAATGCTGGAATAATGTCAATGATTTAATCAAGAGCTCTTTATCTCTCTAATCTAAGCAAACCCGTCCTTATGAATATTCATTTCTTTATATAGATCAATGCTCCAATGTTTACTGGTATATCAGATGTTTTATTCCCTCTTATTATTGAACGCTTACCGCGACCAGTTTTTTTTTTTTTTCAAAAAAGATATTCCGTCAATCTGCAGTTACAACTTGTCTATGTTTAACAGACGATTTGTTTGAAGGCTCGTTTAGATTCTGATTGATTTAAAAACGAAAACACTTTTTATTTCATAACCATATAACCCAAGATCCAAATCACACTGTTTGAATGCGCCAACAGTTTGCCAATTATACCCGCTTTGCACGCAAGCGCACGTGCAAAGCGGGGTAAAATTTGAAAACTGTTTGCATCGTTTTGCAATCCCGAACGCAGGGCTGGTTCAAATCCATATAATTTAAATTTGATTGGTGTCCATCAAGATGTGTCCATTCTTATTGGCTGAAAAAATATTTGTATTTTTCCCCAATCAAAACAAGCTATTTGTAGCTTGTCAAAAAAGTATTCCAAAAAGAATTCAGTTTGATTATAGAAAAATCATTCAAAATTAGCTTCGTGATATAAAACTGTTAGCAAATACAGAGAATATGTTTTGACGTTATGAAACTTAAAATTTCTTAATATACTTCACGTATTCACACAATGTGATAAGGTGGTTAGTCGCATACCTCTATGAATTAAAGTAATACTCTTTTCATATTGAAATTCAATTGAAATATACTCTCTTTTTTATCTTACAATTAAACACCATCTAACAAAAAGTAAAGGATTTACTTTGGGGCATTTAACTTCAGGTAGTGTATCCGTAATAGTTCCGCAGCTTTTCGGAACTCTTCATCTTTCAATATGTTGACCGAGATTTGCAAAAGAAATCTTTAGGAAACCTCGATTAACACTGTTGAAGTTCATGACTTCTGAAACGTTACGGAACTATTACGGAACCACTGCCCTGTGCGCAAGCATACTCAATATTTGAGTATTTAAAGTTCATGCATGGAGGTGTGGAAACAAATTCCAGACAACATAGGTATATATAAGACGTACGTAACTTGTATTATATGAAAAACTTATCAGCCCGATTAGCTCAGTTGGTAGAGCATCGGACTTCAAAACCATTGGAGTTCGGCGGCGTGGGATCGATTCCCGGGCTGGTATAGTCCGTTTGACTTCTATATGGACCAACCTTTTCATCAATTACATAAAAATTTGTTTGAATAAAGGATTTGTATGTAGTAAAATCTTAATTTCATCTTAATACCATTCCAAAAAATATTTTTTGAAAATAAAATGATTTCAAAATAATGATTTTGTCTATCTAGTTAATGTTAATATTTTCGCCATATCCGTTCTTAAACACGAGGGGTGATGGAGGCTGTTCAATAGTAAGAAAATGTCAACATATATAGTAAAAACACGTGGTTTTATACTAAACTTTTGATAGATGAAATGTCCATTATTCCTTATTTGGACATGCTAATTAGCATATCGACGGTCATGTCATCTTAAACTTAAATAGCACGTGATTTTTACCGTTAGTACTCGCCTTTTCATCAAGTTTTCCTCGTGAAATTCCCAACTACTTTGTTTAATACTGCTTTTTGATTGGTCTTAACATGTAAATATAGGGTTCATCTCAGAATGAATAAAATCAATAATCAATTATCTGGTCAAACAGTTTTTGAAGAAAGAGAGAATATACACAGATTTGATGTCGAACGTTAGCAAAAATCTTAGACAAACTTAATTATATTGAAAAAGTCGATTTTATAGTAAAACAATTTACTTAAAATCTTACTCTTTTGACTCGGCCCCTATGCAAATCAGTACTATTTTTGGTTATACAATTTGCTGTTCCGTTTAAAACAGTAACAAGTAGGTATGAAATGCTGAAAGTTAACATGTAGACGGACGGACAAAATCTTTATTTTACGTTCAAAAATTCTGAAAAACAAAATTCGTCATGGTATTAGCTGGAAAAAATGATATGACAAGAAAAATATGCGTCTCATCAATTAATTTCTGAGATTTTCGGCGAAATGTTGGTCCACATAGAAGTCAAACGGACTATACACTAATAAAAACTAATTGTCTTTCGGATGAGACGTTAAACCGAGGCCTCGTGAGACGGTGCTTTACACCGAGCACGTTAAAGAACCATGGCGGATCTCAGCAGTAGTTTCGTCATGTATGCTTGCACTATCCCCCGTAACAACTAACCGTCTTCTGGGGGGGCGTCGCTCATATGGGCATGTGCTACGGTAGCGACGATAAATAAACGGAAATACACACACATCATATGAAAAAAAAATTATCTTATAACTATATATACATACCTGTATGATAGCATCCCATATGATATTTTTTATGATATCACATAGTTATTTTTAGAACAATGATATATTGCAGCTATTTTTAGAAACTTGCATTTTAGTAAGAAACATCGACGAAAACAAGACAAATAGAGGTTATAAGATAAATATAATACGTACTAAGTGTATTGTATGAAAAAATATCTAACGAGGTTGTGAGAATTGATAATTGTCTCGACAGAGCCTCGACAATTTTCAATTCTCCCAACCTCGTTAGATATTTTTTTTCATATAATACACTAAGTGCCGTCGGGGATCGAACCCGGGACCTTTTAGATTGACAGACAGACGCGCTACCAACTGCACTATGACGGCGGCTTGTCAAGGATGAAAAATGAACTTGTCTTCAAAATTGTGAATAAATAAATGTTGATACAACTATTGCTTTAAGGTAGTGGACCCGTAATAGTTCCGCAACCCGTAATCTTTCACAATGTTGACCGAGGTTCCCTAATGAGATTAAATGGAAATCTCGATTATCTTTGTTAAAGTTTGTTACCTCTGAAACGGTGTGGAACTATTACGGGTCCTCTACCTTAAATAAAGAAATACTGGAACTTAGCATTTTCCTCATTAAAAAAAGTTATCTATCCTTTGCAATAAGCACAAGGATCAATCATCACCTTTATCTACTAAGTACCACCATCTCATAAATCTACTAAGTAAGGTACTTGTATATTTCTTTGTGGTAATTTTACTGGTTTGGTGGTGATAAAGTAATAATCTACTGCTGTTTCTCGGTAATCCACCGAAAAGCATTAAAGAATAGTGAAACAATTGCGCACGCTGTAGAAACACGATTTGATCTATAAAAGAAAGCCTTACTTATGGGTCAGACAGCGTAAGAAGTATATTTCCCTTGATCAGCCATGTGACGTCATTTGATGCCTTATAATCTATCATCTTATAGATGTCACGCTGGCGTACAGTCAATATCATAATGAAAAACCTCTTAATTCTTGGCTCAAATAAATATGAGCATGAATATTTATCCGATATATATGACGTATCACATTGACAATGACCAACCGAGAAGTGCAAAAAAGATGTTTCGACGATAGTCAGACTACACAACCTTTGCAGGCTTGCGAGGGTTACCACTTAACCCTTTCCTGTTTTACAAAATTTTGGACCTGTCCAAATTCAAAGGTTTTGCAGACGAAAATTAAAAGTGGATTTAATTTGAAAAATAAACATTCAGTAGGGAAGAAAATAGTGTGGAAAAAGAAGAAATTGCTTGTCAGAAGCAATTTCTTCTTTCTTCACAATGTTTTCTCCGTCGTAAAATCACTGACACGTAAAAAGCAGGGATTAGCCTAAACAGCAAAGGGTTAAGGAATCAGCTCTGAATCTAAAATCATTATTCAAACCTTCGATACAGGCTTGAGATCTTCGAAATGCGACCTCTGTCTTGCGTTCAGGAAGACAAATCGGCGCAAAATGTTTGAAAATTAAGTCCTACTTTGCATATGCACTAAGGACCGTATATTCATCCTGAACGCAGGACTAGTTTATCTCTTCTTTATCCAATCTATTTTTCGAACATATGGTTCATGGAAAACCTATGTAACTTTTTCACTTGTTTCTTGACTTTAAGGCTATTTTTACATTGGGTATTAGTTTTTCTTTCTCCAACTCTCCTCAACGAAGCAATGAGAATAATCGACATATTTAGATAAAATACCACTAAGCTTACGAATATTACATTTTTTTTTCGAACTCCCTTAACCTAGTCCGGCGTATCTAAAGTATATTTCAATTGGGGGCGTTCATTGTGGTTCGTTATATTGTGGTAGGCTGGATATCCCTCCATTCAGCATGAAAAAATGCTCGCAAAGTGGGAATACATTTCTTAAGGTGGAAGAGGACAATAGCGTTTTTGGAGATAAGTGCACATATATTGGTGCGTTAGCGCGATCTCAACGGTGTATGTTTTTTAACGTTCAATTTAGAATTTACGTTACCATGACGTCGTTTAAATGACGGTTTCGCGCGTTTTTTTTTAAATTCATATTTTTGTGAAGGTTCCTTTTCATATGCTTGCATCTTTTTGTGAAGTTTCACCATACGGAATTTCTTCAATTCGGGATAAAAGTTTATTACTCTAACGTCGATAGTTGGAAAAAGACAAAAAAGACCAAAATTTTGTAAATCAGGAAAGGGTTAGTATTTTGCCGTCCAAGTAGAAAAGAGGTGGCAAGTGCCTGCCCTGCGTGTAGGATGAAAAAATGGTGCAAACTAATTGCAAATTATATCCCGCTCCGTACGCTAATGCACGTTCAAAGCGGGACCAATATAATTCGCAAACAGTTTGCACTTTTTGTCATACTGAACGCTGGGCTGGGCACTTCCAAGCTTTCAGCACTGGGATGCCAATTTCTTCTTTATGTTTTTATCATACAAATATTACGTTTTTTTTTTATTCGCATGTTCAAACACTCACGAATATTAGAGAAAATAAACCCTTGCTCATAGAACCCGATCTTCAGTATTGTTTTCTATTCAATTGATTCGGGACACGACTGCATGTTTTTAAACGTGTTCTGATCTTCCAAAAATTCGAAGAAAAGCTAGGGGCGTATGAACCCGTATCTACATGTATCCGCTTCTTTCTCTTTCATGGTCCATGTCATAAATGCCGAGCGTATGGAGGGTCCTAAATCATTCGGAACATCACTCGGCCATTTCCGTTAACTGCAACAGACCTCAGATGTATGTAAGGCGGATGGGTATGTAACAAAATCGTGCATTTTGTTAGGCGGAAGGTGTAAGAAAAACTAGCACTGTAGATTTATATCTTTTAAAGTAAATAACGGCTGAAAAGTCTATTTTTTGAGAATGCGGAATCATTCTCAAAAGTTAAGATTTTTTTCAGCCGTTATTTAAGAATCTAAAGATATTTATATTAGGATACGATGGTTTCACCTCAGTGACTTAAACGAGTAGCGTTGGCGACGTCGAATGTTTTTACTCACAGTTTCGAGGGCTAACGCCATTTAAAGTGACGTCATCGAGTTTTTCCAAGGTTTTCCAGAAATTTTTAAAAATAGTCCGTCTATGTACACCCGAGGTTGATCGTGAGATTGGCCGAGTGGTGTTCCGAATGGGTCCTAAATCTTACGATCACACACAAATCTCAAAGGCTGAACGTGTTCATTGAGTTAAACTACTGAGTGCAACGATTTTAGACATATTGATTGTTAATAATTTTAACAAAAGAATTAAGTTAATGAATTCTCTTTTGCGTGATAAAATGCAAATCACAAATGAGGCTAAGGCCAACAGAGAACAATGTGGACTAAGTTTCTGAAATATTTTCTATTATTATACATTTTATAACACAGTTTTAAAACATAACATACCAAAACGTTGTACAGATATCACAGATAAGTAAATGAAAGCCATCATCAAAAAGGCACCACCCATGCGCAAAAGTTCAAAACTGGTTCTTGAATGTTCTGGAACATGGAATGGAAGTTCAAAACTAATAGTTCTAGCTAGAACTAGTTCTTAAACCAGTTCTTGAACTCAAGTTCTAAAACCTTGGATTGGAGTTCAAGAACTTAAGTTCAAGAACTAGTTCTAGAAGTTGAAGAAGTTCTTGAACTGCCATTTTACACTCAAGAACCAGTCCATGACTTTTTTTGCAGGTGTATTTGGTAAATGATGAATGAACTATCCACTGTCAGACTGGGTAGTCTTATTAGTGAGAAAATATTGAAGGTTCAGCGTGAAACAGTTGTAACTGCCTATAAACATATAGGCAGTTACAACTACTTTGCTTTGAGCCATTTATATCTGAGCTTGTGTATAATGTTTCCATCAATTTCACCTGTGCCCAACGTCGAGACTCACATCAGCCTGTTAATCCACACAGTCTGATCAGATTCTTCACTGCCTGCTTGACAGATAGCTACAGATTGGTTGATTGAGTTAATGGTGTTTTACGCTGTTTTCAACAATTTTCCAGCTATAATCGCCGCGGCTGGAGCACCTAACAATGGATTCCTTGTATTTCTAACACCATTACACCCTTTCCTAGCTGCTATTCCACATAGGTCTACCATTTATTGACCCATTTGTAGGAGACAAATAGTTGGAAAGAATGAGTGCTTCCAATAGGGATCAAACCCAGGACATCTAGAATGACAGTCTGACGCGCTAGCAATGGTGCTATGACGGCTGCTTACTCTATAGGACCAAAAATGAATGTCACCTAGTGCTAGATCGTATTTCACATGGTCTCCTTTTGCACGAAAGGGAAAAGAGGAAAGTTTTGTGTAATTTTATCCCATGATTTAAATATAAAAAATATCCAATTAGAGACAGTTTTTTTTAAACATTGCAAAAGAATATTGGTCACTTGAATAGAATCAAAGCAACCAATCCTAAAAAAATGAATAAGTTAATATATGTTTTCAATTTTTTTATTCAATGAATTTAATGTTTTCTAACAAACAGACATAAAATACTAAATTCTCCTGTTAATTGTTATTTGGATTTAAAACAATGCATAGCACATTCGTCTTCAAATAAAACATGTATTCTTAAAAAAACAACTTTGCATACATTATTGCTTTACATATATACTTGATCACAGTTTTGACTTACACAATTACAGAGCAATTCTTAATGTATAAATAGTTCATATTGTATAAAAATGTCCAATAAATTCTGTCACTTTATTCTCAGGCTGATGATTCAACAGCTTGCATGGGTGGCAGTTTATTTGAAGATGACGGACGAGACCCGCCATTTTCTATCTCACTCCGTAATCGTCTAATTTCAAATCTCTGCATCTCTATAACTTTGTTCTTCTCCTCCATCTCGTTTTCAGCTAGAGCATTCGGAGCTCTCATCATAACAGCAAACACATCTGTAGTTTCACCTCCTGTCTTCTTTGTGTATTGTTTGACGGCAGCCTCAAGATCGTGAATTGTTGTACGAGCTATCTTCAACTCTCGCCTCAAGTCATTGATTTCTTTGATCAAAGAAACATTTTCCTGAAATTGTGAAAATACGGTTTCAGTTTACAAGACAGAAAAGATGAACATTAAAGGCCATTATTTTGTTATCTGGTAATGGGCTAAGAATGGATATTCAGTCAACAAATAGATGTCCTAGCTAGGAGGTTATAAGTGCCTATATAATACATCTATGGCACAGTGCAAAACACTTGATACTTCTCTAAACATATAGGCAGTTCAACTGTTTTTGGCTGAGACATCATTATGGGTAAGCTGAAATTCTCATTCTTTAAATGCAAGAAAGAAACCGGTCAAAAGCATTTCTACTTTTGATGAAAGTTTTTAGCAGTTTTGTGTCATCTGCATGAGCTTAAAGGAATTTGGCTGAATTAACTATAATCATTTAGTGGTTCTTATTTAAATCTGTTAAGAATTCAATGTCCTTTAGTGGTAAGGGCAGTACACTGAGCTGAACAAGGTCAATGAAATGATGTAACCTATCACACAAAATAGAATCATCTTGATAATGTATGATCCTAATCAGACTGTGTAGGCTGATCAGATGAAAAACCTTTTCATCTGATCAAAATTCCTAAATGTAGAAAATTCATTTCACCCTTTCTGAAATGTTACCTCAGAGTATTCAAAGGCTAAAGTCAAGATTGTTATACATGTCTATGAAAATAAAGGCACTTTCAACAGTGTTGTACTAGATCATTGAGATGGTCTTTTTATGATACAGGATGTTAATTTGTTGTTACTTTGTATATCAACATATTTCTTCAACTGACCTGCATAATCCTGACATTATCTGCCCTATGTATTTCCGAATCCTTGGCTAGTTTCTTTCTGAGAGAAGCCACAGATCTTTCTAGATGTTCTCTCTGACGAGCATACTCCTTCTGGATATCTGCATCTACACTTGCTGACTCAGTCTGAAATACAAACACCTCTCTGTTATACTCCAGTGGTGGACCTGGGTGAGGTCTACAATAATATAATAATCTTTATTTATAGTCGGGGGTTTGCCGGGGGTTTGTACGAGGTACAGTCAACAATTAACATAAGCTATGTATAGCTTTTAACCGACTTTTTACTCATTCTAGATGATATCAAAGCGTGAGAAATTTGAGAGGCAGTGGAATCCTTTTTTTTTTATTTTTTTATTTTTTTTTTTGAGGAAGGGTTTTCACCAACCTCTGTAATCTTATTATTTCTTTGTCTTAGAAAAATTAAATAAAATTTGACAATTATAGGAACAGGAAAACCCCCCTTGTAATTTTGAACCCAACCTAAAGAAATCATTCAACCTTTTTTTTCAATTGTTTTTTTAAATCTATGGAATATTACAACAACAAGTTCATTTAATCCTTTGCTGTTTAATCCCTGCTTTTTACGTGCCTGTGATTTTATGCTTGAGAAAACATTGTGGAAAAAGAAGAAATTGCTTCTGACAAGCAATTTCTTCTTTGTCCACACTATTTTCCACCCTACTTTTCAATTCAAATCCACTTTGAAATATGATTTACAAAACCTTTGAATTTGGACAGGTCCAAAATTTAGTAAAACATGAAAGGGTTAAACTGGTCCAAATTGAAACAAGAAGCAGATCATAATGTTAAAGTTGAATAACTTGTGACCCTTCTCGCCAAAAGGGAATTAGTCTAGAAAATAAATATGTGATTTGATTTGTCCAAATAAAGTTCAATTGGAAGTCACAATCCAGAAATTCTTACACAGGAACTAGATAGATCATTGTAGATTAAGAAAATCACATCAGTGCTTAACCCTTTGCTGTTTAATCCCTGCTTTTTACGTGCCTGTGATTTTATAATTGAGAAAACATTGTGAAAAAAGAAGAAATTGCTTCTGACAAGCCATTTCTTCTTTTTCCACACTATTTTCTACCCTACTAAATGGCTATTTTTCAAATTAAATCCACTTTAAATTTTCGTCTGCTAAACCTTTGAATTTGGACAGGTCCAAAATTTTGTAAAACAGGAAAGGGTTAAAGTCAACCCTAGTCAGTCTGTGCAATGCATGCAGTCTGATTGGGGTCAATATTTTTCGCACTACCCAGATGGTCTCTTTTTCGTGTAATGTGTCACATTTATAAACATATTTGTCTTTATTAGCAGAAAGTGTTGCTTGAAATGCAGAAAAAGCTTATAATTAGCAGTTTCTTCATTTTATTCATTGAAAATGTCAAAAAGGGGGACTGCATAGGTTAATTTTGATAACACTGTTCAAATTTTGCCTGTTCACTTATAAACATTAGTAATGACTTATGTTCAAACTGAAAAGCTGCATGAAGGAAAGGTAAGCATAATATAGTCTGACAATAAAATTGAAATGTGTTTTAAATACATCAGAGAACTGAAGTTTCTTCTTTTAAGCCAACTACTACATTTTTATCTGTATGCATCTAATAAATGGATTTGTTTTTCACATTTTGATGGCTCAGCGCAAAACAGTTGTAACTCCCTATATGTTTATAGGGAGTTACAATTGTTTCGTGCTGAGTCATCGATTTAACAAGGAATCAAGACAGAGTTTATTGTTCAAACAGTACTGAATTCAAATACATAAAATATAATTTTAAAAGATTGAATAAAATTTAAAGTATTTAGATAAATGTCAGAGTAACTTACAATATCTTCTTGAACATGTTTCTGATATAAGGCCTTAATGCTTTCTTTCAACATCTTTGGATCCTGTATATAACCCACACAATTGTGAAGATCTGTCTTGAACCTTTTGACAACAGCTTCTTTATCACGAACCTGTAAGGGTTAAACATAAGTTAACTTTGTATGGTCCATGCTGTAAGAATACAAATCATTTAGAATCTGATAATGACCCACATGCCTAGATGGACTGCAACAAGATAGGGTAGGCAGCAAGAAAGTTCCGATTTGGAAAGGAAATAACTTTTACTATCAATCTAGTGAAAAAAAGGCCGTTAAAAGGGGCTCTAAACAGTGTAATGATGTACAAGTTAGTAACAAAAGGCCCACAGGGGCATGTACAGCTCCAGTGGCCTTCAAATATCTTATAAATGAGAAACCAGGTAAGATATGGAAGTTTACTAATAAAAATTGAGAAGAGGCCATAAGATGGAAAGAAAAAGCTGATTTTAGTGTTGGTTAAACATTAATCAGAAAGCTGTTTTTCAAAATATATAATAGTACATGTACTTACTTTAGAAATGAAAGTTTCATTTATAATAGATATATATGTTTTGGTGGATCTTTACCAATGAAATAATACTATATAAAGCATGGGAATTTTTGTGAATAGAAGCCCACACCTATATATGGGCCAATTTAAAATCTGCTAGGAGGAGATTAACCCAATGAACATTATCTTACTAAGTTTGGTTAAAATCGGTCCTATGGTTTGGGATAACATTTTTAAGTGAAAATAAGCCATGTCACAACCCTCAATTGCAGGCAAACAAAATGTCTTGAACAACTTGAGAAAAGGATCACCAAAGTAACACTCATGCCATGTTTCATTTATATTGACGCAATGGTTTAGTAGAAGATTTTGTGGTAAAAATAAGCCAAGCCCTTCCACACCATTTTTCTTGGGTCAATCAAAAGTTCTTGAACTATAAATGAAGTGGGTCACACAAAGAACATTCATATCAGGTTTAATTGAAATAGAGCAAATATTTAAGAAGATTTTCTTTTTAAAGATTTCATAGATACATAAGGACCACCCAGCCATGCTCATATTTAGAGTCCATCCAAATTTCTTGTACAACTTTAGAAGAGGGACATCCAAGAACCATTCATGCCAAGTTTCATTGACATACAGCCAACGGTTTGGGAGAAGAAGACTTTTAAAAGTTTCATAGTGAAAATAAAAGCTGTCCAGCCACACCAATATTTGGGAGTCAATCAGAATTTTTTTAACAACTTAAGGAAAGGGTTACCCAAGGAACATTCATGCAAAGTTTTATTGAAGTTGAATTTTTTTAAGATTTTATTGTGAAAATAAGCCCCCTGTCCTGCCACACCCTTATTTGGGGGCCAATCGAAATTTCTTTAACAATTTTTGAAGAAGGTCACCAAAGGAATATTTACGCCAAGTTTTGTCAAAAACCATCCATTAGTTTAGGAAAAGAAGATGTTTAATGAAAGGTTATTGTACATACGCTAGGATGGATGCATGACAGACTTAGCTCCACGACAATAGCTTGTTTCCCCTTGACCAGTGGAACTAAAAACCTACCCTTTGTCTTTCTTGGTGCATTTCCTTGTCTGTGGCCTTCAATTTCTGTCGTAACTCTGTAATGTTTAGTTCTAGTTGAGTATTCAGCTTGTCGAATCTGTCTAATTCACTTTCCATCTAAAAATGAGGCAAAAGTTATATGTGTTTAAAAGATAAACTAGGTTTTGAGTTGAAAAAAAAACAATCTTTTAAACATTGAAACAGTTATACAATTGTTGATTTGTTACTATGTTGAAATATGTCAATAACAGTCAATTGCTAAAACATAGGATCTGGATAAGAAATACAAGTTATGGATTTACATAAGTCCCAGGCAGGGGTCTTCACATACAAATATTTACTGGCCCAAAGTTTTAATACAGTCCTATGAGATACATTGCTAAATGGACATGATAAAGAACACAAGCTACCTAAACCATTGAGAGGAAAGAAGAAATTGCTTTTGGCAAGTAAATTCTTCTTTTCTCTTAATGTTTTTTTTTCTTTTTGGTGTTAATTTGAATATAACAAGAGGGCCGTTGGCCCTGGGTCGCTCACCTGAGAAAAAAGCTTCATTACCTAGGTATGTCCATGCAACCACAGAAAAAGAGATTTTCACTTATTCAATCAGATAACATTTGAAATAATCCCCCCCCCCCCCCTCTGCTCCTCCCCTGGACATTATTTATTTAAGCTTTTTCCATAAAAGGTCCGTGATCAGCTAATCTATGCCAGATATACAGACTGAGTCTGAGACTTTTAAAGTTTTCTTTAATGAGTTGATCAATCCATGTCAAATAAAAAGGCTGTAGGGATTCAAAATTCTCAACAAAGCACTCCCCCCTCCCCCAAGTTGCTCTACACCTGGTGAATCTACAGTCATGATTTTAGCTAATTCAATATATGTCCATATGCTGATCATCCATACCAATTTTCAAGTCTGTAGGACTCCTGGCTCATTAGAAGAAGTTTAAAGATTTCAAAAATAATCCAAAGTACTACCCCCTCCCCAAGACACTCAGCACCTGGTGACCCTACAGTCATGATTTTAGCTATTTTTATTAATGCCAATATTTTGATCACCCATGACAATTCTCAAGTCTGTAGGGTTCCTGATCCAGGAGAAGAATAAGGTTAAAGATTTCAAAATTGATCTAAAGTACTACCCCCTGCCCCCTAATGCTCCGCATCTGGTGGCCCTACTTTCATGAATTTAGCTATTTGATTTTAGATCCATATGCTTATCGTCCATGCCAATATAGAAGTCTGTAGGGCTGGTTCATTAGAAGATGAAGATTAAAGTTACAAAATTTTCACAAAAGTACTACCCCCTCCCCCCTGGTGCTCCGCACCTGGTGGCTTTACAGTCATGATTTTAGCTATTTTTATTAAGGACTATGAGCTGATCCTTCATGCCAATTTTCAAGTCTGTAGGGGTTGAGGTTCAGAAGAAGAAGAAGGTTAAAGATTACAGAATTTTCACAAAAGTACTACCCTCTCCCCCTTGGTGCTCCGCACCTGGTGAATTTACAGTCATGATTTTAGCTATTTTTATAAAGGTCCATATGCTGATCATTCATGCCAATATTCAAATCTGTAGGACTCCTAGTTCAGAAGAAGAAAAAGGTTAAAGATTACAAAATTTTCATCAAAGTACTACCCCCTCCCCCTTGGTGCTCCACACCTGATAGCCCTACAAATAAGATTTTAGCTATTTATATTAAGGTCTATGAGCTGATCCTCCATGCCAATTTTCAAGTCTGTAGGGCTTGTGGTTCAGAAGAAGAAGAAGGTTAAAGATTACAAAATTTTCACAGAAGTACTACTCTCTCCCCCTGGTGAATCTACAGTCATGATTTTAGGAATTTGTATAAAGGTCCATATGCTTATCATCCATGCCAATATTCAAATCTGTAGGTCTCCTGGTTCAGAAGAAGATAAAGGTTAAACATTACAAAATTTTCATCAAAGTACTACCCCCTCCCCCTGGTGCTCCGCACCTGGTGGCCCTACAGATAAGATTTGAGCTATTTTTATTAAGGTCTATGAGGTGATCATACATGCAAAATTTTAAGGCTGTAGGCCTACATGATCAGAAGAAGAAGAAGGTTAAAGATTACAAAATTTACCCTAAGTACTACCCCCTCCCCCCTGGTGCTCCGCACCTGGTGGCCCAACAGATATGATTTTAGCAATTTTTATTAAGGTCTATGAGCTGATCATCCATGCCAAATTTCAAAGCTGTAGGGCTGCTGGTTCATCAGAAGAAGAATTTTAAAGATTTTCTTAAAATTTTAACTTTGGTTGCCATAGCAACCCGAGTTTTTCACCGATTTCAATTCTTTTAGCAATTCTTAAAGTGGACCACCTAAGGAACATTTCTGCCAAGTTTGGTTAAAATTGGCCTAGTAGTTTAGGAGGAGATGTCGTTTAAAGAAATTGTTGACGGACGACGGACGACGACAAAAGGTGATCACAATAAAAAAAATTAAATAAAAAAAATAGCAACCTCATTACCCTTTAATTGGGCAAGTCTAATTTTGAAATTCCCATCCTTGCCCATTTATCATGAGCTCTGCCAAATTTAAGGTGAATTTAAAACAGCATACCTCTTGAATTTGTTCTTTCATGTTTTTGATGTCAGTTTCCCTTGGTTCAATCTGTTTCTTTAATTCTTTGATCTTATAATCCAACACAAACTTGAATTTTTCCAGTTCTTGATTCTTTTTCTTCAAGTCATAAATACGTTTTTCCTGAAAAGACACGCAAAAAATGATTTTGGTTGATGTGCAAAATTCAATTCAATGTAATATAATGTACAAATAACATCAATAAAATCATATCAAATTTTTGTGCTCAACAGTCATCTTATTTCAGTTTTTAATTTTTTTTGTTTTTTGCACCAGCTTTCATAGGTGTTTCATATTTGACACAAAAAAGTGTATTAAGTGAATAATCTCTACTAATAGCTCCTTTTTGTGATCCCTTGGGTGACACCTTAATAAAAGTTTGACCCTATATAACAGAATGAGACAGATTTATTACCTTATCTTGGATAGTGTCATCTCTCTCTTGTATCTCTTTCTTTAAGCCCTGAATGTCCTTCTCCAAATTCTTGATGATGTTTTGTAGTTTGGCAGTTTCTGCTTGGTACTTCTTGATTTCCTCCTTATGATCATCTATCTCTTTCTGGAGACTTGTGAACTACAAATATAAACAAATTCTTTGAGCAAAACATAGAGATATTTTTCTAAGTCTCAGTTTAGAGATAATTAAGTATGCTATGAAATATGATAAATTCATGTTAATTATTGATATTGCATGTATTTACTAATTATCTTCAAAGTGCTTGTTTTCTAATGAACTATATAGAAATGGGATTATGCTTCACTGATATCAATTTCTACAAACTTAACCCTAAGTATGACCTAAGCCTTTGGATGTGAGCTTAACATAGAAGAGACAGTGTGTCAAAAGTTCATCCATGACAAAAATGGCACTCAAAACATTAAAGTCATGAGAAGAATGGTCTGTCGAACACTCAAGCCTCCCAAACAGCATTTCTCCATTGTTGAACTTGAGACCTTGCCATTAAATATGTATTGATGATATACACCAAACATAAATAATGTATCTTGAATACTTTTGAAGTTTTAGATAAATATTGAAATCATAGAAAAAGTTTTCAGATGAACAGACAAATGGATAGATGTAAGACAATACGCCCTGACTATTGACACAAAACATAAAAATTTGCATTTACTGTAGGTCATTAAGAGCTGGTCACTTGCTTTTCCAATCCTCGAACAACGCAAAACACTCCCACTCACCTTTTTCTTCATAATGCCAGTTTCACCTTTGAGCCTCATCTTAGCCTCTACTTCATCTCTCAGCCTCCTCTCATATTTATTTTTAATATCTAGGATCTCTCTGTCAGCATCTTCCTCTATCTGCTTCTTTGTTTCTTCATATTCTCTTGTTTGTTGTCTGGTCTCATCACTTGCCTGAATAATAGTTTTATGAAAATGAATAGCATATTCATAATGAAATGTCTAAAATATCTTTCAGTAACTTTATTTCTTGCTTCATCAAATACATGTACTTTTTCTCTGCTGTGTGGTTCCATTACTTGTCTGTATCAAAACATAATTAACCAGTCAATTGATATTATGTTTTTGTTGTTGTTGACTTTTTTAGAACTTTTTTCTTGAGGAAAAGAACAAATATAAATAATCATTTGACCACATATCTTGAACTCATCACATTGGATTAATTGCATTGATTTTCTTAACCAAACACCACAAGTCAAAACATTAGACTAGTCCAAATTTAATGATTTAGCAGATAACCATTTTAACATTATGAGAATCTTTGACTTTGTAGGTAAAATCTTTGTGGAAATGAAAGAAATTCTCTTAACCCTTGTCATGCTGAACTCAGAATATTCCTGCTTTGGCAGGAGCTATAGACAAACATCAGCCTGCACATATGTGCAGTCTGATGTCAGTCTACACCACCTGTTTCTGACTTTCAAACCAGAATTGCGAATAGATTTTATTTTTCGAATAAAAATTGACAAACAGTTGGTACTTTCAGTACCTTTGATTTTGATGAAAATTTTTATTCAAAATTTATTCAGCATGACAAAGGTTAATAAGCAATTTATTCATATTTCAATATGTTTTCTCACTGTGTTTGTTTGATAGAGGTAAAATATGTGACTGATGTAAATAAGTTATACCCAAAGTTAGCTTGGTAATGTATTGGGCCCGCAAAAGTTTTCCAACGTTTTGGAAGTGAAGAGCTTTAACAGTGTTAACTGAGGTTTCCTAATGATTTCATTAGGAAACCTCTGTCAACATTGTTAAAGATCATGAGTTCCGAAATGTTGCAGAACTATTACAGGTCCCCTACCTTAGAGAGAGTATACGGTCTGACTTTACCTGTTCTAATTTTGTTGTCATCTCCTGTATTTTTGTTTCATAATACTCAGTGAGTTCCTCGAGAGCACGCTGCTTACTGTCCTCCATCTCTGCTAGCTGTCTGTCATACTCTTCCTGCATCTTCATCATCTTGGCCTGTTGCTCTTGAAACTTCTCATACTCCAACATCAACTTCTGGTTATTCGCAGATTCTGTAATAAATTATAAGTCTAACATGAACATAAAAGTTGTAGTTCAGAACTTTAATTAGTGGGAGAGGTTTTATTTTGCTATTTTGAATTTCATGATTTGTCAACCAAACAATCAATTAAATTGTTTTGTCGAGAAAATTCTTAAAACTTCAAGTATGCAGTCTTTGTTCAGATATTGAAATATTAAGTATAATTTATAGGTTAAGTAGGCCTCAATTATAACAGATTATACATGTATCTCTTTCCTTGAATACCACAATGATTAGGTTATTTGATAGTAGGATTTGATATATCTTTCAACATGATTTTAGTCATTTTTCTGAAACTGGGGCATCTAATCATGGATTTTTTGTAACATTTTTCACAACATGTTTAACCTTATCAGAGTCTCAAGCTACTCAATTCAGTCTATGAGATTTTTCATTAATTGGTAAATGTCAAATGACTGCAACATATTGGAGTATTAAGTATGGCCTTAGCATGTTATCAAAGACACCGTCCTTGCGTTCTGGATGACAAAACGGTGCAAACTTTTAGCAAATTAGTTAGAAACGTCGTGAAATTGATCATGAAAATCAATTTTGAAATGAATTTTGATTGAAATTGAATGAATCTTCATGGGAGGTAAAACATTATTGATAATTTCAAAATTAACATAATTTTTTACCTCCCTTTAATAAAATCTTTGTACTTTTCTAAATTTGTGTCTACATGGCCGAATTGGAGGCTTAAAAATTAATACCATCCAATAAAATCAAGCAAGTTTTTGAACAATTTGATTGAATTATTGATAATTTCTAAACAATTTTGAAGTGTTTTTTAACAATTTTGAAGCATTCTCGAGTAATTGGAGTTAGTGTTTGGAATGAATCAATTGATTGGAGTGCTGAGCAAATGATTTCAAAAGGTTTTGATCGAGATGACCGTCAATTTCATGATTGTCAATTTCATGATGTGGTTAAATATTGACCTGACTTTGTATGTGCAATTGAGTGCATTGGGCAGGGCATAATTTGCAAACAGTTTGCACCGTTTTGTCATCCTAAATGCAGGACATAATAGAATTGGTGACTCCATTGAAGTCAAACACAAGACTTATTAATGTACTTACCCAAGTCTGTCATTTCTTTACTATGTTTTTCCATCACTTCAGCCATTTCTTCTTCATGTTTGGCTTCCTCCTTGTCTTTCTCTGTTTTTAGCACCTAAAATCATATCATATATATCATATATATAGAGGATAGTGAATGAGTGGTCATAGAATACCTAATTTATTTAACGAGTCATCTTAAACAGATAAAAACGAGACTGTGTCGAGTTTTTATCTGTTTTAGATGATGAGTTTAACAAATTCTGTATTTCATGAGCACAAATTTGATATTCTATTTATAATATGACCTTAATTTTTGTAATAAAACCAGGAAACTACGGTATTTATCGAATCAAGTTATTCCGCGAAACATACAGTGGGTTTGCGAAATGATGTCAGCAAATTCATTATGATGTCATTTTCACAACTAAATTATACCAATGATATTCGTTTTAAGCTCGTTTGCATAGTTATTCTGCTAGTGTAATAACAGCCGTGTAATATAAAAAATATTCAACCGAGTTATTGCACTCTCGTGATGTAGGTCATATTATAAATGCATATATATGCCTGTGTGTGACATTTCCAACCGTTTCATGTATGTATGATGGACACAAGATTAGCAGCCTGGATGATAACACAGAGTTATGAAGTTGTTTTTGAATTGTGAACAGAACTTCTTAATTCTTAGCCATCCCTTGAGCAAAAGGTGAAGACTTATCATACTGTTTGGCTGCAAAAGCTGATCAGAGTCTCAACTCTGCCTACATGTGAAATTGTTGGAAATGTTATGCACAGACCATCATATTTTTTTTATCAAATTAAGGAGCCTTTTTTTTGCCAAAAATTCAACTATAAAGGCCTTCGTAAAAAAAGAGGGCAGGAAGGAAATTTGATATTCTTTCATACAACAACTATTCTGAAAGCAATTTTCTAAATTTGCTCTTAGGACACAAGCAGTTTGAATAGTTTTGCAATATGTCTTAACTATTTAATATCAGTATCTGTTAATGGCATTTTAACCAACTATGAGTAGAAATTTTCATAAACACAACAAATGAATAAGATCATTTGTTTACAAACCTGATTTTTAGTTTTAAGTGACTCCATTTCCTGGATGAATTTCTCTGTCAACTCTTTTATTTTCTCATTGTAGTTCATGTCCTTGAGACGCAGTTGATAGCCATTTTCCATCTTCAGTTCATCCACCCTGGTTTTAAGTTCGGCCATCATTGAGTTCTTCTCCTCCAGATCACTCTTAGTAATGAGAATTTCCTCCGCCCATCCAACTTCCTTGTCACGCTTTACACCACGACCTTCCTTATCTTGGATCTTCCATAACACAATTGATGCGTCCTCAGATACGGTCACTAGGTACTGGTCATCTGTCGTGATCTTCATCTATAAATGAGTGAAATATCTTTTAGATGGACTATCCAACGGACAAAAGACCATGAACAAAAGCCTTTAAACGATTTTATTAAAATGTTTTTGTAAAATGAAAATAAATGTTTAATGATAATGCATGATGATATCTTAGGCTATATAAAAGTTCTTAAAATTGACATGCATACCTTATATGTCTGTTTGCATGAATCTCTTCAAAGAAAGGCAAATAAATAGATATTTTAAAGCTGTAAAATATGATAAGCCGTTAGTAACTTACCTTTGTAATTTGAGAACCATGACCCTGTAACTCCTGCCATTCACCAGGGATGGTCAAAGGGAACTTTAGGGACCACAGTGTCCCCTTAGACGTACCAGCAAACAACATTCTACCAGATCGAGATAGTGCAACACTGCTTAAAGTGGTCTCCTGGGCATCAACTTCTCGCAATATCTAGAAATATAAATAAGAAATATCATATTAGAGTATTTATCTAACAGTTTTAACTAGATACAAACTGCATAATACATTTAGAAATATTTTGAAAAAGACCAAATTAAGTGCTAACCACAAATCTGTTGCAAGTGCCTTTAACACAAAAGCCACTTACATTACTTTTGCTAACGACCTATTAAATAACATTAAAAAACCCTTTGTTTCCTAGAGCGGAATAATTTTTTTACTTATTAGTATAATTCTGATATGATTATCTAACCTTTTTCTGTTTAATTACTACTTTTTACATGCCTGTGATTTTATGATTGAAAAAACATTGTGAAAAAAGGAGAAATTGCTTCTGAAAGCAATTTCTTCTTTTTCCACACTATTTTCTACCCTACTGAATGGTTATTTTTCAAATTAAATCCACTTTAAATTTCCATCTGCAAAACCTCTGAGTTTGGACAGGTCCAAAATTTTGTAAAACAGGAAAGTGTTAATGAGTCTGAACAACATCAGTTTATGGTAGTTGGACTAATAAGTAAAGCTTCTAAATCCCTAATTGAAGCCACACCCTCTTTTTGAAGCCAAGGTCATTTGATATTTTAGTGTCATCAAAAGCAACAGACTTCTAAAATTCAAAGTAAATTTCTAAGAATTTTTTTTTTCAAACAATGTTTCATGTCTTTTCTTAATTATTGCATACTCAAAGAAAACTGACCTGTGAATCTGAGATTTCCTTCAATGATTTGTCAGAGCCTACAGCGAAGGTAGTTTTACCATCAGGTGTGACAGCTACACCAGTATAATGACACGACTTGAGGACAGACTCTCCCACTCTCTTCCCTGTAGATGTCTCCCACTCATACACTGCCCCATCCAGACCACACGACACCATCTTCATGTCATCGGCGCTCCAAATGATGGACTTTACTTTGCCATTATGACCCTTCAAGTTGGCGACATTTTCGAAAGTGATTGTTGAATATATCTGGATAACGTTTCCATGGACAGCGGCAAACAAGTTTCCACCATTGCTGAAGGAACACTGTAATATAAAGATAAGGACAAAGTTATTGACTTTTATAGATATAATAATAAATCTGCCTTGATAATAGGGACTGTTCGATCAAAGCTAAATACATAAAATGAAAGTTAAAATAAAAAGCAAAAAAATAATCTATAAAACAAATTTATAAAATTTGTTATCAATACCCATGACAAATTTTATAGCTTTGACAAAACTTTGATTAATAGAATATCTTAGATTTGTTCACAAAACAGTCTAGTTAAATTATTTCTTTCATTTGTTCTTATGCTATTCTGCCTAGAAAGACTTTCAATTTGATAAAATGACTTTAAGGAATTTAAAAGGTGATATTCATTGTTGGTATAATTTTACATAAAATTAGACCTAATTGCAGACTTTTGCATTCAATTTACATCTAATGATTATGAAAATCAAAAAAAAAATTTAAGAAACTTTAAGTTGTTAACCAATTGATAAGCAGCTTGACTTTCTAAACATTTCACATGTGACATTTTTCAAGTTGTAAAGTGAATTTGATTTTTGAACTTTCCTACCTCTCTACAGCCTCTGATGGTGAACTCTTTAAATGTTCGGATGTCATCAATGAGTAGGTTCATCAGTCGCAGTTTATCACTGAATCCTACAAGAATGTAGAGACCTGAGGGGTGTAGGGCAATACTGTAGGCTTCTTCTGCAAACTCTCTGTATAACTCCAAATTACTTAAATAGAAGATGTCATTTTAGTACAGTCTTGCACTGAACCCTCAATATAGGGGTTTCTACAACTACTAACAATTTGTTGAAATCTTATTGTGTCGCCCCATGGGCGACACTCATTGTAGTATACATATTCTAATTTTGGAAATTACATCATATGGAAGGGTTCATTGAATCCGAGAATTGCATTTTCATATTACACAACGACTGTTTACAAGGTCGAATGTTCAAGCATTACCACAAAATATATTTTGAAGTTCATTAAAACGCAAAACAAACTTTAAAGTTTATGAAATTAACTTTGCAAAGGACGTTTGTTTCGTCTTTCAGTTTTCCGTTTCTACTTCCGGTTGTTCCAGGGCATACATGTCTGAACTCCAACCAGTTCAAGGCAACATAGGATATGTCTAAATGTCTTATTGAATCAAAGAACTTATGGTGACCGATCAACTCGGCTCATCGGCAACTCGGCCCAGCGTATAAGTCGGCCCCTAATCTAATACCAATTCTATTTCATAAACGATTATCTATTAAGCATACTTATTACAAATGTAAAAATATTTAATCTTCGTTCAATTGTTTGGTAATGTGCGAATGCATCAGCAATTCAATTCTAAGAATGGGCACATTTTCAAACAATGATTTGATATGATAATCATAAAACACAAAATAATATTTAAAAAGTTAAACATAGCAATGTATAACTGCATTGTACACCCGGTACAGTACTGGAGACGAAACGTGTCGTTGGGAAAACACAACACGTCGAGAGCTAGCTGGGTCACCAGGTGTCGGCACCCTTTGAAGTCCTCAGATCTTTGCACATGACGTCGCTTTTATAATCAGCTACACATGAGATTTTATAGGTTTCTCTTGTTTTAATAGTATGCGTTTTGACTCGGATTAAATCATTTGACTCGGAATTAATTTTTATGAATGTACAATGATTTCAGCAATATTTTCGTAACAACATGAAGAAATGAAATTTCGATCGCATGTAGCTTTTGAAGAATTCTATTTCATTTACGTTGTTGGAATAATAAAAAAGGGAAAAGAAATTGATGTTTGATGTCACAACTCATGTATTACGAGAATTAGTTGAAATGGTGTGTCGCATTTCGGTACCCGTAGCATTTTAACCCTTAGCGCTTCCAGAGCAATTTTGCTCGCGCTAGTTTTCAGAAGATGAGCGATCTTTCGATGATGACCTAAATCGTGCAATTACCGTAATCATGATCGAGATGGAAAGTAGGTAAACGATAATCTTTTGAAAATCGCGTCGTGGAGTAGCTCTAGTAAAATATTTGTAGAGAACGTTTTTTCAGTGGACGGTTGGGTGTTGGTCGGATATTCCAGGGCCTGAAAATGTATTTTATTGGGAAGCGTTTATTAGGGAGGGCGCGTCTAATAGGTGAAAAACGGTACATATTCTATGACATATATTCTACGATATTATAGACTATATAGTGGGGCCGAGTTTTTCTACTCAATGAGTTGAGCGCAAGTAAAAATGACCCAGATTCAAAAGAGCCCTAATCGCGCCTAAACCGTCAGAAGCGTTTTTCCCATTCATTTAATACAACTTAAATTGAATATTTGTCTGATGAATCAAAATCCAAAAGAAAGACGATGCACTTAAACTGCTCTAGCAGCATCTTTTTCTATTTTTATTATTATTGTAATTATCATTATTATTATTATTATTGTAATTATTATTATTATTATTATTATTCAATTATTATTATTTGATCACTCGAATTGTATGAAAAATTGAAAATATTGTTAATTTAGTTCCGTATCAATTTGCAGAGCAGCAATAATTTTCAGGCATTGACACAAAATTCATCTTCACTAGTATTCTTTTAAGCTCTGCTGAGCGCAACGTGCTCAAGCAAAGCTTTTAGGATCACCAGCGTCGTCCGCTGTCAACAATCTTAAAATGTCTTCTTCTCCTGAAACACCGGGTCAATTTGAACGAAACTTTGTCACAATGTGCACTCGAACTACTGAATGGCCCAAAAATATAGGCCTGGCATTTTCCCTATGAAGTCTTTGAACGAAATATCCTACTGAACCGCTGGACCAAACTCAATATTTTTTTTTTTTTTTTGCTAGAGTGTTCCTTAGGTGACCCACTTTTAAAAGTGTTTGCGAAATTTTGATTGACGAATAGCCTAAACATTCGTGTGGCAGGGCGTAGAAATTTTACTAAGAAACTATGAACGACATCTCCTCTTAAATTGAAACGTTGCCACCTTGTTCATGGGGTTTCTCTGTAAAAGTGTCCGCAAAATCCGGATTTGCCCCCCCCCCCCCTTCAAATCAGAGCATGGCAAGGCGTAGTATTTTCACTCTGAAGTTCTCTAAATGTAGCGCAACTGCACCAAATAATACATATGTAATTAATACATGTAAACTGATTTTTCTTAATCTTTCAACTATTCAACTTAACTCAACTGTCATTGGCTTAAGCTTCTTAAGCGAACAGGAAAAAGGGAACCACGGTGTTAAAAAGAGCCTTCAGTCAGTCTCGTTCGAAAATGGCGTGTTAGCAATTTGTCAATGGTTTTATTGCATATTCGCAAAAAAAAACCGATAGTCCCGTGTTATGTGTATCACGAAACGATTTGAGGGCTATTCATTATTTTTTTGACATCTATAAATTTTCTTATCAACATCTCTTATTTTTTCACTTATTCCCAAGTATATTATCTTACCAAGACTGGCGAAAGTTCTACTCATATTTTTGGATTTAAAAATACCTTTTTAAATTATTCCACATAATAAGCTACAACCATTTATGCGGGACTAGTTTTTGTTTGAAAGCAGTTCTATTTTCTGAAGTTCAGAATTGTCAATTTTCATTTTAGCTTTGCTTTTATACACACACACAAAAAAAAACTTGTCGTGAACTCAAGATGCGTGATTGTATTGTTGTTATTTTTTCATCATCCCCAACCATTTTTTTCATAACTTTGCTTTCTTTCTTTAAAGGCGACACAATTCACTTTGCTGTACATTACAGCAATTTTTTACTTGTCATCAATACATGTATGTATATATATTAATGGAATAAGTAGAGCCTATGAGTGACATTTACTACATGTGCACTAAGATTTAACTAGTTTTTTTCATTCATTGTAATTTAATTTTGGTTGAACCCATCAATTTTTGTGCATTCTGATTGGCTGAAAAATTTGATTCATTCCCCCAATGAAATTAACTTTGTGTATGCGGCTATTTTGTAAGCTTTCACACAAAGTTGTTCTGAGAGAAATCTAACCTATCTGGAGAAATATCTAAATGTTTGCTTTAATGTGTCACATTAAAGATATATATGAAGAGAGCATTGGTTGATTTCAAGGAGGTATGAACTAAAAACTTAATCACACTCATATATGAATCCGCTTCACATAGTCATACAGTGTGATCTGGTTTTTAGTTTCATACCTCAATGAAATTAGAAAATACTCTCTTAAACAGAATCAAAGTTTCTTTGGATCATCAGTAAAAGATTTTTATGCAATGTTTCGTTATCCAATGCACTTTGTGAACTTAATGTTTGTGTAATAGTCACAACTGAAATTTCTGGAGGAGTCTTGCACAGACTCAAATAAATTACATCTTTGGTAAGTGATTGAGTTTGGATGTTGTTTTCAATTTTGTGTTAAGATATTCAAATAAAAAACACTTACCAAGTTTCATAGTTCCAAATTCTTACTGACTTATCCATTGAACAAGTTGCAAGAAGTGGTTTTCTGTAACACACATCTAAACCCATAATTTGTCCATAATGGAAAGCTTGTGCAAGGACTTCAAACTGTGCTTGGTCACCCTGTAGAGACATGAAAGAGGAAATGGAATCTTAGTTTGTATATTTGTCAGTAAAGACAACTAAAACAGTTCAAAAGAAAAAGTACACTTTTGCTTTGAAACATGTTAAAAATGAATTTCTATACATGACTTAAAAACCCTTTTTTATATGCACTCATCCTTTAAATATGGTGGCCATTAGCTTATTAAATCAAATGGCCATTGAAACTAGTTCATTCACAAACAAACCAACCTTTCAAAGATATTTTTTTTCAAAATGGGGTAAAAAGAAATATTTCTAAATGCATGCAGAAAATTCTAATTACAAGCATTTTCTCCTCTATCCACATTATTCTGTTAACCCTTCTCATGCTGCTCATGACAATACTTTTGTAGACTAGGCTTTGGAAGAAAGTATAGACCAAGATCAGCCTGATCTTAGCCTACACTAACTGCTTTCATCTAAATTGTTCTTGAAAAATCTTATGCAAACATGTTAAAATATGGTAAAAACAGGCTTTCTCAAATATATACCCACCTTGCCAATGTCTGCACTAGAAAGAGTTATATAATAGAGCTGACTGAGATCTGTACTAGCTATCAATGTCTCCTCTGATGGACTGACTGTCAGACTGTTGATTATCTGTCCTTGAGCTTTGGTAGGATCTGCACTGTTAGCATCTTGAGGGATCTATAACAAGAGGGGGGGGGGGGGTATTATTTACAACTATCACTGTGATGTGTGTTGAACAATTATATCATAACTAGACTTATACTTACTAAATAACAGATTGCTTATGTAAAACATATTGATGGCCAAGCACAAAAAGTTTTTACTGCCTATAAACATATATAGGCAGTTACAATTGTTTCACTCTGAGCCATCCATATTATAGAAAGACCAATCAAATTGTTCATTTAGACCACAAATGCAATGTTGACCTGTGATATCATTTGCCATATACATGTCTACAAGCATTTTGATGGCTCAGCACAAAGCAGTTGCTACTGCCTGTAAGTTTATAGGCAGTCACTGTTTTGCACTGAGGCATGAATTTGCTTTTAGTGCGCAGCAATATAGTTTTCAAAGGTAATGGCTTTTACATCCCTGAGAACTAGTTATTTTAACCAAAATACCAAAATCATGAAAGAAAAATGATTTATCAGCAATTAAATGAAAACATAACCAAAAGCTTCTTTAAAGGAAAAAAAGGATAGAAATATTTTTTTCTCTTAACAAAATCAGTTGAAACATGCTTATGAAGAGTATTATTATAGAGCCCTTATATTTAAGGTATGAACATTTCCTTACCCTGATTTCCCTGGCTTTCTTGAAGAAATCTTTATCATCAGTTTTCTCAAACAGATGTACTGTACCTGGCCCACAAGCACAGGCAAACCCTTTAGAATAGGCAACAACAGCAGTTATCTGTGGAGGCCCTGATAGATCATCTTCACCTGGCTTTCTGTAACATGGAAATTATAAATGAGCCTGTGCGTGACATTTCCAACAATTATGAAATGTTTGTGAGGTGTAAACATTGAGAGGCGTAGACAACAACGAAACAAAAATATAAAATTACCTGTAGGTATACAGATACTTTGAGATCTTTTCTATCTACTAAATGCATAGTAAAGACTCTGGTCAGACTGTGTGGATGCACAGGCTAGCCAGAGTCTTTGCTTTGTGCATATTCAAATTGTTGGAAATCTCATGCACAGGCTCAAATTAGGTTTACTTCATTTGATCATGCTATTTGAACAATAGATAAATGCTATTGTTTCTTTTCAATATGAAGAGACGAACCTTTTGGATAAAAACTTAAAATCTTTATCATGAGCAATTCATACAACTCTCTTTATGAATGCAAGCGATTAAATTGGTAAATATTAGTAATAATTCAGCATTTTTCCAAATATTACGAAGTAAATTTACCGACTTCTAAGCTAGAGAATGTAATTTTACACTGCCTGAAAAATATATAGTTACATATACAGTCAACCCTATATTAAACAAGCACTCAATCGACATTTGAAAAATGCTTGATTATGACAGGAGCTTACTTAATACAGGTAAGTTTCAGTACACTAAAATGGTACATTTGGAACCCGGTGGTCGCTTGTTTAAACAGGTTGCTTGCTGAATACAGGTGGCCACTACAACAGGTTTGTCTGTTAAGTACCAAAGCTACAACTTTATTATAGCTATAGAACATTATTATAGCCTTATCATAACCTATCAATTCATATGATTTTGAATCCTACTTTTCTTTATCTTGTAGAGCCATATTGAATTCATGTTTCATCTCCCCAGCCTCAAACAACATCAGTCTCCCGCTGTCTGTCCCCACGATGACCCGCTCCTCTGATACCCAGGCATGACAGAGATAGTTCTGAGGTTCCACCTTCTGTATATTAAACGTCTTCAAGTTACCCTCACTGTACCGATAGTTCTTGAAGATACCATTCCCAACCACACATAGCTGGGTGTTGTCTTGGGGATTGAAACTGACCTGAAATAAGATAATAGTTATAAGCAATAAGTTGGTGATCAGCTACTAGTCTCATAAAGCTATCTTTTAGAGTTAAACCCTTGTATTGCTGAATAAAAACCTCTGCAAAATTATATTAAAAACTAAGTGTCAAAAGTGTTGAATGACGTATTCTGAATAAGATTTTTGGAAAATATTATTTTCATTTTTTTCTTCTTTAAAAAGGAAAATCACGTGGTAAAGACTAACATCAGGCTGCACACATGTGCAGCCAGATCTTTGTCTATTCCTCCTGCCAAAGCCAGAACATTCCAGGTTCAGCACAACAAGGGTTAAGATATTGATTTAAATTATTTTAAGGGTTATTCTATAAAACTAAGTTTTTAACTACTGAGCTTCCATAGCTCTGCATTTAGGAGGTCGAAGAATTACAATGACACATGTATTGCCAAAGCCTAGACCTTAGAGTTCTTTTAAGACTGAACAATTCAGAGTAAAATGTCATTAGATTTATTATGGACTCAAAATAATATGAGCCTGTGCGTGAAATTTCCAATTTTTTTACAAATGCGCAAAGCAAAGCTTCTGGCCAGCCTGTGCAGCCGCACAGTCTGACCAGAGTCTTCACTATGCACTAGATAAGGTCTTAATCCATCTTCTGGCAGTCAGCAAATATTATCATTGCATTTATCGTTGTCTACGCTGCTTAACATTTGTAACTCACACACTAGTGAAATTATTGGAAATGCCACGCACTGGCTCATATCAAAATGTTCATCAAAATTGTCTTACACTGACTCAACATGTAAGCTTTGTGTGCTTAAATATTTCATGAACAAAATTCCAAGGTAATTTCTCACTTACCGGTAGTAGATTTCAAAATCTGAAATGTTTAACTAGTCATTCTTCCTTACTTTTATTTAGTTTCAAGTGCTTATCTTTGGTTGTTTTTTTTAGGATACAATGCACATGTGTTTCAGAGCTACAGATAGAGGGGGTATATTTCAATGTATTTCATTGATTATAGCATAAATCATGTATTGTTAGTGCTAATTGCGATTGTCTTGTTGAGACCACTTAATTAAGTACCCAGAAAAAATGAAAATATTAGACTGGTTTTACCACCTCTAGTCCTATCTGTACCTCTATGTTTCATAGTTTAAGTAAATTGCACACTTAGCAAAATAAGTCCCATTATGGTTCAGGGATCATTTTGGGGCTAGATATTGAGTGATTCTCTCATTTTTTCTGCTAAAAATCTCATTGAAACTAGATAAATGAGATGAAAATCATAAAGTAAAATGTAATTTAGTGAAGGACTTGGTAAAAATTCTTACCAAAAATTTTAATTTCTTATTAGATTTTGCTAAATGAGATATTTTCATGCATGATATTCTGAGCCAGAATTATCCCTGAAGGTTAAAAACATAATGATAAATCAATATGATAATTACCTGATATATTGGAGCTGTACTCTGTGGGTTTGATGTTTTGGTGACTGCCATGACCTTTGATTTCTCCCATGTCCAGTAGAGCAATGTATAATCTGGTTTGCCCCCTTGTGCTACTAAATATTTGGAATCAGGAGAGAAGGCCAGGCTGACATACTCGCTTGAGGCCACATCTTGTGAGCTAAGAACCTTTCGCTTTCTCAAACTGTGAAGATCATAGATTGTAATTGTTGGTTTTTCAAGTTTCTCAGCAATGGCAACATATCTTCTATTTGGACTGACGGCCAATGCTGTCATGCCCTCACTCTTGTCTGTCCCTGGTATGAACTTTTGCACCTTCTGGTCAATGTTGTACAGCGTGCAGTTTGCACCGGATGGATACACAATGGTCTGTTCATCATGGTAGCAGATGTTCCCACTGACCCCTGACTTCAGGCCAAAAATGTGCCTTGGCTGGGCAATAGCAATAGACATGGTTACTGTTTTATCCCTTTTCTAGGCTGAAAAGACAAAACCACATAAAAATCATTACTTATTCTTTGCTATCAAAGATTTTTCCCTTTTTGTCTCTTTGACTGAGACGTCATTTGAAAGATGGACAGTATCCAAATCCTGATAAAATTAAGGTAGTAAAAATCCTCTCCAAGGGTTGAAAACTAAGCCCTTGCAGCATTTGACTTAAAAGCTTACCTGTTTTTGTACTAAATTCCTTTATTTTTTGTTTATTTGCATACAACTGACAGCCTTAATAAACTTAAAGGACTGGACAGTCAAAGACTTGTCAGCTTATTTTTGCATTATTGTGACGTATTTCTTCAAAATTTATTTTTGTATTAATTTCATCACTGACCCTCAAATATTGTTTTTTATCATTAAATCTTAAAACTGATGCATGGTTTGCACCTTTAGTAATTTCTTTAATTGAAATTGTGTTTCCCATTTCTTTTGACAAATGCGCTAAAATTTCCCTAAATGAACAGGCTAAAGCCTCGTGCCAATTTCAAGAAAAAAAGCCCTGGTCACTGTGGGGGCTTTGACTATGTCTGCCTTGCTAAATTTGGAAGGGGATAATGACTGCTTTTTTCAAATCAAGGAAGGGGATGTAACCCATAAGTGCAGGAATCTGCTCAGGAATAAGATCCCGAGCCAAATGACCCATTGGGTTGGAAAAATTTGAGCCATTTTAGATAATGTTGAAGCCCCACTAATTAACTTAAAAAATTTTTCAATGATCATATTATTTTATTCCAATATTACTATCAATCAAGTATTCATAACTGAAGGTGTTCGACTGAAATGAGTCCAGCTTCCATTGATTTATATTCTAATTAAAGATTTGAATAATGAAACCATCCATTTAATCAGTTGATTAATTTTGAATTTGTGAGTGTATTATGAGACTTCTCAATTGGACAAGTTCAGGGTATGCTTTGGTGCAAACCTGAGTAGACTCAAGTAACTCAGTTTTTGATGGGTTGACAGGGCTGTCATACATTTGGGATGATCATCTGCTGAAATTTTAAAGGGACAATTTCCTATGATTCTATAACATGAGCAGATGACAAAGCTATACAAGGGCCATTTGAAACACTGCAAAATCTATTAAAATACAGGGATTGTGTTTGACCTGTAAACCCTAGTCACGACACAAAGAGTTTCTGAAATACCTCTTTTTGACTCCCAACAAAATGTGTCCCGCGTATCCTTTTGACCCACAAAAATCTTGGGTAATGCGTCAAAGATAATGTTTTGACATGTGATAAACAGCCACATGTTTATCTCACATGACATGGTTTACAAACACATCATTGTTTACGGAAGTAACTGTCACATGAAAAAATAAATAATGGTCATTTATCTGAAGTTGGGTACACTAGAGAGTTTGGCGTGCCATTATTTAGTGTTAACAGCCTATCGGAATTGGTTATCCGTAGATGTTGTGGGCCAAGTCTGACATTCAATGTATGTAAACTAGCTGTTTCTCCACAAAGCTGTCTGTTAGATTTTATGCATGAGAGACTATGATCACATTTTCCGATAGGCATTGACAAAAGTGGTAAATTGTCATTTTTTTTATCGATGATTGAAATTAGTTAATGTTGTAATAATCCGTTGGTTTTTTTTAAAATTTGGAGCACTGTTTGGCCATCTATTTAATACATTCTGTCCTTTCTGCTATTTAAGGTAGTGGAACTGTAAAAGAGATCTGCAAAATTTTGGCACACATGAACTTTCACAATGTTGACCGAGGTTTCCTAATGAAAATCATTAGGAAAACTTGTTTAACGCTGTTAAATTTCATTACTTCGAAACATTGCAGAACTATCAAGGGTCCACTACCTTAGGGTAGATACCAGGTTGGCAGTCGCCTGACAATTTGTTCCATATTGTACTGGCTAGAGACCAATTCTCGCTGCATATATCAGTTCCAACTGACCCTGTGCCTGGTTTTAGTTAAAGACGAAATATTATTTTATTCAAGTTATTTGTCAAATAAAAGAAGTTGATTTCAACAAAATTGATTAAATAAGGTTAAAAGACTAATTTGTAAACAAACCTTTATAGTGCCAATATTTTGCAATTAGCAGTTGTGTGTACTTCAATTTATTCAACACTTCTTTCAAAAATATATCATCGATATTTGTTAAATAAAATCATCAAAATAGAGTAATGATTTTGACGAAATGAGTAAGTTCTCCTCTCACCTAAAGTTATTTTCACGTCCACCATTTGTAATCAATGTTTCCAAGGACAACACAACTACTGTTTCCGGTTCCGGTTCCTGTTCCCTCACGATCACTTAGACGCTCTGTTACAAATTTGACAGATGTAAACAATGAGGAGAAAATCGGTTTGTCATCGATTTAAACATTGACAGCTGTTTTCTTGATTTGAAATCGAATAACAATTAGCTTTTAAACAATGTCGTCTAGAATTTCACTACAATTTTGGCGTGCATCGTCCTCAATCAAAAGAATCAAGAGGAATGACCTCGCAAGAACGTTCACTACATCTTTCCTGAGAACCAACAAAACTAACCTCAGACGTAGAACAACCACAACAGTCATTAATGAACACAGACATAAGTGGTTGAATAAACACTATTTGCATACTGAAGTGAATGAAAAGGTCCTACAAAATGAAATTGCTTGTATTCAGTGCAGTGATTCCTCAATTGAAACCATCATAACCAAAGACATGATAATTATTAATGATTTTATAACAGCAGCTGAAGAACAGAGCATCATTGATGAAGTGGAGCCATATTTGAAGAGGATGAGATATGAGACTAGTCACTGGGATGATGTAAATATTACATGATCATGTTATTTGTTTTAACTTCAGCCAGAGCTACTGTCATAGCGCAGTTGGTATCGGGCAATAGGTATCTCACTTTCATTGATGACATTCCGTCACAGGTTCAACATCTTTGCTAGCCAAAGGAGATGACCCCTGGAACACATAGTGCGCATCACCCTTGGTTAGCAAAAATGCACATTTAAAGGAATCCAAGAAAACTGTTCTTGTTGTTTTTGTAGAAGATACAAGATTTTATTAAGAAAATCATCACAAGATTGTGGGTGTCATCCACCAAACATGTCAAAACATAGTGTAATAGAACATCAATGAGTGATTATTAGGAATTTATCATGAAATATATAAGTTATTAGAGGCTTTGCTACACTCAAAAACATATTTTATTTTCTAATGTTTCTATAGGCTCATTAGATGGAATAAATGACTTAGTTTCCAAATTCTGGTAGTCAATATGGAGCTTAATTATACAGCCTTATTTTTAGCTCCAAACTGTATAACCAGGCCCGATAAGCTCAGTTTGTAACATATTGTGCACCCAATTTTTGCTTGTGAGTATGAACTCTTTCTTGGCTTACTTTAATTAGACATTTACATAAGTCAAACATTGAAATGTATCATTTTGTCTTCTACCATTGGGTGAATAGCCTCTGTGGGATGAGCAGCAGCTTACATAGATGAAGCATTGTAGTTTGCTGGCGTGTGAAACAACAGAAAGCCATGGTTAGGTGCACAAACTGCTATTATCTATAACTGAAATAAGATACAAAGCTGTGTTGAATCCAATAAAACCAACAAAAACAAACCTTTTATGGATGAGGGTTTCCTAAATTTCTCAATAGGGACTCTCAGTTAACATTTGTCTATTTAAGGGTAATGGTCTCAAGTTTGTCTTTCAATACTGCAATATTCCTTTTCTGAGCAGAATGCAAAGTTAAAACAAATTGTTGTCAGAAGGTGACCAAAACTTTACAGGTTGAAGTTACAAGGTTTGGGTTGCTCAATTCTAGTATGTTAGTAATCTAAGTTGAGACAATCCATCAGTCTGGTTGCATGTGTAGAATATTTTGGATTAACTTATTTGAAGAATGATGCTCTTGGTAAGGAGCACCAGTTTCCAAAATACAAAATTCAAAGTGGATATATAAATAACTGAGAAATATTAAAAGCTTAGACCTATAACCCTTTGGATCTGTAGGTGAAAAGGGTTTCTTTCTATCTAAATCTGTTATTTAACTCCAGAATCCATATTGATTCCAAAAAATTTTTTAATAACTGTGGCTCATTTAGGGACAAACATGTGGCATAGACACTCTGATCTGACCAGACTGCATATTTATGTAGACTGATCTTTGTCTATGGCTTTTTGCTTTCTGCCAGACAGAAATATTCTAGTCTCAGCATGACAATGTAAAACATAATTTCAAGTATTTAAATGAGCATAGTATGTGCATATGAAGTATACTTATCAAAAATTGCATATTTAGTTTTTGTGTCTAAACAAGTATTTAAATGCTTTTCTTCTGGAGGTGCTAGTGCAAACAATTCAAGGGCGTAACTACCAATACACACTTTACACAAGTGCGTAATAGAAATAAATCCTCTTTGGAAAAGTATTGTTGATGAATGATCATAACATCTAAACTAAAGCTTATTCAAGCTGTAATTAGGTTGTTTTGATTTTTCACCAACGCTCAAATCATAAAAAAGAGGAGCGGACAGAGGATGTTCATAATTCATCTTTTGTCACATTCTAGTCGTATCGCCTTTAACCTTCATATTTAATGTTGAGCGCCTTCTGAGTGTGTACAAATTTCAAAATTCAAGTTACACCTATGCAATTGTAAGTGCCTCTTTGAAAATAGGAACTAACCAAATTTTTCACTAAGTGTAATCCTTCGAATTTTGTAACTTATAATGCTGACCTTTTCTCAGGCAATACATGGTTACAGAGAAACAGAGAGAAAGTCATGGAGAGAGGTAAACAAACCAATAATACAGAGGATACGAGATACAGCCTTCCCCAAACATGTGTCACAGCTGTCCTTGGTACATGTACTAGACTTGAGTCAAGATGGATATATCAAACCACATGTAGATGCTGTCAGGGTAAGACCAATTAACACTTATCATGATGAATTTGAATTTTTCTTCAAATAAATTCAGGGCTCGTGTTAGTGTTTGATATTGGGGAGTCATTGACTCCTGACCTAAGAAATTTTATGGGTCAAGTCTGAATTCAAAGGGGTCAAAAAGACAGAAAAAGCAAATCATAAGTAGAATTTTTCACATATTATAGTCACTTTAACTGTTTCTTGTAATGATATGAAACAAGGAATTAATTTGTAGAACTTTTGGTTAGTAATTTGTGAAAATCTTAGGTTTAAAACCATGTTCTGACCCTTAGTAATTTCTCCCAAGGGGGTCAAAATGACCCCCATGGGAGGAATTGCTAGGGGTCAAATTAAGATATTTTCATATTTTAGGTGGTCAAAACCCTGGTTTAAGGGTCAAACACGAGCCCTGTAAATTGCCAGTTGTTGGGAAATTCCAACCAATCTAGTTCAAATTGTTCTCATGATATGTAATTAGAAAGCAGATAGTGTAGGCTATGATCAGACTGCACATTTGTGCAGGATGGTCTTTCATTATACTGTCTACTGAAACGTTGAATATGTCATGGACAGTACTATCACCGTGGTCATATCTAGGTTATTGTTAAAGAATACTTGAATTTTATGCTCCTTTTCCAAATCAAAAATTTTCAATATCAAGCACCTATTATTGGGCATTGCTTGTGGTGGTCTTGCTTTTGAAAGCATAATTACTGTAATTGTAAATGAAAAAAAACCTACTTGAAAACACATTGTCTTAGGTAAATGTAAGTAAACTTGCACATTTTGTCACTGTATAACAATTGAAATTTTTCCCAATGTTTGAAAAAAAAAAGCTGTGAATGAACTGTATTGTTGAGAGAAAAAGACCATAGGCAAAATACCACTTTAAACTGTAATCTATTTATCCTGCAAAAATTTTAAAGACCCCCAAATTTAACAATGCAAACATTTAAAGATGATGAGCCCGCCTTGCACATGAGTACACATGCAATGTAGGGTACCATTAAATTTTGTCAAAAAAGTCATTTTTATCTTGAAAATATGTCTGATTATCATATATTACAGTTTTGTGGTAACACCATTGCTGGTTTATCCCTATTATCATCAGCTGTTATGAGACTTGTCCACACTGAGGATGCTACAAAGAAGGCTGATGTCTTATTAAAACGGAGGTCCTTGTATATCATGAGGTGAGTCACTTGGTTTACTCTTTATCATGAGGTGAGTCATATTGATAACTCAGCATAAAGCAGTTGTAACTGCCTATAAACATATAGGTAGTTACAATTGTTTCACAGTGAGCCATCAAATTATTATCCCCTACCATTCAGTGAGGGGGATGTAGTAATGATTTCCATGCACCATTCCATCCTTCCATTGTTCCATCATTCCGTCACTAAACTTTTCCTGAGCATATTTCCTAAAGTGTAAAAGCTATCAACTTGAAACTCTATGGTGGATAGATCTAATGGAGGAGAAGTGCAGTGCACAAAAACTTCTTCTCTTGCTTGTGTGGAGTTCTTGCCCTTTGATTAGGCTTAAGTTTACTATAAAGCTTGTATGGAGGGGGAAAGTCATGTCCAACATGGCTCTTGTTATTAAATTATAAGCCTTTGATAAGGTTTGTGCTATAAGTCGATTGTAAAAGAGACAGATATATAATGTCTACCAATTTCATTCATATACCAACAAGGTCAAATTAGGACTATGTCTGTGGGCATTCCATAGAAACAAAGAAGAGAAGCTTTGTAAATCTTCTGTGAAACCAGAATCAGGCCATCCTGCCTATATGGTATGTAGCTTCATTAAACAGACCTCTACCACATTTCTTCATATTGCCTGTAGTCAGGGATCATTCTTGCTTGGAATACCATGTGCAAAAATATCTCATTAAGCTGAATTTAATGAGAAATTTAGAATTTTTACTGAGACATTTTACCAAGTCATTCACTGAATTACAATGAATTTGCCATGAGATTTTCCTTTCATTATGCAAGGTCCAACAAGATTTCTGGTATAAAAATGAGAGAATCTCTCAATATCTATTCCAAAATTATCCCTGCTTGTTGGTCATACTTGGGCTCTGCTTGAAACACCCATTTCTATAGAGAAACAAAGAATCAAATCTTCAACACTAGTTTTCCCTGAAACCAGCTATACACCTAAGACATGAATATTAAGAACAAAGCATCTCTTAGTATACACAGGGTTTTAAGGGACTCAAGTTTTGTGTGTCTGAGACCCTATATACATAGCTAGGACTCTCAAAACTAACAAATGTGAGTCCATTTGACCCCACCAGGGGGACCTACTTCAGAAAGGAATTGAAGACTGTTTGTTGAAAAGCCAGCTTTTCTACTTCAATTTATTTTTTTGTAGTTAAAAGGATGATTGCAGCATACCTCTACTGTGTTCAATATTTATTTCCTTGCGGTTCTATAAGGTTGACCTTAAACCAAGTGTTGATTAGATCGTGAACATAAGTTGGTTAGCAGCTGGATTCTAGGAAAGGATTTAAATGTAGTTCTAGTGCAAGGAATATCAGGAATTCATTATTAGGTGCTCTAGCCGCTGAGATATGACTGAAAAAATGCGGCTTTGAACTCCATTTAAAGAAAACAAACTTGTGTCATAAGTTATATATCTACGGTAAATAGGTGCCAGATTCTAAAAAACTTCAAAGTATAAGAGAGACAACTCTGAGGCTACTATATTGGACAGTATTCACATAGTTATGCGCTGAAAAACAATATTGTTGGAGGTAGCGACTTACAAACAAACCGTGCAATTCTATTCATGTTTAATGTGAACGACGAAATACATAACGGGTCAATTTAGGTCCAATTTTCAAAATTGTCTGCAAATTGCCTAATGATATAAATCGGAACCTAAAATTCCCGTTTTCATTTGTCGGTCATAAAATGGATTTTATAACGAAGAGTTGACGCCATGACGTCATCAAGGGGCCGACTCCTTTTCTAGGGACCAAAGTCAGTAAAAGTCCATTTTTTCGGAAATAGTTAACCGATTTTTATGCCGAAAATGCCATTTGTTTCGTAAAGAGACGGCGGTGGTTGTGTTTTGATGTATATGAAGATACAAGTATAAGAAATACAATAAGGTTTAACCTATTAAATGTTCATGCCTTTTGCGTTGCTGTTTTCGAGTTAGTTATCGAAAATTTGTTCACTGACTTATTCTGAAATTAAGATATATTGCTGAAAAACCATTCCGCTGAAGATTTCTTAACTAAAAACCACGTGCCTTTGGGTTAGATTTTTTGTTTTAGCACGATTCCGCGAAGATATTGCAAATCAAAGGATATTTCAATGCCGCGTCAAATGTTCAGAAAAGCTGTCATTTTAAACAGATGAGAAATTAAGTTTTTAGCTCACCGGAGCACAAAGTGCTCAAGTGAGCTACTGACGACGGACTGACGCCGGACAAAAGGTGAGGGGGTAGTACTTTGATGGAAATTTTGTAATCTTTAACCTTTGTCTTCTTCTTAACCAGGAGTCCTGCAGATTTGGACCTTTATAAAAATAGCTAAAATCATGACTGTAGATTCACCAGGTGCGGAGCACCAGGGGGGAGAGGGTAGTACTTTTGTGAAAATTTTGTAATCTTTAATCTTCTTCTTCTTCGGAACCACAAGCCCTACAGACTTGAAAATTGGCATGGAGGATCAGCTCATAGACCTTGATAAAATAGCTAAAATCATGACTGTAATGCCACCAGGTGCGGAGCACCAGGGAGGAGGGGGTAGTACTTTTGTGAAAATTTGTGAAAATTTTGTAACTTTAACCTTCATCTTCTAATGAACCAGGAGCCCTACAGACTTCAAAATTGGCATGGATGATAAGCATATGGATCTAAAATAAAGTAGCTACAATCATTAATGTAGGCCCACCAGATGCGGAACATTAGGGGGGAAGGGGTAGTACTTTGGATCAATTTTTGAAATCTTTAACCTTATTCTTCTCCTGGATCAGGAACCCTACAGACTTGAAAATTGTCATGGGTGACTTGAGCCTTTTTTGTGAGATTTTAAGAAAGTCAAAAATTCGACCATGTTATCTGTCCGCAGTTACCTTAATTTGTTTCATACTTATTTACCTATCCTTGATTTTGCAGGGACGAGGCCAGATATAAATACACTCACGAGGTTCTTAAAAATGAAGAGTCTTTTTTCAAAGGGGAAGCAATACCAAGAGACAGAAGGATTGCAGTTATTTGTAGAAATGAACCGGATTAAACCTTATTAAACTATTGAGTTTGCGTGTATCCGTGATTGAACAATTTTCAAAGGTTTGTTTCACGGAGTTCCCAGACGTTTCCTTTCCAAATGGCATGTTTGTTTTACGGAGTTCCAAAGATATGGTTCCTTTCCTAATGACATGTGAAAAAAGGGAACTTTAGTTATGTTGTCAAATTGTTATTATCTAAAAAACACTTGTTGTACACATGATTTTGTTTTTATTTCGTGAGCCTGCGTTGCTCATCTTGGTTCGGAAAGGCACATTCTTTTTTATTTTTACACGCCGCCGAAGGTGGCCGTATACTGGAATCATGGTCTGCGTCTATCTGTACGCAACATAGTGTGAGCGCAAACCTCCTTCACTTATGGATTGATTTAGATGAAATGTTCTCTTGACCACGAGCATATTGTCGGGGTTTAGTGCTATTCTACCGATAAGTTATGTTACGGCGTATTTTATGATTTTGGTGCTTCCGTTTGGTGGTCACGTTGCAGTGAGCTAGAATTATATGTTTCAGAAACTATAGTAATGTAGCGAGTCTTGGGCCTGTTTTACCAAACATCTTACGATCATTTTTTGCATAAGTTGCTTCTACAATAGTAACTAAATATGGAATTCTGTCATTCATTATCTCATTGGAATCGTCCTCTACAGACGATTCCAATGAGATATCACAAGGCAGAATCTAATTATGAATGAGAACATCAGGTATAATTTGTAATTTTGATTAACGTTTGATTTTTGGCTCCACTTGCTGAAAGCCACTGGGGCTATTGTCATGGCGTTGTGTCCGTCGTGCGTCCGTACGTACGTCCATGCGTCCGGTCGTAAACTATTTCTTTAAAAATCTTCTCCTCAGAAATATCTGGATGAATTTCAACCAAACTTCATAGGAATGGTCCTTGTGTGACCCTCTTTCAGAGTTGTTCAAGAAATTTAGATCCAATGAAAAACATGGATTTAATGGGCGTGGCTTATTACCAAAAATGGTAAAAAGTGAGTTTTCTCAGATTCTAATCAGTGGATACCAATTAAATTTTACATGAATGATCCTTGGGTGACCCTTTATCAGTCTACAAAAAAAATCATTCTGATCGGCTGGAAAATATGCATTTTATGGGTGGAGGTCATTTCTCTATATGTATAATAGTGGAAACTTTAAAAATCATTTTCTCAGATTGTAACAGATGGATATCAACCAAATTTCACTGGAATGATCCTTGGGCGACACTTTATCAGTCTACAAAAAATCATTGTGATCAGAAAATGAATATGTATTTTTTTTGGGCGGAGGTCATTTCTCTTTATGTTATATAGTGAAAACTGTGAAAATCATTTTCTTAAAATCTAATTTTTTGATATCAACCAAATTTCACTGGAATGATCCTTGAGTGACCCTTTATCAGTCTAATAATTGTGATTGGATGAAAAATATGTATTTTATGGGTGGAGGTCATTTCTCTATAATGTTAGATAGTGCAAGCTTTGAAAATTATTTTCTTAGAATCTTAGTTTTGGATATCAACCAAAATTCACTGGAATGATCCTTGTTTGACCCCACATCAGTCTACCAAAAATTATTGTTATCGGATGAAAAACATGTATTTTATTGGCTGAGGCCATTTCTCAATATGTTAGTGGAAACTATGAAAATCATTTTCTCAGAATGTAACTAATGGATATCAATCAAACATTTTGGTTTGATCTTAGGTTGACCCATTATCATGCAGCCAAAAAATATTTTGATTGGATGAAAGATATGTCTTTTATGGGCGGAGGTCATTTGTCTTTATGTTTTATAGTTGAAACTTTGAAAATCATTTTCAACATCAGTAGAACCCAATATATGTAAAAATCTAGTCAAAAATTTTATTGCTTTTACAAGAATTTCAAGCGACTCAAGCTATTCATGGTTTTCTAGTTTCGTTAGTAAAACGGGCCCCTTTTGTTCCTTTGTCCGTCCTTATGATTTCTCATGCCAAAGGCATATATCTACGGATTTGTCTGCCCGTCCTTGCGACTATTCGTAATTTATCAACGGCCATTTAAAACAAAATGTGTCAAACCTTACATATGAATCCCTGATGGTATTTGTACCGATGTATTTTGCTCATTTGAAGCATTAACAATGAAAGGACTGAAAATGAATATGAATGGAAGTGGTGATTCAATGAGCATAGTGCGTCTCGTTTTAATTAAGTCTGTGCATGACATTTCCAACAATTTCATTTGTACCGGACTGACACATACTAAGCACTAACAGCCTGGACAGTGCCACATTACATTAAACACCGTATACACTTGCGAACATAGACCTAAGGTCATTATCTATATACAGAACGCATAGTTAAGAATCTGACCCGACTGTGGAGATGCACAGGCTGATCTGAATCTTGACATTACGCCCGTGTGTTATTGTTGGATATTGTTGGAAATGTCACACACAGGCTCAAACTGGCCTGGCCTCCCACTTTCTACATCTTGAACTAAAAATCCTAGTATTCAAATTGCTACAAGATAAGCGAGTGCAACTTGGTTTAAGTACATCAAACAAGCTTAGTTGAGGAAAAATGAAGTGTTTTCAGACCATTTTGTAACAGGTGTAATGCATACTTTGTTTACATAGCCTGCATATCAATCTCTTTAATTGTTGAAGTCGTTCAGATCAAACAGGAGCTTAAATGGTGGTCTTTCAAACATTTTCAAAACAGATTAAATTGACTTTACACCGTTGTATCGAAATTTGCGCACCACTAGGATCTTCTTACTTGTTCCCCTTTCCCCGGGACCAGACGGACTATTTCTCCGGATGATCCGGTTCCTTTTCACACGGTGGGTTGCCAGTTGGGGAAGGAGTGTTTACCCTCGCTGATGAAATTTCATTTAGCGAGCAGTTACAGTAGGATACAATACCCGGGGAAAGGCATTACATTGATCAATATGACGTGATGAGTCACGGAAAACAACAACAACAAAACAAAAATAAACAACCACAAAAAATGCGTAACATAGATATTTGCAAATCCAGCAGAGCGCAACCACGGTTCACATTTCAGGAAGATTACATGGTAAGGTAGAATCATCATTGTAGATTTGGAAATATGCCAAATATCGAAAAGTTCCGACCCTGGTCATACTGCGCAGGCACTTCCCAGATGGTCGGTCCTTTTTCGCTTCACGGGTCACATATACATGTTGGTCCGGGATGCTTCACTTCATGACACCGACCAACTTTCGTCTGTGCCATGATATTTTCTTTTTGCCCGTTGAATTCGTTCATGATCTTTAGTTATTTTAGTGGGCTGATTTAAACGCAAACACTCGTTTGTAAGGGCCATATTCGATCCAGACACTTTAGAACGTAGGAGAGAAATCTATTAATTCCGTAACATTTTATCTTGTTTTAAACTAGCCATTATGTGATATTGGAGGTTTTTTCGGGTGCATTGTTTGTTGTAATTAAAAAAAAAAAAAAAAAAAAAAAAAAAAAAAAAAAAACACTGCAAGCATAAAAAAGTGACTTCCCAATGTAAGTTTCACACATCAATGTCAAGCGGCAGGATGAAAGATTGGCAACCACAAATGTAATCTGCAATTGAATAAACATTGGTTTGAAATGGGAGTTAAATAGTGGTGAAATACCTTTCACTCTAGGAAATTAAAAGCGATGTTTTGCATAACTAATTCACAGTATCTTGACATTCACTGATACTATACTTGAACCCTTGATCAGGCGATTGACTTTTTGGGCCGGCCCAAATTTCAAAGGAGATTGTACCTATAAACATTAAATGTGTGTAAAAGGTAATGAGAGATACCTGATCTCTTTTTTATTAAACAATATCGGTAAATGATAATCTGTTTATCAATCGCAAACTGTACATATTACCATTAACTCTAAAATATCTAATGAATGGCTTTCGCAAAAATTTTATTGTACCAGACACGTTTAAAATGACTGATGATGTGCCCTGCGTCCAGAATCACAAAACGGCGCAAACCGTTTTCCAAATTATACCTCACTTTGCACGTGCGCTTGCTTGCAAAGCGGGGTATAATTGGAAAACTTTGCATCGTGTTGTGATCCTGAACGCAGGACTGTTCAACCTTTGATGGTATAAAGAAGTGTTACCAAATAAATGTACTGAGCTAAGAGCGGTGACGGTGATGAACGCGTTGATAATTGGTGGCTTAATATCAACAATCGGTATGTATCTAACTGTTTTTTTTTATTTTCATTTTATGACGACAGCAATATGGAGAACAGGAAGTTAAAATATATTAGTGAGTGTTAAATACAAAAGTGAATTTATCTTTTGACTCTTTTACGCACAGATTCTATGATTTTACATTCCTGATATTTCATTTTAGCTCGCCTGAGCACATCGTGCTCAAGGTGAGCTTTTGTGATCATGGAATGTCCATCGTGCGTCGTCAGGCGTCAACGAGTTAAGTGTTAGCACTCTAGAGGCCACAAATATAGACCAATCATAATGAAACTTGGTCAGAATGTGCGTCAGGTCACAAGGATTAACCTTATTGAAAATTCGAAGGATCCATGCCCAATCACGGGAAAAGGGGCCTGAATGACAATTTTCTTGTTTATTCTCTAGAGGCCGCAAATATTGTCCAACCATCATGAACGTTGATCAGGATGTTTATCAGTTCACAGGGATGAACCCTATTGAAAATCGGAAGGATCCATGCCCTATCACAGGAAAGGGGGCCTCAATGACAATTTTCTTGTTAACACCCTAGAGGCTACAAATATGGTCCAATCTTCATGAAACTTGATCAGAATTTTTGTCAGCTCAAGGATTAACCGTATTGAAAATGGGAAGGATCCATACCATATTACTGTTACGGGAAGAGGGACCTTAATGTCAATTTTCTTGTTTACTCTCTAGAAACCACAAATATTATCCAAACTTATTGAGACTTGGTCAGCATGTTTGTCAGGTAACAAGGATAAACCCTATTGAAAATAGGAAGGATCCATGCCATATCATGCGAAAAGGGGTCTTAATCACAATTTTCTTGTTTACACTCTAACAAATCATAAATTTGTTATGATTTTTGCTAGAAAATTTGATAGTTATCAATTATTACAAAGAAACGAAGGTGAGCGATAAAGGACCATCATAGTCCTCTTGTTTAGAAAATACTTTTGGAAAAGTAGAATAAACCTGTAATAAGCACATCGACAAAAACACCTTTTTCGTCCTAAAGAGCGCTCAATACCCTGAAAGGCGATAACTACCATTATAAGTTCAAGAGTTGTTCACCTTTACGACTCCTTACTCACCAACAAGCTGTCGGCTGACAGTCAGGCATTCAATTGGAATATACAGTTAGTAAAATCTTGAAAATGACATTTATCTTAATCAAAACAATTTTAACTCGCTCAATTAGCGCTCGACTCATTCATTCCCGACACTCATTCAAACCATTCAAAAACGCCCCAAAATTACACAAAAGGACAAAGGGCTAGTTAATACATGCTACGGGGCTAGTTGATACATTTCATTGTTAATAAAATTCATTTATTGGCTTTTCATCGTTATTAAAACTGATGTAAAAGTTTGACCAAGTCGACTCGTGTGTTTAATATGACTTGCAGAGAATAAGTTTCTATTATTAAATGGACATCTATGCTAATGATGGTTAGGTAACTATGAAAAAGTAAAAGTTTATTGATAAAACTCAGTTTATACAATGTATCAACTAGCCCCGTTACGCTCTTTATTAACCCCGGGCCTACATTTTGTGTTTCGAGTCTCGTGTCCAATTCAATTGCTAGGACATTACCAAATAAAGTCCCCATAACTCGTACTGACTCATCGTCCTTACATGTGAAGCCAATATAATTGTTAAGTTTCGGTGAATGAAAATTAACAAAATTAGAAATAAGAATCAAAACGTTACTTTTGCGCTCAAAAGTAGTTAAATAGACAAAAATGACCATAAAAATCACTGAATACTAGCACAACCACAAAACTTATGGCATATATCGAGGGATTAGAGCAATACTTCACTAAGTGTATATACATTCTATTTACACTTAGTACAGTCTTGCACTAAACCCTCGATATATAACTTATAAGATAGAAATGTACGCCTGTGACATCAAAGATACCCAATTTTTCATATGGCACAGTGTACCAGCTATCTACGTGTATAAACTAGCCTCGGTCTTCCCTACTTTGAGGCTGTCAAGACAAGTAAATGTCTGCCCATCACTCACACATGAGATTGTTGAAAATGTCAAGCACAGGCTCGAATATTTCTTGGAATTGTATGCCGGATTTGTCGAGGTCACCTGTATCCTCGTTTACCTAGCTACAGAAAGGAGAGGGGGGTATTTCACATTGAATTATCTCTTTAACCATTTCCTGTCCAATCCCTGTTTTTTACGTCCCTTAGATTATGTATTTGAGAAAATATTGTAGAAAAAGAGGAAATTGTTTGTGACAAATAATTTCTTCTTTTCAACAAAATTTTCTACCCTACAGAATGGTTGTTTTTCAAATTAAATCCACTTTAAATTTTCGTCTGCAAAACCTTTGAATTCGGACAGGTCCAAAATTTTGTAAAACATGAAAGTGTTAAACTTGCACTTATCCTATATTGTTGATAATCGTTGGAATCGTCTCGCCGAAACGATTCAAATGATAACCAACAACATAGGGTTTCAATAAGAAATATAGATTTAAAATTGACAACCCCCTCTTATCTGTACAAATGGATTTTATCTACTGATTTCGGTTGGTTTTCGATTCGGTTTAAGACATGCCATATCATCAGGATACCAAAGTACTAATTCTAGTTAGATTACAAAATTGGTATCCCACTTCGTCTGTATACTGATATCAAAATAAGATTAAAAATGGGAAAGCGCTCGCTTATTTAGTTCATAGCGTATGCAACCCAATATCTGAAAGCCCTTTGGGTCTAAATAAGCTGGTTCACGTAAATTTATACATTAATACGTTAACAAATAAGGGTCATCATAAGCCGGATGCATTTTATCACAGTTTTACTGCTCTTGTTTAAATGCCTTTGAAGAGCTACAATTGGACAACTTTTAAGTCATGAATACACGCATTTTAATTTCTGGGTGCTATAAAGTCGAAGGTTTTAGTCCAATTTATCAGTACTTGCGCTGTTTTAACACTTGGGCGACAGATTAACATGTAAAGCCGTATTAAGCAAACTCACTGTATGAAGTAACACACAGCGAAATAATCGTGTAGTCTCGTAATTGTAGATTGAATTAAGATGTAGCAAAGAGGTTCATGAAATAAACCTACGACATTTTCTTGTTACCCTTTGTCATCCAATATGTAGAATACTGGGGACCGTCTTACTAAACATCTTACGATCATTTTTTTCGTTAGTCAAAAATTAAAGTTGCTTCTACAGTAGTAACTTAATGTGGAATTCTATAATGCAATATCTCATTAGAATCGTCTTCTAAAGACGATTCCAATGAAATATTGCAAGGCAGAATCTAACAATGAATGAAATCACTATGTACGATTTGTGTTTTTGACTTACGATCAATTTTTTCGTAAGAAATATAGTAAAACGGGTCCCTGGTATTCAGATGATGTTGAAACTTTGTCGGTAAATTTCCTCTGTAAGGTTCTATAAAACAGAACGCAGTGTAGACAAAAGAAGGAAATTTAACAATATTTTTTTTTCTTATTGAAGATATGCTCCAAAATATTTTTTCGCGGTGACCATAAAACCGCAGTTGTACGGGAAAATACACAAGTATTACCTTTAGATGCACTGATGTAAAAACGAAACGCAACACTCCCGATATTCCGGTGTTACAGTGCATAAGATAATTATATAACTTTCATGAAATTTCGGCTTATAGTTAAAACGATAATATTAAAGCAATAGAATTCGTCGCAGTACAATCTTATACGAAGGTTTTCTTAAGAATTATGCCGATGCGTTTCTTTTTCACACGAATATTGTATTGGAATTCTGATTCGTGCCTAATCAAAATTGAGAGCATTTCCATGTACTTTATAATTAGATTTAATCTGAAGTCAAGTTCATCTATAAACTCCCAAAGTGACCAGTATCAGATAAGCCAATATTAAACGGCATTTAAACCCTTGACTTTCATCGGGTGGTCCCTGCAGTATCAGGGCCATAGGTTATAAATTTTTCTCATTCTCAATTCAAAATTTTCTCAAATTTCAGAGATTTAAGCCTTATTTTTGTTTTTATACTCACGTTAATGTATTAACACAAAAGATAGTATTAATAAGTTGTTATAAATAACAACTTATTAATATCATCTTTTATTTTCATACATTTATTTGAATTTAAAATTCGGGAAAATTCTTTGTTGGGCCTGAGAAAAAGTTTATTACCTCAGGCCCTGAATTTTAACAATGATAATGAATCAATGTGGGATCCATCAGGCGGAAAGGAACCATTTTGGTTTTGCGCAAAATATCGATCCTAGTCAGACAGCGCGGGTCGCGCATTCTGACAAGGGTTGTTATTTTTCGCATTTGCCCGTTTTTCTGAATCAACAATGACCACACTATTTTCTTGTATGAGAATTTTTGAAATGCGACCTCAGTTGACCTCTACTGGAACCAATCTCGTTTTCAAATATTGCTTAACGGTGGTCCCCAATGGCCCTTTTTGCATGACGGGTCATTATGATATTTATTAATCTTTGATCCGATTTCAAACGTTTAGCGTGGCATTAGTTGCTAATGTTATTTATAGTACTCGGCCAGGATGAACAAAGATGTGTGTTATTCTATGTCTCTGGCACGGACAACATTTAGTTCTATGAAAAATGAACATAATCATACTTTATTGTTCTTTAAATAATCCATGAGAATTTAAATATGTATTAATCGTCAAATTAAGGCATAGTTACTCACTGTACTTTGTAATATGACATACGTCGCTGCAGTGAAATAACCCCGTTGATTATTTTTGATATTACACGAGTGTTATTACACAAGTGGAATAACTATGTAAAAGAGCTAAGAACGAAGAACAAAGATTTAGTTTTTGTTAGGAAAATAACCTCATGATGGATCTTCTGACTTCATTTGCAAACGGCATTTGTCATTATGATTCATGGAATAACACGAACCGATAAATATCGTAATTTTCTCGGTTTATCGCTAATATTCATATCATAAATAAAATATCAAATTTGTGCCCATCAACCGATTTTTAAAATCGTCATCTACAAAAAGATAAAAACTCGGCGGAGCCTCGTTTTTATCTGTTTATAGATGACTCGTTTAATAAATTTGGTATTCAATGACCACTCATTCAATGTCTTCTATTTATATCAATTGATGATATTGAAAAAAAAACTATCAAGACCGTTTCTCAAGTATCAGCATGAAAAGGACCAAAGGAATTCAATTATTTTATCGCTCAGGGAATCTTGGTGCATATGAATTCGAAAGATATTTCTTGTACAGATATCATGATATGATAAGACATTTTACTTTTAATATCTTGAACCTATCAAGTACTGATTACAATCGAAAACAGAACCTTACTTTTTTCTGACTCAGTTAATATAAGGGACGTCCTTTTTACTAGAGCAATTATTTTGATTTCACAAGATTTGTGTAGCTGTTCGTGGACTAGCGATTCAGCAAAGCATAGCCAGTCAGTAATGAAATGTCTATTTCCGTTTATTTATCGTCGCTACCGTAGCATATGCCCATATGAGCGACGCCCTCCAGGTGACGATTAGTTGTTAAGAGGGATAGTGCAAGGATACATGACAAAACTTCTCCTGAGATACACAATGGTTCTTTAACTTGCTTGATGTAAAAGAACAGTCATGCAGGGCGTCGGTTTAACGTTTCATCCGAAAAAAAAAAAAAAAAAAAAAAAATCAGTCTGTTAAAGTGCCAGCTCGGGTATCAAGCCCGTGATATCAAACTTTAATTAGTCTGAAGTCTGGGGCCTATTATGATAAATATCTTGCGATCATTTTTTGCGTAAGTCAAAAATGAAAGTTGCTTCTACAGTAGTAACTAAATATGGAATACTGCTATGCATCATCTCATTGGAATCGTCTTCTAAAGACGATTCCAATGGGATATTGCAGGGCAGAATCTAACAATGAATGAAAACACCAGGTACGATTTGTTATTTTGTCTAACGATCTTTTTTTTCCGCAGACAGATTAGACTCAAATTTCTTCTTTCATGTAATTTTCAAATCAGGCTAGATTGATAATGTTTGTTGACTATATAATCGCTTTCGAAATGTGACTTCTTTAGTGTTGACCTCTAATTGATCCAATCTCTTTTAATTGACTGTTTTACGGAGTTCCCAAAATCATAGTTTTTTTTTTTTTATCTGACTAGCTATGAGATATATATTAGTAGAGCATTCATTACCATTGCGAGTTTCAAGACCACGGAGCTCGCAAAAGCTTAAATGTTTTCACGTACGCTACCCTACGTTCATGGCGACAAAAACGTTTCAGACTCTTTGCAAAATACAACCCGCTTTGTACGTGTATTTTGTGTGCAAATTGAGATTTAAGTCGCAAACAGTTTGTGCCGATTTGTCAGTCTGAACGCAGGGAAGGTTTGGTGGCCCGGCATCAAATTCGTTGACCACTTAGACTCCACTTGAATATGAGCCTTTGCGTGAGATTTTCAACAAGTTCAAATATGTGCAAAGAAAAGACACTGACCAGCCTGTGCATCAGCACAGTCTGACCAGAGTCTTCACTATGCGCTAAGTAGATAGATAAGATCTCAAAGCATCTCTAGACAATCAGGTAACACTATATTTACAGTTTTGGGCTGTCTGGGCCTCTCAATGTTTACCTGTCATGAACATTTGAAATTGTTGGAAATGTCACGCACAGGCTCATATATCTATTGCCAGACAATCTTAATAATGACTGATCAAACCTCAAGGAATTGTTCTTTATAAGTGAATTTAATATTTCCATCTATTCTGTTTAAAGATTTGCAGAAAATGAAGATATTGATAACTCTGCAGTTTGAAATTGTTGCATACCATTCTTATAAAATAGGCTGCTCTCTCAACCTATGAAATTGGTTACCGACTTAAAAAGAAAGGCTTAATGATATTAAAAATTTAGTTTTCATACCTCGATAAAAAAAAGTTCATAAAAATGCATTTTCTTGGTTTTAATTTCCATCAAGCAAGGGCCAGTAGTTTGTGCCAGTTTGGTTATTTTTTAAACGAAATTTCGGAACAGCTCATTTTGAAAGACGGCACTATTTTATATAAGTCAATCTTGCTCTAGCGACCAAGTCTGTTAAGCGACCATTTTTATTAAGCGACCATTTTAAATATCCCCTTGTTTGAATAAAAATATCTTGAAAAGAAGGTTTTGTTGCTCTTAACATTATTGAGAATGAATCGTTTGTTGTTAAAACTCACCAGAATCATCCCAATGAGACGATTCTAATGAGTTTTAACAACAAAGGATTATTGAGAATTTCGCAATAAAATGCATATTCAATCAAAAATTATGTTTCTTGTTTGTAATTAAAACGTGTATAAAACGGCCATTTCTTTAACGACCGATTTTTGGTGGTCCCGCCAGTGGTCGCTTAAAGCAAGTTTTACTGTATACAAAAACAGATTAGGAAAGTCCTTAGAAAGATAGGCAGAATACTTTTGATCGAAATGGATGAATATCAAACCAAACAATTCGCGGTAATGCAACAAGTCTACATTCTTCCATTTTTCCGTATTATAGGAGTACAATCTGTTGATAATCTATAGTACTCTATATTGATATGTGGTGTAACAGTTTGTAACACAGTCAATATAACGGTTCATTGCAAAAGAGGGCTTCTTAACGTCTACACACTCGATGCTAGGGAAAGATTTATCATCACAATAACATAGCTCTAGGTCTGATTACAGTTAGTAACATCGTGAAATTGACAGTGGTCCAAATCAAAATCACTCCAAATTACTTGCTCAGCGTTACATTCATTCATTCCAACAACTTACCCCAATCACACAAATGGCTCCTACAATGTGTAAAAACGCTTCGAAATAGTTAATGTAGATCAACATTTCATTCAAATCGTCCAAATTATTCCACGATTTTTTTTTTGGCTAGTGTGGTTTTCAAAGCGCTACATTGATCCATAAAGTCAAACAAACGAACAATTACGTATGATTTATCAAATGGAGATAAAAAATATCCACAATTTCGTCCGAATTCGTGATGTTGTGTTACCTCCCTTAAAATTCACTCAAAAACCGCTCATCGCACCCATCCAACTTCATTCAAATATCACTGCAAAATCATTCAGCTCATCGATTTCACTAAGTTCTAGACTGTACCCATAAAATATACTAATTCGTAACCAAAGGCATTTCCAAACAACCGTAAACTTCTACAGTTAGTAATATCATGAAATTATCACTGTGAATGATTTTGGAATGATTTTGAAATGAAATTGAATGAGTGTGTGAAGCGAGTTTTGCGTGAAATAAAAGGGAGGTAATCCATTATCGCTAATTTTGTTCAAAAATGAATATGTGGATATGTTTTACCTCCCCTTAATAGTATATACGTACTTTTGTGTTTGTGTGTTTTCGTCAGACACTTTAAAATCTATACCAGCCAATAAAATCGTAGAATGATTTGATCAATTTGAATTAAATATGCATCGTCTTGAACGATTTCGAAATGTCTTCTAATAATTTCGGCGCGTTTTTCATAGATTTGAATGAGTGTTAGAATGAATTAATCGAACGCTGAGTGATTGATTTAGAAAGATTTTGATCGGAATGAGTGCCAATTTCCGATGTTGTTAACTGTATACATCTCGCCGCTAGTCTGTGATAGTTAACATGCGTTACAGTATACATACAGGTATCATTTTGCTATGACATATCAGAAATGTTTTGTTATGTGCAATAGCGACGTGAGCTCTCAATAATATAGAGCTGGCGACATCTGGGAACATTTAGTGTGGGAAAAATAAGAGACGGGGGGGGGGGGGGGGGTTATTTTTGTATGCGTTTTTTTTACCCTGCCTGCATCAGACACTTGAACCTAATTATTTCCATGAACAAATTACTCCGAATACTAGTAGTAAAGTGATTTTTTGTACGAGTATTTTCGTCAAACAATAAAGACCCATTTATTTAGCGATAGATATAGATAATCGTTCGTTTCCTTATAAGATTGTTTTTATTTCATTTAGTAAACAACAAAAGCTATATTTTCACGAGTGGCGGAGCGTAAATGAGCCCAAATATGATGTTTTAAGACAAATTTTCTTAAAGCACGTTATTCAACACGTGGTTGCTATGCAACGTTAACTGTAACGTCACTAATTTGGCGGAGCCACGACTAAAAATATAGCTTTTGTTGTTTACTAAACTAAATGTTGTTCACTCAATAAAACATCAATCAATATTACTTGAAGAACAAACGATAATTCTTAGTATATCGCCTATATTGCAACTTTTCTTTTCGTTACGGTAAAGTTGGAATGTATATGGGCTTTATCATAAATGTTTTGATTGATGTGTAATCATATAAAGGTACAATTACCTTTAATCTAGATCTATTTCGGAAAGATATTTCAATGAAGGATTTTTTTTGTCAAAAGAGCGTATCGTGGGCGGCCTGAATCAGGGAATTCCAGCTTTTAGATAAGCTGTTGTTTTATGATTTTAGTCGCTCGCTCGGACGCAAAACTTCTTCAAACTTCATTTTGGGTGTGTGCCTGTGTGTGTGCGTGTGTGCGCGCTTGTGTGTGATATATGGGTGTTGCATGTGCGTGTGTGAGCTGAATATGTGATGTAGTAAATTTGTAGTTTTGCATATAATCTTTAAAATTGTGGCAACATTTCTATTTATTTGAATAAAAATTTATAAGACTTTTATCAAATTCTTAATTGAAGTCTCGCTCATTCAAGGTTGCCATGATTTTAAAGGATTTCTATTTCCATGTACTCTATTTTGTTCACACCACGTTTATATTCTTTGTTTAAAATCTTCAATATGTATGGAGGAAATAAAGATTATATATATATATAACTTCAAATTATTCGGCCAACGACGACGCATGAATATCAACAAGACGTATGCATGAACCGAGTATTTCAAAATTGTTAAAAGGAACGACAATCAAAACCAGGATAAAGGTCGATGGTAAATCAGATAACAATACGATAATTATGGCTTTTTTATTACTTCTGTGTTTTTGAAGATTATGCAGGTAATTTATCAATATGTATCATTATAGTTTCAATCATTCAGGCGATTCAATTTCTTCAAATAAACGAACATTGATTAGTGAACTGTCGTATCGGCCAATATAATGTTGGCTAATAGTATTGTTTTTTGTTGACCGAATCTAATGTCATCATGAATACTTATTTTCCTTACATGTATACGAATTTCACCAATTGTTTAGCTCTCTTAACCTTTTTCATGCTGTGCATGACTTTTCCTGCTGAACCAAAAACTTTTGCAGACAGTATAGCCTAAGATCAGCCTACACAGACATGCAGGCTGATCTAAGTCTACACTGTCTGCTTTTATCTTAATTATTATTCGACACCTTGAGCCAAAGTGGCTGAAATGTCACGAAAACGTGCCAAATTGTTTGAAGTAAAATTTTGTGCAATTGTTCAGGCCCAAAAATAACGAAGATTTCCATCTACCTATCAATCTATACTCAGCAAAAAAAAGAAAGTATCCACTTTTCTTTTGTCAATAACTTTCACATTTTTAAGATTAAATGACCAATTAAGGTACCATTGTGTTTGCAAGTCATCGTTTTCTCATGCAAACATGATTTGTCATTCAAGCAACATGTGATTTTTAGTGTTTTTCAATAAATGTCGAAATGTTTGTTTTCTACGTCGACGTGCGTCATGTGTTCGATCGTGAGTTTCTTCTCAAATGAATTTAACCTCTAATGCTCTGTGGTTAAGAAAATAAAAAAATAGTTGTGTTCCGTACAACACAGATTTGTAACGAGACCGAGGAAAACTTGACCACAGGCGTAATCAAAAACCGTCAAACGTTGAGTAAATTTTACGGATGTTAGTTGAAAAAGATGAACAATAAAGAAGTGTGCTGGCCATTTTCGATAGAGAAGTATTGTCATTCGCCCTCTTCAACTCAGTAGGGCAACTGGGAAAACGTCACGTCAAATTTTCTCATTCACGTTGACGCGATGGCCTCTACGCTTCCTAACCACTATTTCTAAGCGGAAGTGAAATAAATGTCTGAAGCTTTAAAAACGTCAAACTTTAAAACTAAGTCAATTGCAATTTAATTCTTAACTGGTTTAAGGCGACCAAATTTCCTTGATATTCATTCTAGCCTCTCCAATGAGCAAGATGAAACGTTGACGTAACGATGCAATGCAAATGTTGTTTAGTTTTTAGAAAAAAATGAAATAGACCATTTTGGGATTGGTTTTCTTGACAAGGAACGAGCAGACAGAATTTTGTTAATTTGAGCTTTGAATCTGCGTAAGATTTTTTTTATGGATGTTTGCGTTCATTTGACGCAACATTTGTAGGAATTAGCAGAAGGAATCAAGTTGTCGCATCAACCCAGAATACCTAACTCAATAATATTGCTCTTCGCAAGCTTGAAAGTGTCAGAATATCATTTGAATATTTAATTGAGAGTCTGCGATTTTTGAAAACGACGCCCTGGGTACGTTAGCGCCTACCATTCGGTAGCGGCTTCTTCAAATCTCATGAAACTTTTCAAATCTATTTCAAAATGATGAGGGCGTAAATTTGCAATATGTTTCATAGAATTCCCGTGTGCACCTTTAAATAAATCCGAAGTTTTATTGGGTGGATACTTTTTATTTTTGCTCAGTATATTATCCCATTCTGGCTGTATGTATAATAAATTCGAATGAAAGAGATTTTGTCTTCAAATCAGTTCATAAGCGGCTGTTTTGTCGACCTCCATAATATCACAGGCAAATTATTCTCTTTTCAACAATGCTTTCTCCAAAGAATACATCTTCCTATATAACACATAAATTGCATTAGCAGTTCGTCAGCAAATTCTATACCTCTTGGAGCAAAAGTTGGGAAAATCTATTAAGTGCAGTGTTTACTGTATTAACTCAAACAAATTCATGATACTACAAACAGGTATGTTATTTACATCTGTGTTGTATGAATGGTGAAACATTGTGATGTTGAAATTATTGTGAAGTTGATATTATTTTTGGTTGGAAAAATATACCAATTTTCTGAAATGTTATGATTATAAAAAGGTCGGAGCTTGATGTGAGTATTGTATGTGATTTATAGTTTCGATTCCCAGATGTGTGTGCGTGTGTGTGTCCGTCTGTGTGTTTTATTCTTCGCCTGATTATTTCTATTACTCAATATTTCTTTCTTCTTCTTCTTGTCTTCTTCCGTTTCATTTTCAATCTGCTTTGCTTTAAAATGAAAAGAATTCGGCTAAGCGTTTCAGGTCGTGGACCAGTAAAAGTTCCGCAACGTTTCGAAAGTCATGAACTTGAAAAGTAATAACCGAGGTTTCCTAATGATTTTTTTTTATGGAAACCTCGGTTAACATTGTGATAGAGCATGAGTTCCGATATATTGCGGAACTATTACGGGTCCACAACATTAAGAAATGCTACCGGCTTTCCAACTTAACTAACAAGCAAAGAGGTGTGCTATTTTACAACATCTGCAAACGTCCAATTGCATTCAAAACGCAGGAATTGATCGCTCAGCGCGAAACAGTTGTAACTGCCTATATGTTTATAGACAGTCACAACTGTTTCGCACTGAGCCATCGGAATGTTCTATCTCTTTTAAGTAACATGATATATAGTAAATATTTCGATTTAAATTTCTTCCTGGAAATTTATGAGTTAGGGGTTCCATCACTTGAAATGGTTGTAGATAACATTTTAATGCAAGAGTGGAACTGTAGAATGGAAACCATTTAGCACTTGTTTTTAATCTGTATTTATCATTACAGAAAAAGAGTATATAACTTTGCTGAAACTTCTTATGAATATTTCATGTAGTGTTTTAAAAACAATTCTATTTGGTGGTTAAAAAAATAAGAACAAAACAAAACATAACATAACAAATAAAAAAATGCAATACCATTCATAGATCTATTTCTCTCTCTAAGAACTGTTCATCATTTGCAAGAAGAATTCACCAGCATGGCAAGATCTATATTATTATAGGAGCTATGACTTTTTTAATCTGTAGTTAAGACGGATCGGTTACCTTCTGGCATAATCAATTTTGTCGTCAGTGTACTTGAATGTAGGAAGACTGAAATTTTATCGCATGTTTGCAATGAAAATTAATGACGATGAAATGTAGATATGAAACAAGATAGGTAGCTGCGTGAAATATCAAATTATATCGTGACAGAAGCGCCTTTTTATAATTAGTCATAAATAAATACATTTTTGACTGTTTGGGACATTTCCAACAATTCATCATGTTCAAGGAGACCAGACAAATACACAACACAATTGAGCCTGTGCTTGACATTTCCAACAATTTCAAAGTTGTGCAAAGTAAAGGCTCTGGCCAGCCTGTGCATCTGCACAGTCTGACCAGAGTCTTTAATTTGCGCTCTGTATATAGATAATGTCTCAAAGTATCCTTAGATTGACAGGCAATCTTCTAATTACTAAATACGGCCATCTAGGCTACCTAATGTTGTATATTCACGTAAATGCCAAATTGTTGGAAATGTCACGCACAGGCTCAATTAGAATATTTCCTGACTGTCTGAAGAGTGGTTTAGAGTTTATCTATCTCAAGAGTACGTAGTGAAGACTCTCGCCAGGATGTACAGATGCGCAATCTGGCTGGAGTCTGCTTTGTGCACTTATGAAATTGTTGGAAATGTCAAGTTTATTCTAATTTTTCTTTTACCTTCTAACTCTTTATTTAGAGAGTCATTTAAGATCAAAATTGATTACATTAGAAGGAAACCGAAAATGATAGAGAACTGGTGTTTCTTAAAGCATCATCAAGCGGACTTCTCACGATTTTGTTCTTGAGATGCACCTTAACAATTTCCAATCAAATGGACAAGCTGAATGATTTCGGAAAGAGATTTAATGAGTCGGATGAGCAAAATTTGATTGAAATCAAAGAAAGGCAATATGATATAGAAAGTTTCGTTTATTTAGTAAAAATTATCAATATTTACTACACCCCTTTAAAGCCCCCGTCTGTGTTCGTGAACATTTCCGAAACGCTAGACAATGATCTTAGACGACTATGTGCACAAAAACTAGACTTTTATTCTAAAAAAAAATTTAAGCTTAATTTTCTCATGCCAATATTCTGCAATGTAAATGATTATTACGCGATGATTTAAATATAGGCCTTACCTGATGAATATTTATGACCCGCAACATTTCGGACTCCAATTTGAATACCGCTCTTGCACGTGGGCGTATTTCACTTGACCAAAATCTCATTTACATATTTTACTTTATGCGGCAGATAATGCGTTTCATGAGAAAGCCGCCGTTTGTCGATTGATTTGTATCTTTATGTAGCCCATCTTTTATAAAACTAAACCAAGAAAAAATATTCAAAGAATATTCGAGAAAAGAGCGTTTTTTTTTACTCTAAACGCAGACTGGGGCTTTCATAGAATACGTATTTTCCTGTTTGTATGTCTGCATTGACGAATCAAACGTTTTAAAATCCACGCCAAACAATAAAATCGGAGAATGATATGATCGATTAGAACGAAGTAATGAATCAGCTGAACAATTTCAAAGTGTTTTTTACCGAACAAATACTTGAATAACTTGACTGAATGATTTGCATGCATCAGAAGCGCTGGGCCCACGTTTTGGAATAGTTTTGATCGAGATGAATGTCAATTTAAAGATTTACTTACTGTAGTATATATGCTACTTGGTTAATAGGATGTCCATGACGTCGATTGGACGATATACAGTTACTCACATCATGAAATTGAAATTTTAGATAATTTTGGAATGGTTTCGAAATGATTTCGGAATGAATTTGAATGTGTGAAACGAGCGAGTTTTGAATGACATTAAGGGGAAGTAGTAAAATATTGCCCAAATTAGATAAACTGATCGATCTTTCATTACACCTCACCTTTTAAAAAATCAACGTGCTTTTCTTTAAAAAAAAAAGAGTTGTATGTCTTCGTAGACGATTCAAATAAACACAAGGGCAAGTTTTACTAAACATCTTACGATCGATTTTTGCTTTAGTCAAAATTAAAGTTGCTTCTACAGTAGTAACTCAATATCGAATTCTGCCATGCATCATCTCATTTGAATCGTCTTCTAAAGACGATTCAATGAGATATTCCAAGACAGAATCTAGCCATGAATGAAAACACCCGGTACGTTATGTGCTTTTGAATTACGATTTTGTTTCGTAAGAAGTTTAGTAAAATGGGCCCCAGGTAATCAAAACGAGGAATGGTTTGTTCAGTAACAATGAAGTTGTGAAGCGTTGTGAACGATTCTTTGGTATTTTCGAATGATTTCGGATCGTTTCTGAATAGTTTGAGTGAGTGTTTGGAATGAATACTTGGAGCGTTGAGAGGGATATTTAGGATGAATTAGAATAGAATTAGTGCTAATTTTGTGGTGTTTCTAACTGCAGGACAGCGATGTTTCTCTCTTTTTTGTAATATATAACAGCAACTACAATTCTGACCAAAGACGATGTTTTAAAATCATAAAGACCGATTTCGTTAATATGATAGGTAAAACTTTTTTTTACACCTGTCAGTATAATTGATTCGTAAATCTGTTCCATTATCTTGTTTTGAAGATATTCTTAGAGTTATAGACCTAATTGTGACAAAAATGTCTTGCAGTAATACAAATCGACGCCTCTCTGACTGCTTTATGGTCCATGTTATCGTATCTGCGATGCAAAGCTGAATGGAAAAACGGAAATACATTTCATTTAGATAAAAACTGCAGCAGATTAGTTCGATCTGACAAGTCGTAAAATCTTCTTTATTTGATATAAACTGAACATTTCTCAACTAGTTAAGCAACATTTACGTACTTTGTTTTTGGTAATAATTGCAGTTGAACTAACTGTTGAGAAGGTATATATGTGTTACAGGGCTTCATATTTATACAAGGACCTGTCGGTACCCATGCGACCTCTGTTGTTTGGTCGGTATTCGAACCTTTGATACTTCACACCTCTCAGATATAGTTAAGAATACGCCATGATTGACAAGATGGATGATTTTGGAATGATTTCAGAATTAAATTGAATGAGAAAGAGAGTGGATTTTAAGTGAAATTAAAGAGAGGTAATACAAAATTGAAAATAACGATATTTGGTTACACCCCTTTGATAAAATATGAGTACTTTGCAAGATTTCGAAGCTTTTATGAACAATTTTGAAGCGTATCTGAGTGAGTTGAGTGAGCGTTTTGAATGTCACGAAAGGAGCGCTGAGTGAGTAATATTATACCGTTAGAATTGTTTTGATCAGAATGATTAACAATTTTACGTCACGATGTTATTCACTGCTATAAAATCGCAGCCCCGACCACCGACTACCGGAACTTGGTGCACTTTTAAAAGTCCTCTTTCGTATGCCTGGTAAGCAAGAAACCAGCTGTTATCTGTTATAATCCATTTCCATAAAAATCTGTTTAAGGTTCAAAAAGTGAACGTCCTTCTTAACTGTTTGTCATATTTGACCACCTTGTTGACACATTCCTAGGAAGTTAAAGGAAGCTTAGCCAACGAATTATTGATATTTAATGACTTCAAACTTAAAGGTACTGTCTCATCGATAACAATTGGTTAGTTTGTGACATAACAACTTTGCTATCATATAAGTCATACATTAACGCTGTAAAAATTTACGATCTTTTTGTCTACATGAATAATTTTTTAATTGCTTTCTCGTAAAAAAATCTTAAGAAATTTTATCAATGCTTCTTGAAATTAATTTCAAGTAGAATGTTTTGTGCAAATCCAAACGGACCTTAAAAATAAAAAAATCACATGTGTTTGGGGCAAAAAGAAATATGTGCAAACATCAATTGATTCCATGCCACTATGTATCGGTTTTCTTTTTACGAATGCTAAAAAAATAATTCCTGGTATTTTCTTTGTTTCAAATAGCGTGGAATAACTCAAGAATGCTTGCAGGCTTTCAGACGGTCTCCGATGACTTACGGAATCTATAGACTTTGTTCTATGCTGAGTGTAAACGTTTGTTATCGAAATACTGCAAGGGGTAGTCTCAGAAAATAGTGACTTTTTCAATAACTTTGATAGGGGAGCCCTCGCAATTCTGGTTGTCGCGACATTCATGGATTTTATCTCGCGAAACCTGTTTCGGGGACAGGGAACTCTGTAAATTAAATATTTGAAACAAATATTGGCTCCAGTACATACCAACCAGAGCAGCAGAGGTCGCATTTCAAAATGCTTCTACTGAAATTATAACGTTTAATCCTGATTCGAAAAATGAGAGAAGTGCGAAAGGTTTTAACATTAGTCAACCTGCGCAGTACGCGCAGTCTGAATAGGATCGACACTTTATATACGACTCAAACGTTGCTTTATCGCCTGATGGGTCACAGTTCATTATTGTGTTGCTTAACTTATCGTGTTTCAGATCAAGAGTTATTTTTCTGTACAATTTTACCTACAAGGTATCATGGTTGGGTCACTTTACACATCAAAGTTTACATCGGAAATGACCTGACATCGTTAAAGGAAAGGAAAATAAATTGAGGTGAACTAATTGAAATATGTCACAAAAGAATTTTCAATTTCAACTCTGAATGCTGGACGTTAATTCGTTTTGACAAGACCAAGAAAAAAGACTCTAAATAGTGGATTCGAAATTCGAATTCTCTTGCAGTTCTTTGATTTTAGTTGCGTCTGTTAGAATTGGTGAGTTTTCTCAGAATTTATACCGAAATAAATAGATAGATAGATAAATAAATAAATAAATAAATAAATAAATAAATAAATAAATAAATAAATAAATAAATGAATAAATGAATAAATGAATAAATAAAAGAAAATCCATGGTATATGCATACATGTTTTTACATGCCTTATCAAATTTAGATAATAAATATTCGAATGTATCCGAAGATTCATATTGAAAAGCTAGGTTTTATTTTCAAACTCCCATGAACTTCATATCAAATGTTTTTACCCTTAATTGAAATCCACAGCAAATTAATTCGGTAAAAAGAAAATATATATGTATGATTTAACATAAGCATATAATGTATATCAAGAAAATGCTGAACACTTTAACCCAGAATTCGAAAACCTTGTCATTCTTTCACGTGGCAAATGTAACTTTAAGTTGTTATCGTAACAAAGCCGATTTCAGAACAGGGTATAAAGTAACGAGAAGGAAAAAATAGAGTCCCAAGGATTTGACCTTTGACATAAGTGTGTGAAATCTTAAAAGGAATGTCATTGTATAAATTTAAACATCTTATTGAAATTCACCACTTGATCCCACTGTTATAAATGAGCATTTTGTAAATCACGTAAATCAATGTGAGAAAGAAAACCGCTGCATGGTAAAACACGACTTAAGGTAGTAGACCCTTAAATGTTCCGCAGCTTTTCGGAGCTCATGATATTTCCCAATGTTGACCGAGGATTCCTTATGAAAATCATTAGGAAACCTCGGTTTAAACAGTTAAAGTTCATTATTCCCGAAACATTAAAGATCTAATACGGGTCCACTACCTTTATATTAAAGAAAAAAATAAATAAGTAAATAATCGTAAAGTAAGAAGAATGATAAATAAATAATATATTAATTACATAAACATATTTTTATGTAAATATATAGTTTAATTTTGGTTGCATTAAAATACTGAATGTCCCGAATCATTGAAAAAGGGGGTAAATTCTTATGAAATCATTGCAGGGCGAAAACCCATATCTTTAAATTGGTTCTCATGCAGTTTCAAGAATTTGGGTAACCGAAAGCCAATAGGGTGCAAAGACTTGAAAGTACAGAACATTATGCATTTGATTCATCATACGTTACTTTCTGACGTTATAAAACATAGATTTAAGGTTCATGTAAAGTGTTTAAGACCCAATATTTAGGACACTTCATTAGCCAAGAAAAAGCAGTATGTCCAGGTATACTATATATCAAAATGAAGCTATTCGTGAGCACAAGCAGTTAGGCAACATAAGACCGCCATATCTATAGCGGTATAGCCAAAACATTGTGATAAAGGGTCATTTTGTACAGAACAAGCAACTGCATGACGGTTGCATAAAATTGCCCCGTATTTTAACAAAGTACAGTCTGAAGTACTATCCAGGTAGTGCTACAACCTTAGATATAAAACTCAGTCTCAAAAGGCTCCTTTGAAACAATCACTTTCCATTTATTTTGTCAACATACATGTCAAACCGGTTTGGTCAGTTTTCAAAATAGATGTAAGGTATGGTGCAACATCACACCATAATATTGTGAAATATTTTCTGCGATTTATTTCAAATTATAGTATTTTTTAATTCAATGATCTACAATATTACTATATATTTATCATTCTGTGAAATAGAAATTGATATATTTGCTAAACAACCTTACAGGTATATAAACAATTAATGTCTATTTATGTTGTGATAACACACCATACCCTAAAAAGATCTACACGTTTTTAAAATTAGAATGACATATGGGTTTATAAAATAAGTCAAAATAAATTGCTTGCATAACTACGTTTTGGGGCCGAGTTTTATACCAATGGTTGTAGCACTACCTGGATGGTACTTTAGGCTAGACTTTGTTAAAATATGAGCCAATTTTATCCAACAGTCATGCAGTTGCTTGTTCTGTACAAAATGACCCTTTTCCACAATGTTTTGGCTATACTGCTATAGTTATAACAGTCTTATGTTGCTCAACTGCTTGTGCTCATAAATAGCTTAATTTTGATATATAATATTCCTGGACATACTGCTTTTTTCTTGGCAAATGAATGCCCTTAAAATTGGGTCTCAAACACTTTACATGAACCTTAATAAGTTAATCTGAGTTCAGTCTGTTGTGTCCATTAAGATTCCCGTTTTCTGATTAGATTGAAAATTAATTTTATACATCAATCAAATCAATATTTATTACACAGCTTTTTCATGAACTTTTGCACAAAATAGTCGCATAGATACGTTTCATTATTTAAAAAAAATGATAAGATATGAAGAAAGTGCTTTGTCGATTTCATGGAGGTATGAAACTAAAAAGATAATCTCACTCAAATATGAATCCACTTCACGGATTCATACAGCGCGATTATGTTTTTTGTTTCATACCTGCATGAAATCAACAAAAGATCTTTTCATCTCTTTAAAGTGTTAAACAGAATTGATATGTCATTCTTTCTCCCGGTACCCAGGACACGAAAAGCATGGTTATACTAACAAGCTTAAATGTTTTCCATGCAAAATGTTATTACTTGTTAAATCGAGCTGTGAACCCCGAGGGTATATACATGTATACCGTTTTCCAGACATCCAATCTGTTGGACACACTACATTTTTACCTTTATCCTCTGAGCAATGTGTTCGATCCAAACTATGTGTTTTTAAACAGCGAAGAAACGGCCTTTTCAGTCACAATCTACAAACTTTTTTTATCTTATTTACTTTTGCGACAAATAAAGAAGAGACTAATACAAAATTTGATGTTATTTTCGCTTGTAGTAATTACCAGTTAGTATTTTCAGTGTTTATAACAAGATTTTCGGTTGAGTAAAGGAGTTGAAACGTACAAATGGTTAACTGTACAATAAATTTGTAGCAGTTACAATATTACAGCTCTGATTTTTTTTCTCGAACGGTCATTTACCAGTTGTAGGGCTGACAACCAATCAAATTCTGTTATGATTATCACGTGGTCAAAACCCACCCTTACCGAGGCTGCTTAGATTTTGCTTGTTATCAACTGAGCTATTTGTTCAAGACAAACAACGCAGAAACGGCCTTATCAGTTACAATCTACATTTTTTTTTATATCTCTTTTACTTTTGCGACAAAAAAAGGAAGAGGCTTATACATAATTTGATGTAATTTTCGTTTTAAGTAATAACCAACTACTATTTTCAGCGTTTTTTACAAGCTTTTCGGTTGAGTAAAGAAATTGAAATTATCTTCGTGATGTTCTAATTCGTTGTTCTAAAATCTTTTCATGTGATCAATGTCTTTCCCTGCGGAGGGGATACATTGTGAAAAGGGGGAAACAACTTCTCATATTTCATAAAAGAACAACAACAACAATTCCTTACTCCTCCTTCCTCTCCGTTTTCCTTCGTCTCGAGTTCTTTCTTCATTTGTCGTCTGTTGGAATCGTCTGCTTCTATATTTGACATGGTTTAATCCTAGTCTTTTTTTAGCAGATTTCTTTGCCATTGCGTTAATTTTGATCGGTTTATTACGGTTTATGCCGTTTTCGACTGATGTGGTCATATTGAGCGGCTGGAGCACCTAACCATGGATTCATCCTGTTTCTTATACCAGTACTACCACAACACCCTTACCCCAGCCCCCAGCTGCTCTATACATAGGTTCGCGATATCAAACCATTGATGGACGACATTTTTGCCTGAAAGGGTATTTGCCGCGGCCGAGTATCGAACCCGGGACCTCTCGAACGAGAGGCAGGTGCGTTACAAACTGCGCTAAGGCCTGGGATTACCGTTACGTTTTGATAACAGTCGGTGCTATTATAAAATATCGTAACTACGGCTTTACTCAAGCCGTATTTACGAGATTTATAAAAACACCTACGAAATATTGTTTGTCCGATATTGCGTCATTGTTAACTGGATAAAAGCGTCCCCCCTTGTGTTCTAACTTTTAGCTCTCTGCGCGAAAAAGGGCTTTTCCAGTTCACTTGACCAAGGTTAAATAATTTTGTTTAAATTTCATGTGCAATTTTGGCTTCTCTACTGTTACTGTGACTTTACACTGCAGAGACATGGTCGGGATTTGCCATTATCTGCCTCTATATAAATGCTTCCCTCAGGCATAAAATTGATGCCGGTTCTACCCTCTTGACGTCTGACCATATAGCGCAGTTGGTAGCATGTTTTGATTGACGAAATATTGCACTATCCCTGCCTCTCAATAATGCCCGATTTACAGTGCTGACAGCACTTTGATAGTATCTAAAGGTGCCGAAGATCTGCCTTGCGATGGGGATGACAAAACGGTGCGTACTGATTGCTAATTATATCCCGCTTTTCCCGCAATTGCACGTTCAAGGCGGGGTGAAATTTCCAAACAGTTTGCACCGTGTTGTCATCCTAAACGTAGGGCATATTTTCAGGCAATTACCCTCTGCATCTTATGGACATATGATTGTCGTTAAATTGCGTCCTTGGTGCAGTCTAGATTCTCGTTTAATTGCGTCCTGGGTGCAGACTAGATTCTTTTATACAAAATGAAACAATAGATAGGGCATCAGCACTCTAGAATTTCAACCTTTTCTAACCATTGTTTGTTTTTTTAGTACATTCTACTTAAAAAAAAGTAAAAAATTTTACCCCAAATCTGATTAAAGCCCTTTTCAAAGGTTTCTTGAGAAGGGTCAGCCACAGAAATTTTGTAAATCTAAAATATAGGCTGTCTGAACGTAGGTCAACAACCGTTATTCTTCTATTGTTTGGAGATGAATTTATTGAAAAAGAGTTCGATGACTATTCTACATCTAAGAAAACTGACAAACAAAATTTCTTATTCGGGGGTATAGGTGAAAAGGATCCAGAATAAGTATAAAACAGCGTACTTGGAAGAACAAAACGTGGTTACTGCAGTTTGAATAATCTGAAGCTACTACATTTGATTCGCCCTTTGGCCATAAGATACTTGAATTTCCGTTACCTATTGACCACCTCAGTGAGCCAACATCCCAACACTCTGAATCGGCGCATGTATAGCGCTGAGAAATCGAGGGTTCGGTGCAACACCGTAGTAAGTGTATATACAATGTATATACACTTACTACAGTCTTGCACCGAACCCTCGAAATGTTAATTTGTTTTAAAATTCCTTTATATATATTATTCGCTGAATTACGAAGAAAGGGTAAGATAAACTTGATTAACAATAAAAAGTGAGAAGCGTATTTCGTAATGATTACAATGATTTGAGATGTTTTGTGTAATTATTCAGTTTCCCACGGCTACCCTCTTCCTATTTGATCCCCGATGGCGACACTCATTCTTTCCGACTATTTGTCTCTCACCAATCGGTTGATAATCGTAGACCTATGTGAGATAGCAGCTGGAGGCTAGGAAAGGATGTGATGGTTGTACTGGTGAGGGAAATACCAGGAAACCATTGTTAGGTGCTTCAGCCGCCACGATATAACTGAAAAAATATTGAAAGCGGCGTTAAACTCCATTCAATCAACCAATCAATCTTCCTTTTTGATAAAACGGCGAATGAATTTGTTACGTTTTTCCCCAACCAAGTTCATTAACTCTTTTATTATTAAATTGGAGAAGCATTTTTTTTCAACCCATGCAGGTGTGAAACTAGAAATATTATTCATTATTGCGTCTAGGTTTTCATTTCATATCTTCTCGAAAAGATCATTATTGTCTTCATTTCTATAATCTGATGGCATCGAAAGAAAAAAAAAGTAATTATAGATGGTTTCAACGGAACTTTCTGAGGGCCATCATACAAAAAAGCTGCGTGTTGAATTTCTTTTTTATAGAGGTATGAATAAAAAAATCGTCATGTCGGGGATAATGGGACACCCTAAACAAAGCATTATTTTCCAACTCCTTCAACTAATGTTATCTGAATATTTCCCGATATAATCAAAGTTTGTCGAATTTTCTTTGTTTTCACTTAGAAATATAAATCTTAAATCTATAAGGGAAGTACTCGGCGAAAAATCATTTTGGACTTTTTTGCCCTTCCCGTTAGGACAAAACGCCGTTCTAGGTGGGGGGCAAAGCTGCCACCCTCGACCGTTAGTCCATATCGGCTAACAATTTTATAAATGTATCATACATCGCTTACAAACGCTTCACACTAAAAATACCGTGTTCTCAAAATTATATGAAATACCAGAAAAAGAAACAGGTTTTGAAAAACTACACGTTTTCACGAATTGCAACCAAATTTTGTATAAAGTACGAACCATTTAGAGCATTAATCAAAATAAAGATAATAACATCATGCAAAGCACTTCTTACATGGCGATAGTTCAAGGATTGGCACCTTGCTCCATCTGGGTGTTTTGGCTAACCTTATCCTAGTAATATTTTATTAATATTGTTTTGATTAAAAGCTTTCGACAGGACATTTTTGGCATTGTGGCTTTTAAAATGAGACCGAATCTATCTACCCATTTCTTGAAGTCGAAAGAAGAAAACGTTATAGAGACAAAGGTAAGATATTATGCATTAGAAAATACTCAAATATTTAAAAATAATTCATCTCCTAATTATTTCAACATTTAGTTACATTAAATCCATCAAGAACGATCAATTAAAAGACACTTTATGGGGCACCTGTTATCCTGCTTTAAAACATTGTTTATAACGTTAAAATATTTGTCCAATTAATCAAAAGGATTTAACAGCGCCTTACTTGTGCTGCATTTACTATATTTTTGAAACACTGGGAATTTTTATACAACATGATGAGTTTAGTACTTCCAATTGATTTTACAAAATTTTCCAAAATCACATTTTCCCGATCTGTGAAAGAACAGCTTTAGGTATATATTTCAATAAATCAGAATGCAAGAAGCTTGATCGAAGAAAAGAGAATTAATCATTTTCTTCCGAAGTGGAGATCTTATATAACCCAAGTACGACTTCGCTATTAAAGAATAAATTGATATGTGACCCGTCACGCGAAAAGAGACTATCTAGGAACTCTGTAAGATAAATATTTGGAAAAGAGATTCGGCCAAGCATAGTTCAACCAGAGGTCGCAATTCAGAAATTATTTCACAGGAAGGTAGATTGATCATTCTAGATTCAGAAAATAAGCTTAGTACAAAAAGTTTCGACCCTAGTCAGTCTGCACAGTCCGCGCAGTCTGACTAGGTTCGACACTTTACGCACTACCCAGATGGTCCCATTTCGCGTGACGGGTCACATATAGAAATAATAAATAAAAAGGACCAGCAAGATGGTCCATTATTGGGTGACCGCTCTTAAATCAATTTATTTACTTACGCGTATTTATTTGTGTTTTTCGGTGATCGATATCACAAATCATTCACATGTAAAAGGATAAGTACACCAACCACTCAATACGAAGTAAATTGGATGAACATTCTTATGACTTATTTTAAAGCCGGATTTCAAAAACAGGTACCAATATTTGTTTTTAAATATTTTTTTTACCACCAATGAATGAAACATACATAGTAATACTTGTAAGTAAAATATATTTATTGACCTTTTTTAATAATCACTTATTTAACCCTTTGCTGTTTAATACCCGCTTTTTACGTGCCTGTGATTTTATGATTGAGAAAACATAGTGAAAAAAGAAGAAATTGGTTCTGACAAGCAATTTCTTCTTTTTCCACACTATTTTCTACCCTACTGAATGGTTATTTTTCAAATTAAATCCACTTTAAATTTTCGTCTGCAAAACCTTTGAATTTGGACAGGTCTAAAATTTTGTAAAACAGGAAAGAAGATGATGTTTTATTTTAGATATGATATCATGAGACGTCTGCAAAATCTATAACAGATCATAGTATAGGTGGCCTTTTTTAAATGAATATCTATTCCTCACATTTTTTTCAGAATGTGTTTTCTAATGATATCTAAGACAAAAAACGCGTCGTTCAAACGGCTGAAATTTGGTTTTCAAATGCGAAATACCATCGAAATCGTTACCAAATGTATTTCATATGTTTTAATTCAAGGACAAGGGTCTTCTAGCTTCCTTAACCCAGGATTGTTTGATGACCTTTTGACCTAACTTTTAGGGCAATTTCAGTGAGTTTATTAAATTTTGTTTTCTATAGGACAAGTCAATTACTAGAAGTAATAAAATTTACTGTATCTAGGTAACTTAATTGAAACAGAATGGTATATGCCTATAAATAAAATTCGTCTTGGAATTATGGATAATACGTATATGGCTGCGACGTTGCCGGTCTTTTATCGACATTTCATTCTAGAACAATCACTTTATCATTTAGCCGATAGATCAGTGAAATTGTCAAAATGGTTTACTTGAATAATTTGACAGATTTATCCCTGTTATCAAAGTATCTAAGACAGTTGTGAGATAGGCCCAAAAATGGTATCTATAAGTTGCTTTGCGCCTATTTGTCGCCGAGACATTCAATCGATTTTGAGTTCCAAAAATATCTATATATTTCAGCACTGAGCATTTTCTGTATCTTTTTAGTGAAAGAATCACATAAGCCACACAGGTATGCTTCTTTTTTTCTAAGGGTTTTCAACAGGTTTTATGTATTGAAAAAAAAAAAATAATAATAATGAAATAAAATCACCGAATATTCAAGCGAAACTTATAAGCCTAAAAGCAAACATAGCCAATCGTCATGATCATAAATAATTTATCTCTGTGATTAATAGACTTTCACCGTCTCACTTTGTCATGTTTGAACAGTTAGCTATTACTATGACCATGGGGGTAGTTTAGTTTGTACTGTGAAAAATGTCTATAAATTAGAAACAAACAGCAACAACAATATAAAAAAATAGTTAAAATCTTGTTGTCTTTTATAAGTTTTTTTCAATAAAGAAAGGTTACTGTAACAACGTTTTTGTGTTTTATTAGAGTGTTATGACTACTTTTATTCGCAACTGATTGTAATATCGCTGCATTTTAGTACACTATCGAACCTATAGTATATGTGCCGTCGCGCGAAAAGGGATCATCTCGATAGTGCGTGAAGTGTCGACCCTAGTCAGACTGCGCGGTTTGCGCAGACTGACTTGAGTAGAAATTATTCGCAATTGACTTATTTTCTGAATCTAGAATGATCAATCTCCCTTCCGGTGAAAAAAAATGAAATGCGAATTCTGGTTGACCCATGCTGGATCAAATATCTTTTTCAATAATTCATTTAACAGAATTCCCGGATGGTCCCTTTTCACGTGACGGGTCAAATATATACATAATCAAAATGTTTTGCATCCCTATCATAAGATAGTTTTGCAGTTAAAAACAAAGGAATTCTCGCCACAAACCCTTTTGAAAGTTCATTCTTTGGTTACTTGAGTAAATGTAAATTGTGTATTAAGAAAGAAGGGGCGGAATTACGTGTCTCAAACAGCACCCCGTAACGTGTACCATGATCTTTTCAAAATTCAACTTTCTCAAAGCCGTAGAAAGTAACTCTAGATCATTTCTATTGGCCTGCACTGCATTGAACAACGCATGTATCGTAAATATATCGTGACATTGACTCTCATTCCGATATAGTGCATTCTAAGTCGCTCATTCAACGTTCCATTCGTTCATTCAAAAAACTCACCCAAAACATTGCAAAAGCACTTAAAGTACTAGATCAACAACATAATTCAAAATAAAAAAATGCTAGAAAAAATCCATGATTTCATTGACTATTGTTTTTAGAAGCGTCTGATTGATATGGTAAGCCATGATAAAGCTATCTATAGAATTTCTATGCATATTCTTAAAAGGGAAGTAATGATATCGCTAATTTTGTTCACCTTGAACAAAATAAGCAATATTGGATTACCTCCCTTTAATTTCATCCGAAACTCACTCCAATCGCTCATTCATTTTCATTCCAGAACAATTCCAAAATTATTAACCCTATGAATTTCACGAAGCTGTTAACTGTACGACGATCACGACGTCAAAGACTCTTGCTTTAATTCAGGGTTGTAATTACAGTCGATAGCAAGTCTGAAATAGCCACTATAAAGTTCAAAATCGTCCAATAAGCATGTTCGAATGTTCGAGGTCAACAAGAATTATATATATGATATGAACCTAGACGCAAATGTTCCTCTTTGACATTGTGGGAAAATAATTAACTGCCATTTGGGAGGGGAGGGTCTCTTGGCTTATGAAAACAGAAACCTTCGCAATGCTTTGGACGCAGAAATTGTCTTTTGGGGGGGCTTTGAAACTCATGGTGGCATGCTCATCGACGAGGTTCAAATTCGTCCCACACATGTTTAAGATTGAAACGTCTTACAAGGTATACAAGAGATGTATTTCTGAACCGTCATCAACATAAAAATAGTTTCAGACAATTTTTCTCTTTTTTCAGTTGCAGGATGATAGTCTGCCGACCAAACCAAAAATCAATGTGAGTGAACCTGTCAACGCTGATGGAGAATGGAACCATTCCACTAAGACACGGCAGTTTACCTGGTACCCTGCGGTTACCAAAACGATTTGAACGATTTACTCAGGGGAGACAAATGTCACCGTCCACAAACCGGAAGATGTCTGTGACGCCCTCTAGGGAGGAGGCGGAAGAGGAAAGATTCCAAGATCTGATGCAGGCTATATTGTGAGTTAAACAAGAATTGGTAGGTGAAATACTTAATTAGCTCACCTGAGCACGAAGTGCTCAAGGTGAGCTATTGTGGTTAGGTGGATGTCCGTCGTCCGTCGTCCGTCGTCCGTCGTGCGATGTCCGTCGTCAACATTTGGCTTGTATGCACTCTAGAGGCCACATTTTTTGTCAGATCAACCTGAATTTTGGTCAGAATGATTGTCTTGATGACATCCCGGACGAGTTCGAAATTGGGTCAACTGGGGTCAAAAACTAGGTCACGGGGTCAAATCAAAGGAAAACCTTGTATGCACTCTAGAGGCCACATTTTTTGTCAGATCAACCTGAATTTTGGTCAGAATCATTGTCTTGATGAAATCTCGGAAGAGTTTGAAATTGGGTCAACTGGGGTCAAAAACTAGGTCACAGGGTCAAATCTAAGAAAAACCTTGTATGCACTCTAGAGGCCACATTTTTTGTCAGATCAACCTGAATTTTGGTCAGAACAATTGTCTTGATGAAATCTTGGACCAGTTCTAAATTGGGTCAACTGGGGTCAAAAACTAGGTTGCAGGGTCAAATCTAAGAAAAACCTTGTATGCACTCTAGAGGCCACATTTTTTGCCCGATCAACCTGAATTTTGGTCAGAAAGATTGTTTTGATGAAATCTTGGACGAGTTCGAAATTGGGTCAACTGGGGTCAAAAACTAGGTCACAGGGTCAAATCTAAGAAAAACCTTGTATGCACTCTAGAGGCCACATTTTTTGCCAGATCAACCTGAATTTTGGTCAGAAAGATTGTCTTGATGAAATCTTGGACGAGTTCGAAATTGGGTCAACTGGGGTCAAAAACTAGGTAAGGGGTCAAATCTAAGAAAAACCTTGTATGCACTCTAGAGGCCACATTTTTTGCCAGATCAACCTGAAATTTGGTCAGAATGATTGTCTTGATGAAATCTCGGACGAGTTCGAAATTGGGTCAACTGGGGTCAAAAACTAGGTCACAGGGTCAAATCTAAGAAAAACCTTGTATGCACTCTAGAGGCCACATTTTTTACCAGTTCAACCTGAATTGTGGTCAGAATGATTGTCCTAAAGAAATCTCGGACAAGTTCGAAATTGGGTCAACTGGGGTCAAAAACTAGGTCACAGGGTCAAATCTAAGAAAAACCTTGTATGCACTCTAGAGGCCACATTTTTTGCTTGATCAACCAGAAATTTGGTCAGAATGATTGTCTTGATGAAATCTTAGATATGTTTGAAATTGGGTCATCCAGGGTCAAAAACTAGGTCACAGGGTCAAACCTAAGAAAAACCTTGTATGCACTCTAGTGGCCATGTTTATCGCCCTATCAACCTGAAATTTGGTCAGAATGATTGTTTTGATGAAATCTTGGACAAGTTCGAAATTGGGTCAACCAGGGTCAAAAACTAGGTCACGGGGTCAAATCTAAGAAAAACCTTGTATGCTCTCTAGAGGCCACATTTGTTGCTCGATCAACCGGAATTTTTTCAGAATGATTGTTTTGATGAAATCTCTGACGAGTTCGAAATTGGGTCAACTGGGGTCAAAAACTAGGTCACGGGGTCAAATCTAGAAAAACCTTGTTTGCACTCTAGAGGCCACAATTTTTGGCCAATCAACCTGAAATTTGGTCAGAATGATTGTCTAGATGATATCTCGGATGAGATCGAAATTGGGTCATCTGGGGTTAAAAATAGGTCACAAAATCAATTATAAAAATCCTTGTTGGTCAACCTTAAAATTGTAAAAAAACGATTCTCAAGTTGTATAGAAGCAACACCTTTGTTTAGCTCAGTCATTCATCATTATATTTCTCATTCTTCTTTTGAAAATTTTAGACAGTTCATTCAGGTGAGCGATTAAGGGCCACTATGGCCCTCTTGTTAACATCATTACCGTATGATAGTAAATTTCGCGGTAATTTATCTATTTATTTACGTGTACTGTCTGTTGCATGATAAATGTGATCACATTTTCTTCACCGTATCATGCTTCGCGATATTTTATTTCCAGCGACATATATTAGGTGGTTGACAAAATATAGCGGGTATAATGTACATGTCAAAAACGATGTATAATTGACAAGTAAAACGAAAGAGCAAGAGGAGTGAGTTTTGAATGAAATTAAAGAGAGGTAATCCAATATCGCTAATTTGTTCAAAATGAACAAAATTAGCAATATTTATTACCCCACCTACTACGGACAGACGGACCGACGGACAGACCAACCGACCGACCTACAAGTGCAAAGTAATATACCCACTCTTCCTCGAAGTGGGAGATAATAAAGAAATCTAAATAAGTCAAAACTAAATTAATTTTACAATCATGACTCATACTTATGGCCCACTGAATCATAAAATGAATTTACATTGCTTTAACTCGAGGTATGTTGATATGTTTTAAATGGGTGGTTAGTTAAATGTTGTAAATTTGTTAAACCTTTTGCACTTTTTCATTTGCAGTAGTTTTTTTTTTATCCCAAATTATGTTTTTGTTAATTTCATTATCTTTGAAGATGCACCAATTAAGTTCCATAAACAATCATTTGCTTTATAGATGTTCATAGACATCTACCTAAATTATGAGCTGTTTTAGAGACGAAAACGTTTGCGATACGTGTTAGAAAAATCGTGAAAGAGTATTTACATGCAAAGAGGGATACCATTTTCAAACGTTTGCAGAGGTTTTTGCACCTGAACACAGTGATGTTGGACGAGACGCAGAGTTACAGATAAGAAGGGGTAAAGCCAGTCTAAAATCTATATTTCTAAATAAAACCCTGTGGTGTGGGTACTCATTTGAATCGGCTTGACAGGACAATTAGAATGAGTACCCACAACATAGGATTTGTACAAGTATAGCTGAAATAATCTCATTTGAAACCGAAAATACACCGTCTATCTGTAGCTCTGGAGACCTTTATAGGTCTAAATCTTTTTTCATTCATTTCTTCGTTGTGAGTTTGCAGAATACATGTATATTGTTAGAATGGCAACGTAGTTCATACTTGTGTTCGGAATAACGAACGCTTCCTAGCGTAAACTCATCAATTTCCTGCATTGCCCATAGCTTAAAAGTTGAATTATGGAAAAATCGAACGACACTGTAAATATGTATTTATGCATAAATAAGTAAATAAAAAGTGATATTTTCAGCAAAAAATAATTACTAAAAATAAAAAGAAAATAAAAAATAAAAATAAATAGATAAAAATAAAAAAAAATAAAATTTACAGGACTGAATGAGATTTGAATGATACAGTATGATCTTGGTTTTGTTCTTCTCTTTCAGATCTTATTACGACAGCATGACATTTTGTTGAAGCGACAATTCACAGACATTCAAGAGACAATCAACTCGCTCAGTAAATCCAAACACAAAAAAGACAGACAAAACATTGTGTCTGACTCAAATACTAGTCTACAATCAAACGGAAGCAGTGACTTCGGATTGGATAATTATTCTGTTCGCTCTGCCTCTAGTGTGACCGCATTGGACGAATCTGATATCGTAGATCACGATATTTTGGGAGATTTCCGTCCAAGAACTTCATCCATGAAAACGACGCGAGATCTCGCGGCGTTAGCGAGAAGACGTGGAAGTAAAGAGTTGATTTAGTGATGTGGCCTCTAATGTTAGCCCGACAAAATAAAGATAAAAAAATCTTTTTGCAATTTATTAAAGTGCATGTATTGCAACAAGATTTATTACGAGCGCGTTTGTGTAAAGAGCGAGATATAGCAACACCAACTTACACACCATAGAACCGATTGTATCGGACACCGTCCGGTCATAACGAACACAATTAAGTTATTGCCGCTGAGTGGCAGTGGTTATTTATTGATAGTTATTTACCAGTCTTAGAGTATTCCTTTCCAAACCACTTCGAAAATGTTGGTAAAAGTAATAATAAACTTGGTTCAGGTTCAAATTTTAATACGAGACACGATTAACGATTACTTTTCTCCAGAAAACGCTTCGTAGTTGAATTTTAGCGGTAACTTCACTTTCTTGGAACCATATCTACTTTTCTATACAATTTTGAGGAAAGAGAAACACACGATTTTATTTTATATTAACTTTTCCACCATTGTGTGAAATTTCATGCGATTAAACGCTTCAACAGAAACACTATTGAAGTTTAAAGTCGTCTAGCGAGAAAAAAATAGTGTATTCGAACACCGTTACGTTAGTTACGGTGTCCCGAGTCAACCACCTCCCGAACGTAACGGTGTTCGAATACACTACTTTTTCTCACTTGACGACTTTAAACATGGAAACTTTTTATGTTTTGGGGATTTATTTCATCAAATTTCACATAGAGATGGGGTAGTGAACGGAGAATGAAATCGTTTCTTTCAGTTTCCCCATAACTGCATAGAAAAGTAGTTATTGTTCCGAGAAAGAGTAATTACCGTTAGAATGCAACTACGTGGCTCGAGAAAGGCAATCGTGAAAGGCCTTTCAAACGAAGTTTATTATGCCATTTACCAATATCTTCGAGATGGTTTGGAAAGGAACACCCTAAGACCGGTAAATAATTGTCAATAAATACCCACTGTCAGTCTGCGGCAATAACTCAATTGTGTTCGTGATAACCGGACGGTGTCCGATACAACCGGTTCTATGGTGTGACTTAGTAAACGACATGATGGTTACATTTTTTAGAATCTCGAAAAAAACTACTTTCCTACTGTTGTGTCTTCGTAAAAAAATCAGACGCTTTGAAGTTCTCAACAGCCAATAAAATCATGATGAACTCCGACATTTTCACCCAGTACCGGCGTTCAACATTGCAATCCTGCAGCGGCGGATCCAGAGTTTCTATAAAGGGGGTTCGACGTCGGCATAAAATATGAGTAATTAGTCCAAGAGATAGTATGGGACTTATTGCTCAAACTTTGTACATTAGATATATTTCATTTGTAGAATTCAAAGTTCCTGTAATTCGAACATTAAACAGGGATTTTAATTTCTTATTTTTTTTTTATTGAATTTGTCCACTATATTAAATTAATTTCGATACAGAGCGGGTTCGTTTTAACCCCCCGAATCCCCTCTGGATCAACCACTGTCCTGTCTGAATGAATAAAAGCGGTGATTTCCTAATGGATAAAATCTAGATGAATATAGTAAGAGAGACAACTCTGGCACATACAATTCCTTCGTTTCATTACAATTTCTTTCCTGAATAAGGGTAACATATGGGCCATTTGTACTAAACATCATTATGAATGTACAATCTGTACTACCATGTTGATTGCTATACTTCAAGCTCCCTTTCTGAGAAATATTGTACCATTTTACGTCTTGTATGATCTCGACCAAGTAACGGTGTCTTTGTTTGCGTGTGCCACACGAGAATCTGTATTATATAAATTATTAAACAGGTAGATGGATAGCTCCCTTAAAAAGATTATGGATAGGTTTTAATATTTCCCCATTCCAGGAGAGAACTTTGGAAAACCCCATAGACCATAGATATAACTGACAGATTGTTGCTATCAATAAAAATATCGGTTCATCAATGAAATCATTCATTGAGTATTTCACGCCATTTTTCTGGGCTGTTTTGTAAAATAAGCAAAGTGGTTGTTATCATCAAGAATTCTATGTAGGCGTAAAGGGGGGGGGGGGTGTTGGTTCTATAACCTTTGTCATAACTCAAATATAAATAAACATGTTTGCCGCAGAAAATGTCATGTATTAACACCCAAATTGACACCCATTCCGATCAAAATGATTCTAGATCACTCACCCCTTGAGCGCTCCATTTATTCTTTGCAATCACTCACTCAAATTCAAAAACGCTCCGAAATCTTTTATAAATACTTGGAAATCGTTCAAAACCATCGCATTTCAATCGAATCGATCAAATTAGTGTATGATTTTATTGGCTGGTGTTCATTTCTTTGATTTTATTGGCTGGTGGTCATTTCTTTGATTTTATTGGCTGGTGGTCATTTCTTTGATTTTATTGGCTGGTGTTCATTTCTTTGCGTCTGATTTTTCCGTGAAGACACAAAATCAGAAAAATACGTAGATTATATACAGTTAACAGCATCGTGAAATTGACAAGATGAATGATTTGGAATGATCCAGGAATGAAATTGAATGATTGTGTTATGCGGGTTTTAAGTGAGCTTAATGGGAGGTAATCTTATATCGCAAATTTCAGGATGAACAAAATAAGCGATATTGATTACCTCCCTTTAATAAAAAATGCGTACAAGTTCTATACATAGCTTCCTATTTCTTTAAGAACATATTAGACGCTTACAATTTGAATTTTATCTGTTGAATCACGATTTTTCTTAATCCAAATTTATTTTGAATAGCATTGTTGATTCTTTATTTTTCAATGGGTTTGAGCGTTTTGAATGGTTTGAGTGAGTGTTTAGAATGAATAAATGGAGCACTGAGTGAGCGATTTAGAATGGTTTTGATCGAGATGAATGTCAATTTCACGATGTAACTAACTGTAACAGGGAGGCAAGAGATTATCGCTAATTTTGTCCAGTAAGACAAAACTATCGATTGCTTTACAATTACAAAAAAGAGCTGCATGTATTATATTGAAAAAACCTAGAAAGACTTCCTCTAAGTCGAATTTCACCTCATTAAAATGGCTAAGCATAAAAGGTCGCCAAAAATATTTCACTATCATCATGGTGTATAAAACGCTTTATGGTCTGGCACCCCCTTACATGTCTAATGCTTTTAATTATTGCAAGAACCAACATTACTTTTAGGTCTGAGTTAAATAATGATATAATGAGCAAAAGCACAGTACCTAAAACAGAATTTAAAAAGCGCACATTTTCCTATATTGGGATGCAATACTGGAATTCGATTCCAACAGATATACGATCTATTGACAATTTAAGATGTTTTAAACACAAATTAAGGAGCTTTCTATTGTCAGTTGATTTCTAATTAAGCATCTACACTCTTCCACTGTTATATTACATATAAAATGATTGTACAGCAATTGTTTTCAAATCTAATATTATATGTGTATGTCTTACATGCTGTTTTTTTTTTTTTCCAGGAATTAAATTGAAATTCATTTGCTTCGTACTTTATGCATATATATTACATGTAATTGGTAGCCTATGTGCTTGTGTGGTGTGGTTTGAGTTTGAGTGAGTGTGTGTGCGTTTGAAAGAGTGTGAGTGAGTGAGTGAGTGAGTGAGTGAGTGAGTGAGAGAGAGAGAGGGAGAGAGAGAGAGAGAGAGAGAGAGAGAGAGAGAGAGAGAGAGAGAGAGAGAGTGGGAGAGAGAGAGAGAGAGAGAGAGAGAGAGAGAGAGAGAGAGAGAGAGAGAGAGAGAGAGAGAGAGAGAGAGAGAGAGAGAGAGAGAGAGAGAGAGAGAGAGAGAGAGAGAGAGAGAGAGAGAGAGAGAGAGAGAGGAATACGAAGTTCGAATATTGTTTTGTTTTGTTTTTTCAAGAGGGCCATGTTGAAAATAAGATTGTATATGTATCTTAACATGCTACCTTCTATAAATAAAGTTATTATTATTATTATTATTATTATTATTACCTCCCGTAAAAGTCATTCAAAACTTTCTCAATTTTTCCAAAAGCATTCCAAAATCATTCACCTTCAACTTCACGATTTAATTAAGTGTATTTTATCATGTGAGCAATCCATGCTATCAAGGGGTTACATATAAATGCATTTTTGTACGAACCGTGTTCCCCTTTTACTTATCATTCTTCACATTCAAAGACTAGTCTAGAGTGATATGCGCCTACGGTGCTACTTTTTTCTTTTGTTTAATAATTTCATCGCTGGAGACGGAGTAATAGCAGCCTAATCGTCGCTTGTCGTTTATGTCAAAAAGACGTTCTGAAATATCTGATGGGGTCTGTCAGGGGTCAAGGGACGTGGCTTTAGATCGATGAACTACAACATATCGGTAGACATTGTGGATACGTTAGAATAGTTAAACAAGACGTTATATAGATTTAGACAGGAAATGGAAAATAAGAAATGCTGTTAGATTTTTTAGAACTGTAGGCTGAAAATAAGACAACAAAAAACAAAATGAAAAGACCATGTCCCTTGTCCGAATTGTGATGCAAAATATTTTTCGGTTCGACCGAAAATATATATCACCTAACGGGACCTAGCATAGACACAACCATAACTCTTACAAATTCAGGTTATGCCAACGTGATAGTAACCCACCTTCGTACAATTATGAGCTTTTGGTTCCATGTCGCCAATCCCAATTTTTAGCTTACTCAAAAAGCACGACTCGAGTTCGGAGACGCAAGTCAAATTAAATCTAGCTTTGGTTTGTTTCAAGAGTTCTCCATTTACGGCAAATGCGGCCATGTCCAAGGCAAACCTTCTGAAAGGATCATATCCCACAATCCAACCAATAACCTGTAAATGGAAAAGAGAAATTAAAGATATATGACCCATCAAGCACAAATGGTTCATCAGGTCAATCCGCAAAATGAATATTCAAATAAGAGCCATAAGTGGCGGTATCAAACATGTTTAACAAAAAAAGAAACAAAAGAAAGAAATGATATCGTGCTGGAGAACATGGCTGTCTCCTCAGTGATGCCATTTCAAATTGAATGTGTATTTTCTCAATCTATTTCACAAGTGTAAGGTCAATTACAGTGAAAGATACAATTTGATATTTTTTCAAATAATTTTTGGCAATATTAATTTAAAAGTTGACCTGAAATTTTCGAAGGATACCTTGCAATTATTTAATAGTTATTAATTTTTCTCTATAAGTTCGATAAGTATATATTTGATACTGTCACCTGTGATAAGAGCCGTCGAAAACGCATTATGCTCCCCGAATAAGGCTTTGTCACAAAAATGTATGCCATAGTTGGATTTTCTTTATTGTATGCAACTATACTTTGAGAGTTCTGCGATCATGAAATCTGAAGTTTGAAAAACATTGAAGGAATCCCATTGACCTACAAATCTACAAATAATGATTACAAGATAAGTTACTTTTTTAAACAAAGCTTAAAACAAATTGCTACCACTCTTTCAGATATATACTCTGAACACTACTTTTAAAGAAATTAAATCCAAATAATTGGGTAAAAGAATAGATTTTTCATTAATTTTTGTGTCTTTTCCATCAAAGATATCAATGAGAAATGCCGACATACAAACATGAAGGTTCTAACTTTAAGTAGCCGTATTTTGTCTGGTCTATTTAGTGTCAGAAATTTACAAAATATAAAAGCATTAAGCCTCTTATAAGCATCACGAGCATGAAACAGTCACGATATGAAACAAACAATACCTGGGACTCTTAGTAAACAACCGCATTTATGAGAAGTTGAAAGAAGTTTTGACAATTTCAAGAATAAATGTCCTTGACAATATGGACTTGACCGTTGACCTTGTGTATTGTATCTAATGAAAGATTTTGTCTCATGTACTGATCACATTCGGAACATCACTCGGCCATTTCCGTAAACTACAACATGCCTCGGATGTATGTAAGGCGGATGGATATGTAACAAAATCGTGCATTTTGTTAGGCGGAAACAGCACAGCGTAAGAAAAATTAGCACTGTAGATTTATATCTTTTACAGTAAATAACGACTGAAAAATCTTAATTTTTTAGAATGACGAATCATTCTCAAAAATTAAAATTATTCAGCCGTTATTACAGAATCTAAAGATATTTATATAAAGATGCGATGGTTTCACGTCAGTGACTTGAACGAGTAGCGTTGGCGACGTCGAATGTTTTCACTCACAGTTTCGAGGGCTAACGCCATATTTAACTGACGTCATCAAGTTTTTCCAAGGTTTTCCCGCAATTTTCAAAAATAGTCCGTCTTTGTACATCCGAGGTTGATCGTGAGATTGGCCGAGTAGTGTTTGGAATGGTACTGAACACTTGAAATATGGAGGCTATTTTACTTACCATTGCAAACTTATGGCCAATATTAAAGTTTAAATTTTTAAAATTCTGACGTTGAGAAATGACCTTGGCTCATAACCTTGAATTTGGTACCAACAAAATGGTCCCGTCACATGATCCACATGAGGAATATGAAAACTAAATCTCCTACCATTCTAAAGATATGGCCAATTCTAAAAGCTTGCGTAAAACTAACGAAATTGAGGGCCATTTTTCATTGACGCGATTTTACACGCCACTTTTGAATAATTTATTATCAAAGGCATTTAATATCCTATTCTATTATGAATTGTCATCGGACTCTAGTCATTAGACAAGGAGAAATAAGAGATAAACATTTAGGTCCACCTTTATCGTGACGTGGCCTTTAATTAGAAAAAAAAAAAAAAAATAGAGAAAAAACATCGACGTAATATCAAAGGGAGTTTATATGACATTGTACAGTTTCATTTAAGAGATATGGAGAAAATGCTTCAAACGGACGGACGAACGGACAAACAAAGCTGTGGCTATATCCTGCCCTACTTCGGGGAGCAAGAATGAACCATCTGAATTAAGAAAATCAGTCAAGAAAAAAAGGGGTCGAAGATCATGCGCAGATCAAGCAGTCTGACCAGGGTCGGCAGTTTACACATTGCCCTTAATGGTCCCTCTTCGCCTGACGGTCCAACTACCTATCAGGCATTGAATTAAATGCATTTTTACTCGGTAGTCTTCAATATAAGTTTCGAGAGTCTAATATTGGAACTTTTTGGTGTTCATTCCACAGGCCATAGCACCACACAGCTTCCGAGTTATTTGCCGATTTATTTCCCTCTCGGAATTCATCAAAGAAATCATTAAAAGCATTAGACCATACCTGTGAAGCCTTTTTTGGATTATGTTCAATAGTCTAAGAGAAGAGAATTTTCTTCTAAACATTACGACACGGGATGATTTTAATGGTTAGATTTATAGTCCGAAATCAGTGAAGAAGTTTGGGAGAGGGTGTTCTAACGACCATTGTAGTGGAATAGGATTTACCTCTTCACCGGTCATGTTAATAGTACAGGATCAAAAGGCGAATGCAATAGGCGGTCAATTCTCATATATTAAAAAAAGAACAAAGAACAACAACAAAACAAAACCGTAGCTTAGATGCTACTTCGATTGTATTCCCCAAATAAGGACATAAAATGCGACAATGGGAAAATCCATCTCCGATCAAAAGTGACAATAACATACCTTTCCGTTTTTAAGTTGGAATGCGGAGCAATTCCAACTTAGATTTAACAAAACCGCAAAATGAACTCAAGATAATTTCATTTTGAATTTTTTGATAACACATATCACGTGAACAGGATGTGAAAACACATCGGCCTATTTTGTATATCTCAACTTGACATAGACATACAGTTTATTTCACCATGAAGTAATATTGTTGTACAATTACACAACTATCACTTCATGTAAATTATTTACAAGCTAATTTATGTTTTAAACGATATTTATTGAAAGTTGCGTACGAATTAACTAGTATCACGTGTTTGCATTACCATATTTGGAAATCATGTGATAAGTCAAGTCCGATAAAGTCAGCTTTTGACACTATCACAAGCCAGTCACGTGATCTGCTTATTTGGTAGTGCCGCGACCAGTTTTTCGTAGAATTGTGGCAATAGCACAAGCCAATCACGCGATCTGCATATTTGGTTATGTCGCGACTTGTTTTTCGTAGAATTATGTTATAGCTTCTTTGAGCGGTCTAGTTTCTCTTTCTGAACGACCTTATTGCACACCTAAACAAAATAGTTCAATTTTTTTTTGTATCTAATTGTTTAGTAAACCATCATTAGAAACGCGCAACAGCTACCAGATTATTTATCTGTATAAAAAACCCGATCCAGTAAATATTCTCTTTTTATTACTTCTCTAAAAAAACGAAACCCCATTTTCAAATCGCGAGACGATTTCACTTGATGGTGGACGAAGCAGGGATCGATGAAGGTATAGATCCACAAGTTTAAGTGTGTGATCAAGGGCCAATTTTGTCTAGACAAAATTTACCTTTGATCACTCACTCTAAATTGCGGGTATATAGGCAAGCATTTATCTTCTCTTTCTGCTTTTGTCCATTTTCTTTAAAAATTGCTTAGACATAAATTCACTTGTGCAAAATTACGCTCGTGCTCAGTCCTTTAAATATCACTGAAGATTATCACAGGTTAACTACAACCTTTGTTTTATCAAATATCTGTATGAGTTTACCAACCCTATGCGTTTTGCCTTCAGGGGCTACTTTAAAGAAAGGTCCTACAACTGTAATTTGATCGTATCAAAATCGTAAGATTACAATTGGCTTGATAGAAAGAATCTTTGGCATTCAAGAAACTTGTCGTATCGTGTAATTTACGATCAAATGTGCGACACCTAAAGACTGGTCGTAAATTTTGCGATTTTGACTGTTCAAGCATAATATTTTCTCGGATTTGATAATTAAACGCCGATGAAGGCGTCATCTTCTCCGTCTGTCCGTCCGTCCGTACGTACGTACGTCCACTTTTCTTGTGAACACAACTCCTCCAAAGTTTCAGGTCTGACCTTGTGCATTTAGCCACAGTTTGGTGAGTTTCAGCCGGGTCATGAAAAAAGGGGCCTTCGTGTAAAAAAGATTTGTGAACGCAAATCCTCCTCCATTTATGGACTGATTGGATTAAACTTTCACAAAATGTTCCTAGTCACCCGATCTAGCCTATATAGTCGTGGTTTGGTGTATAACAGCTGTGTCATTGAAAAGGGGACCTTCTTGTTCATTGTTTCCCGAAGTTTTGCATGTTTTGCAGTTAAGTGAATTTCAGCCGCGTCATGGCAAAAGGGGCCTTCATGTCAAAGTTCTTGTGAATGCAACTCCTTCTTCATGAAAAAATGGCTGTATTGTAAATTTTCTTATATACAAATTGTACATTTGAGATGAAAGCTAACAGCTCTCTTTTCAAGGATTGATTTGGTTGATACTTTCAAAGGTCTTCATCTTGTTTTTATTATTATCAGTTGCTGTTAAAAGAGGCGGTAAATCTCATTCATTCAATCAATCAATAATTACGAGCAGTTTGAACTTGACAATTTAAAAATATAGTCTGCAAATGTTTTGAATTGGGTTCTATCAAATAAGTAGTGTCTACAAGTATTTTCGTGAAACAGTAGCAGAGTGGCGGCGTATATTGTGACTATGGGACTCTTGTTACTCTAGCAGAGGGATACCGATTATTTAGCCTTAAACATGCCAATTTTCCAAGTACAATATAGTTAAATAGAAAATATATACCAGAAAGAATGGCTGCATCATCATTTTGTAGTTTTTAAATCGTACTGCGAAGCAGTAGATTTATATCTACCGTTTTCCAGAAATCCAGTCTGTTTGACCCACTACATTTTTACCATTATCTTCTGAGCAATGTGTTCAAACCAAATTATGTGTTTTCAAACACCGAAGAAACGGCCTTTTCAGTCACAATCTACAAACTTTGTTTATACCTTATTTCCTTTTCGACAAATAGAGAAGAGGCTAATACAAAATTTGATGTAATTTTCGCTTTTAGTAATTACCAGTTAGTATTTTCAGTGTTTATAACAAGATTTTCGGTTGAATAAAGGAGTTGAAACGTACAATAGGTTAACTGTACATTTAATTTGTAGCACTTACAATATTACTGCTCTGAACTTTCTCGAACGGTCATTTACCAGTTGTAGGGCTGACAACCAATCAAATTCTGTTATGATTATCGCTCGGTCAAAACCCACGCGTAAATTCAGACCACGTGGTATAGATGCAAATGGACATCGTCTGCTCGAAATGTGTCAATTAACTTGTTTATCATTAGTCAATAGTCGTCTGCACTCAAACAGGGAGCGTGGGAAGTTTACTTTCTTTTCGCATGTGTTAACAAATAGAAATAATTTTGTAATTTTGAAATATTTGATTTCAATGAGCAATCTGATCACGCTCCAATCCTATTTTCATTAAATTCAAATTTGAGTATGAAGAAAAAGTATTCAACAACAAATAAACAGACAAAAACATACGGTAAACTGATATATGGGTAAGTTCATATCGGACTCGGTTTCGACCCGAGTTAACCGGGTTTCCATCAGAACGGCCTCGGTTTCGACACTAGTGATGTCATTGTAACCTTTCAACCTCGACGCTTCTGATCCTGGGTCAGGCCGGTGTTACTTGGGTTCCAAAATGGCGTCGAGAATAGTGCACAACAATTCGATTACAAAAAAATAAATATTCTCTATTACTTTAAATAACAAAATATTTTTCTTATTTTATAAAGTATTTTGCACGAGTTTATCACATTCTTAATGGGATAACGATTTTTCATGGTAAATTAATTATTGTAGCGGTAAATTAGAAGTTTGTTTACTACCACCAGTGGGTAACTCCGTTCACATGAATGTCTTTTCTGCGCATGCATATTACAGTCAATTTTAGATTATTACATCATCTCACGCGTCTCTCGGGCTGCCATTTGAATTTCCCCTAGGATATCAGCAAGAGCGATCTATTTTTAGAACAACTCATGAATAATCATAGAGTGCTGCTAGATTTAATCGATTTGTCAGAAACCAAAGATATAAATAGCATAGTTGGCGATTTCACGTGTTTCTTGTGGGAAAATGCATTTACAGTATTTGGGAAAACCCAATGCTTGAAATACAAACATGTTGGTAATCAAAATTGTAAATAGTTTAATGAAAAATGTTTGTTGCTAAACAGGCTTTTAAACTCTATAGAGAGAGGAATAATATTAACAGACAAGCTTTTAGCTTGGCGCGTGCTCATTATAACAACGTAAAAATCTGCTAAGAAATAATTTAGACGAGCATAGGGCTATCGAATCAGCAAACTTTCAAAATCGGACCCACGAGGTTGGATGAGCTGGCGATGTCCTCGAAAAGATGGAGTGTTAAGACAAAAAACTCACAAATTTAAAGATTTTACCAACTTTTATTGTCCAAATTTGAGCCCTTTTGATTGGCGAACTATTGCACTATCCCAGCCTCTCAATGATGTACGATTTACAGTGCTGACAGCACTTTGATATTTAGCTCTATCATAATCGTACAATTGTCTCAAAATGTTTACATAGTGGTATTAAATTGTTATATCTATCGTAGGAACTAACCCTTTTTTATTGTGGCTAAAAGGTTGCTTAACCTTACTTTTTTAGGGAGGCAAAGAATAAAGATTCACTAGAAATGTTATTAATCGTATTTAAATCAGAAAAAGTTGTCTCATCAAAGACTCCGTTGTTCCATTCTTGAGGCGAAACTTTGATTATTTGAAAAAAAACCGGTGTTTTTGGTCAACACAATTTCATTCACAATCATCTACAAAGCTGCAAAATCGCTAACAATAAAAAATGGGAGTATTCCCTGTTAGGTAACTTTACGCAAAGTATGAGCCATCATTTCAAACAGTGAATAATTCTACAGTAAAGGAACGAAATTTCAATGTATCAAAGTTTTCTGTTAAGTTACACTGCTACGGAAACGACAACTTACGCATGAAAGATTGATTATAAATACTTTCATCTGCTAACGTTAGAATGGGATAACCGAAATTTGTTATAATTCATACGCAAAGTTTCACAGATAAAAAGAATTATGAATGAATGAATGAATCTTTATTTCAGACTTATACATATACAGTACATCGTCTTTATAAAATACAAATTATACATAATTATATCATGTGATACAACCTCGCCCTCTCCCGCACACACATACGTTCTCTCTCTCTTCAATCTATCTGCTATATTCATGTTAATTCGAATATATATTAATGAAAAGTATATTTAATTTTGTAAGATAATAAAACTCTCACTCGAAACGAAATTTTGAGAGAGTTCTAAGCAATGTAACATGAGATATGTCTTACATCTTAATTTAGTATGTTGCTATGTCGATGCTTTTGTCTATGCTCTCACATAACCAACAGCATCTTCAAAAGCAAGATAATAATATTAAACATGGAATAATATAACATTTTAAATAATCGTAAAAAGAGATTTCACAATAATCGATTCCTATTTTTAGACCGAGATTAAACATTGATAAGGGAGAAAACCCTTCTGAACGTTTTCTCCATTTCCAATGGTATTACAATTTAATAGATACAAAAGATTCACTCTGTAATGCCATTTGTAATAACCGCTTGGATTATTTATACGTGTAAAACGATGTGATAAAGAGAGAAAACATAGTTGGTGTTTTCTCTCCTTTCCACGCCGATTTATGTGTTTGACTACTTTTGATGATTGTTGTTATCTGTTGCTATCTGTCTTTTAATGTAATACTTGAATAAATGAATACATATTATTTTTCTCCATAAAATGAATCATACGCTCATGTTCACAACTTTTAACTTCTACATTATAGGCTTTCCATTTCAGATATCTCTAGAACCCCCCCTCTCTCTCCACCCTCTCTCTTTCTCTCGTTCGCTTACGCTCACTCTCTCTACTAACTGTTTACGCGTAATATGCGTACTTCTTACCTAAATTGGATTTTTGTCTCAAAAAACAAGTTTTGTTTGTTTTTTTAAAAATATGTGAATTATTTGGAGAATATTTGAATTAATTATTAATCGAGAAGAATATCAATTGAGTATGATCATCTTCTACTTCGCTGATAGTTCGTTCCGTTTTTCAAAAGCCTTTTCTAAAAACATTCCGAGGCCTTTTATTTCATTTTTTCTTTCAGAATTTAAGAGATTGATGAATTTCTGTACACTTGGTTTCTTGTAAAAGTATTTTTTGATATATTGGATTCTAAGATCATGAAATTTGGAGCATTTGATTACGAAGTGGTACTCGTCTTCTACTTCGCCGCTCTCGCAAAAAGTACATAGTCTCTGCTCTCGCGGTATCTCTTCCGTACCTCAAAGTTTCTACGCTGAGGTTATGTGCGCTAACTCTAATTTTTGTTATAGCTATTCTTGATTTGTAAGATTGAACAGTAGATAAATAATTTTTGAAATATAGGGTTTCGTTAAGAATGCTGTAAAGTGGTTTCAATACACTACTATTCGAAATATCTGCTTGCCACTTTTGTTGAAAGCAATCAATCTGCCGTTGTTTGAATTCTTCAATAAAATATTTTTCGTTTATGTTAAAGTGATCATTGAAAATATAACCAAATCCGAATTCTCCCAGTAATCTTTTAACATTGTGGAGCCAACCTTTTTGTCCCAATTTGAGTCTTTCCTTTGCATTTTCAAAAACCGTTTTCGAAATGATATTTGTGCTTTTTGTTATTTTAAGCCAGTACTTAATTATTGAGACATGCCGTTGGATATACAATGGGTAGCGCCCTAACTCTCCATATACTGCAGCGTTGCTGGTACTAGTTTTAACGCCTAGGATCCATTTACAAAATTTGAGATGTATTTTTTCGAAATCGTTGGATTTACTAAAACCCCATACTGGACTTGCATAATTAATAATTGAGCCCACAAAGGAATCAAATAACTGAAGAGATAAGTTGGGTTTTATATGATGAGTTTTGATATTATTGTACAATACGTTCATGGCTCTAAGGGCTTTTCCTTTTATACATTGAGTGTTCAAATTAAATGACCCTGTATAGTTAAATGTAACACCTAAATAATTAAAATTGTCAACGATCTCTAGCATCTCGTTTCCATACATCCATTTTTCATCCTTTCTAAGTTTTCCTCTAGATCGAAAAACAACAATTTTACTTTTACTTGCATTTACCTCCAACCCCCAATGAGTGCAATACTCGTGTAATTTATTTAGACTATGTTGTAGGTCTTTTTCCAACGATTACCATATCGTCGGCAAAAAGCAGTAAAATAAAACATACATCATATAATGTCAAACCACTATTTTGGTCGTTCTGAAGAAACAGTTCTAGATCTTCTAGAAATAGAGCAAAGAGTGATGGCGAATTATTTTGTCCCTGAAATAACCCTACCCCTATGTCAAAAAATCCAGAAAGTGTGTTATTATATTTTATACATGATTTAACATGCCCATACATTGATCTAAATATATTGAGTATTTTACCATCCATTCCCATCTTGAACAATTTAAACCAAAGTGCATTTCGATATATCGAATCAAAAGCTTTTTTTAAATCGATAAACGCGCAATACAAACGCTTTTTATCAAAAAGAACATTTTCGATTAGATTTTGTAATATGAAAATCGCGTCAACTGTACTTCTATTTTTTCGAAATCCGAATTGTGCGTCTGAGAGAATATCATGTTCGCTGTACCATTTTTCTACACGATCGTTTAGGACGCTTGCAAAAAGTTTACCTAAGTTGCTGAGTAACGTAATCCCTCTATAATTTGACGCATCATTAGTACTATCTTTTTTATGGATTGGGATAATGTATCCCTTAGCCCAACTTTCTGGAAAAATACCAGAATCAAATATTTTGTTAAACAATGTTGTTAGATGCTGTAACATAGTAAGAGTTTCCATACATGTATATATTTAGGTTCAATCAATATATGTTAAAGTTCACAATTCTAGAAAGAATTCAACCACTATGTAACGTCACGTTTTCTTAATTAGTTAATTTCATTTTAAGGACATGTATATTTTAATTAGATACGTGATATATTATTAATTAGAATCTCTTGTATAATAGTTAACAAGTTGTCAATCAAAGTTGTTTATATTCATAATGATTGGTCAGAATGGACTCTTCCATCTAGTGGACTAGTCTATTCTGCCCACAAAACAATTGTTATAAAAGTTAGGGAATTCAAAAATTGTGTTAATCTTGATTCTTGAAATTATAGAACTATGTAGATAAGAACTGGGTTGTTTGAGTTTGTTATTATTTACGTTACATACGTATATCTATTTTGGTGCCGACGGACTAGGATTTTTAGTTATCTACGAAAATGCAATCAGGTAAAATTTCTGTTACCTATTTCTTTTGAAGTAACTGAGTATTTAGTAATAATTAAATTCACACAGTGTATTAATGTAGCAGTGATTTCTATGAGTTGAAGTTTCTAGTGAAAAGCAAAATGGCAGAAGGGGGAGAAATTTCACAAATATTTCTAGGATTAAAACAAGAGCTAGAAAACGTTTCGCAAGCTTTGACTACCCAAAGTATCAATCAATCAATCCCTATCTTTGATGGCACTCCATCTCAATTCAGGACATGGGTTAAGGCCATAGATAAGTACAGTATTTTATCGAATTTATCAGATGATAAAAAGAAATTGGTTGCCTATCAATCATCCGGGGGTGCTGTAAGTGGGTTCATTGAACGTTTTATAGGCAGTCATCATGGTTGCTCCTGGGGTGAACTCCGAGAAGAACTTGCTACGCGTTTCTCAGAAATATCTGATCCACGAATGGCCATGTCATTATTAAAATTCATTAAGCAATCTCCGAATGAATCCATTCATGGGTACGCGGAACGCATCATAACTTTAGCCGAGGAGGCCTACCAAGGTATCCAGGTTGGCCCTATCATAGAACAGGCAATGGTTGATTCATTTGCCGAGGGATTGATAAGTCCATATTTGAAATTAAAAATATTGCGAGACAGACCTCAGACATTACAAATTGCTATCAACATTGCTACCAATGAAACAAATTTGTACAATAGAGTTTATGGGCCAGAGACTAGTAGACGTGAAAGACATGAACCAATGGATGTCAGTCACCTTCGTGGCATGAAGTGTTTTAAATGTGGTCAGAAAGGCCACAAGAGTAAAGATTGTAAAAATATCAATCAAACAGAAAATAAAAAGAGAAAACTCATGTGTTATGAGTGTGGACAGGAAGGCCACATCATGGCCTTCTGCACAGCACGACAAAATGAACCAAAACGACCAATGGGTCATGGTTCAGGTAGTAGAAGCGCTTTAAACTAAAACATTCTGTTCATGTAGAGGTCGATGAACAGATACATCACCAACGCTTTGACAAGTTTTCCATAAATATTTCGGGAAATCCAAATTCATGTTTAGTAAAATTGGGAAAGCAAAAATATAGAACTCTTGTAGACACTGGGGCTGAGGTTTCACTAATGCATCGCCGAGTGTATGATCAGTTGGTAAATAAACCAAAATTAATGAAGAAATTTGTTAATTTGCAGTCAGCAAATGGAACAAGTTTAATGGTCGATGGAAGCATAAGTGTTACTCTTAGTATCGGTGGTACCGAAATGTCGCAAGATTTCTATGTTGTAAGCGATCTTAATAGAAATTTAATTTTAGGCCTCGACTGGTTACAAAAGAATAAAGTTAGGTTATATTTTGATTTAAAACTTCTACGCATAAATGAAAAGACATATGTTAACTTGGAACAAGACATTCACATTGCTTCTACAGTCCGTTTAAAACATTGCACAACCTTGAAACCAAACACTGCACAGATTTGTTATGGGAAAGTAAGACCTAATCCTAATTTACCATCACAGGAGGTTTATGAAATATCTCAAATTGAAAAAGGATTTATTGTCAACGAACCGGGCTTACAAATTGTAAACTCGTTAGCAAAATTAGGTCATGATAGAACTTTACCAATTTTGATTGTCAATAATACTAACAAATGGATGAAAATTTATCGCCATGGACTGGTTGCAAAAATTTCTAAAGTATCTGAAAGTGAAACTAAAACAGTAAATTCTTTACAACCTCTATCAATGCCAACTAATATAAATACACAAGAAATAATTGTTTCTGATGAATTTAAGCCACAAATTGAAAATATAATTTTTGAAAATAGGGACCTCTTTGCAAAAGATGATTCCTCTCTGGGACAAACTGATGTAGTAAAAATGAAAATTGACACTGGGAATCATCCGCCAATAAAATTAAAACCATACAGAACTCCATTACAGAGGAGAGAAATAATTGACAAAGCAATTAAAGATATGTTGGATTCGGGAATAATTGAAAGATCAAGATCTCCATGGTCATTTCCAGTGGTAATTGTCGATAAAAAAGATGGAACAAAGAGATTTTGTGTGGACTTCCGAAAATTAAATCAAATCACCAAGAAAAATTCATACCCTTTACCTTTAATAGACGATATTTTAGCATTATTAGGCCAAGCAAAATATTTTACATCTTTAGATTTAAAATCTGGGTATTGGCAAGTTTCCATGGATTCAAACCATAAAGAAAAGACTGCTTTTACATGTCATTCAGGCCTTTATCAATTCAGAGTCATGCCATTTGGATTATCAAATGCGCCTGCAATATTCCAAGAGTTAATGTCCGTAGTTCTTTCTGGTTATAATCATTTTGCAGTCGCCTATCTTGATGACATTTTAATATTTAGTCCAACCTTTGATGAGCATCTGAAACACATTGAATTAGTGTTTGATAGGTTACGAGAACATAATTTACGTTTAAAACTCAAGAAATGTAGTTTTGTTCAAACTGAGACGAATTATCTTGGGTTTGTGATAGGCTCAAGTGGAATTAAGCCAGATGAAAAGAAATGTGAAGTCATTAAATCCCTCTCTGCTCCGACATGTGTCCGTGAAGTAAGAGCTTTTGTTGGTATGTGCTCATATTATCGCAGGTTTATTCCTAATTTCTCTAAAATAGCAGAACCCATCATTGATCTTACCAAGAAATATGCCCGTTTTAAATGGACTCAAGAACACCAAAAGGCGTTTGATTTCATTAAAAACAGTTTAACTGTAGTACCAATGCTATCCTACCCCGATGTCAATGAGCCTTATACATTGTATACAGATGCAAGCGATACTTGTATAGGTGCATGTCTTACTCAGACAGACGGACAAGAAGAAAAACCGATATATTTCCTATCCCATAAGTTAAGTAAAACACAATGCAAATGGTCTACAATTGAAAAAGAGGCTTACGCGATTCACTACTCACTACAAAAATTAGATTATTATTTGCATAATGCTGCATTTACAATCAAAACAGACCATGCCCCGTTGAGGTATTTATTACAGTCACCAATGCAAAATAAGAAAATACAACTTTGGGCATTGAATATTGCAAGTTACAATTGCAATATTGAATATATATCAGGCCCCACCAACACTTGCGCTGATTTATTATCAAGACATCCTCACAATGTAAGTGATGCTGAGTGCAAGAGCCCTAAGAATGAAGAGTCCGAGATGTTAGATCTAAATGATAATACTTATCAAGTCAATGTTTTAGATTCAAGCAATTTTAATCCCAAAGATTTTGCTAGTCGTAGAATTGAAACTACTGACCAAATGCAACTTCCTGAATTTCCTGAAATACTGAAAAATGGTGTTAATATGGCCAATGAACAAACAATAGATAATGAAGCTCAGCATATCATGAATTTGTTGAGAAGTGGGAATGCTACCAAAAAGATATTAATGCATCACATTATCATTGAAGACGTTCTTTATTACATCTCCGACACAGAAGATGATCCATGTCTTCGTTTGTTTGTACCTGAAAGGTTAAGAGGAATCGTGATCAAAGAATATCATGATTTGAATGGTCATATGGGTGTCCAGAAAACATTTGAAGCAATAAAACAAAAATATTATTGGCCTAATCTCTTCAAACAAATAAATGATTATGTGGTCAATTGCCTCATTTGCCAATCACGATCAATGCAAAAGATTAAACAGCCCTTACAAGAAACTGACTTTCCTCCCTATGCTATGGCAAAGTTAAGTTTAGATTTGAGCGGCCCATACAATACGACACTCTCCGGCAACAAATACATAGTTGCATTTGTTGACTGGTACAGTGGTTGGCCAGAAGCTTTTAGCGTACCTGATAAAACAGCTAACACAATAGCACATTTGATCATAGAAGAAATATTTCCACGATATGGTTGTCCACTACAAATTGTCACAGATAATGGTACTGAAAACATAAACAAAGTAATGCAAGAAACACTTCAATCATTAAGAATTGACCATATAAAGACAAGTGTGTACCATCCACAAAGCAATGCACGAGTTGAGAGGTTCCACAGGACATTACATGACGTTTTGGCAAAGAAAGTACAAGAAAATCAAAATACTTGGGACCTTTATTTAAATCAGACTTTGGCAGCTATACGATTTAATATAAGTGAATCTTCAAAGTATTCACCATACTTCCTTCTGTATAACCGAGACGTTGTTCTTCCTGTTGACAATCTTCTAAAGCCTCGTAGAAAATATGCAGGAGAAGATATGCATCAAATTGCTCTTCAAGAACAACATAAATCATTTATAAAAGTACAAAAACACATGAAAAAGGCTAAGCTGCGACAGGCAGAATACGCTGACAAAAATGCAAAAATGATTGCATTTGAAATTGGTGATCCTGTCTATTATCGAAATCATCAAAGAAAGGGTAAGTTAGATCAAAAATGGAAGCCTTATTACCGTATCATAGAAAAGAAAGGTCCTGTTTCTTATGTAATTAAAAATCAATTGGATGGCTCTACAAGCCATGTACATGCAGAATCATTACGTCATGCAAACATTGACAACTGGGATATAACCCTAGCTAAAGATTCTCGACTCAGAAATGCTACATTAGCAGCACCCATGCACAATGAATCAGATAGCGAAACTGATTCTCAATCAGATCACCCACTTCAAAATATAATACACAAATACAGACATGAACGAGAAAATTCAGAGGAAGAAGATGATATTCCTCTCATGGAATTATCAAAACGCATGAGACAAAAACATAACTCAGACTCATATTCCACACCTTCTTCTGAAGAGGAAGCAATGCAAGTTGAAAATGTAAAAGTTGTTCAAAATCAACGATCGTCTAAGAAATTGGATGCAAATACAAAAGCAGACAAGGTTAAGAACCTATTAAAGGTTATATCAGATATTTTATAGATAGACCTCAGTTTGTACATAAATAATGTATTTTTTTTTATCTTACAGGTATTATCTGTAAGATCAGGTACTTGTTTTTTGTGTTACCCCTCATATCAGCTGAATTTCAAATACAGGACAATGTCATTTTCCAAAAAGTACATGATGTTTATATGAACAATGGCCGATGGTTAGTCACATTTGTCCATGACTTAAAACCTTTCTATTCATTTATTGACACTGTTGCACAAGATGTTAAGCTTAGTGAAACTATATTGTCAAGCGAATTACAATTCCTGCAAAAATATAACTATACTGGGATATTCGAAACATATGATAGCCTCAGTCTTGAAATTGATATGATTAAAGACACCCTTTCATCAATCACTGAACGTTTTAACCAATTCAATGTATTGAGTAAACCTAGAAATAAAAGATCTTTGTTGCCAATCATTGGACAAGCAATGAGTGCTTTATTTGGAACGTTATCAGAAGATGACCTTGATGGTATTAATCGGAATATCAAAGTTCTTGCTGAAAATCAAAGGAATATTGTCCATGATTTAAAGTTAGGTTTATCGGTTCTCAATATGTCTCGGATTGAGATAGCTGAAAACAGAAGAAGTATTATAGATCTGATAAAATGTATACAAAAATTCGACCATGAAATATTCAAGCTAAAACAGGACTTCGCAAAGAATTTCTTAAGGCTTGAACAATTTTTGATCTCTTATATGCAATTTTATTTGATAATTGATGAAATTAAAACTATGAGTCTTAACGCAATCACGTATCTAAATGATCTCAAAATTGAATTGAATAGTCTAGCAATAAATCAACTCTCCGTAAATACAATCTCCCCGGTAGAACTTAAGGCTATCCTTTTGGATATACAAACCAAATCTCCGAATAACTTTAAATTACCAGTAAATCCTGAAAATGATATTTGGCATTTTTATAAAGTGGTCTCTTGTATAGCTTATTTGCAAGATAATGAAATAAGAATCGTCATGAAAATTCCACTAATTAATACTAAAGAACAATACCAAGTATATGAAAGCCATAATCTACCAGTGCCAGTTTACACAACAAATGAAAATATACTGACAGTTCAGTACGACCTGGAAAGTAATTATTTCATGATTTCACACGACAGAAGTAAATATGTACTTATGACAGAACACGAATTTAAGATGTGCTCCAACACAGACATTAATTTTTGTACACATAAACAAGCACTATATTCAACGAGTTTTAATAAGAATTGTGTAATCACCTTATTTTTGAACGACAGGAAGAAAATTCGACAATTATGTCAAACAACTGTTTCATCTTATAAAGACTTTACTATGGTCAAATATCTAATGCCTGGAATTTGGATATTAGCATCAAATAAACCTCATGACCTTACTATAGTTTGTAAGAACCCTTCCCTAAATCAACAAATTATCAAAACTACACAACCTTTGTTTACAATACACTTAAATGAATCCTGTCGAGCAGTAAGTAATAGTTTCGTCATACCAGAGTACTATGAATGGAATAAACAAATAAGTAATTTTGATTCCTTTAACAATTTATTGAAAAATGAAATATCCAGTGAATCATTTCAAAATCAAATCAAGAATGAATTTGACAACATCAGTCATGTTAACATACCTGTGTCATTACAAAATGTAAAACAAATGAAATTAGATTCTTTCTTAGATCAACTGAAAACAAATAATTTGGGGAACATAGAAGACACAGAAACAAGTTATAATCCATGGGGTATTGTAATTGCTATTATTGGAACTGGCATTATAGTGATCACTGCTATCATCATTTGTTGTAAAGTAGGATTATGTCCGTGTTCAAATAGGTTTACTCAGTTATTTCATTCGATGGGAGGTAACACTGAAACAATGCCTGTGGCATACAGAACACGTCCACAAGTAATAGAGGTGATGGAACAAGTCGTTAACGACGTAGATGACGTCGACGAAAGGCAAATCCCTTCCACATCACAGGCTCTAGAAACTCTTCTGACAGGGAGAAGAGAAAATTGATTTTGTACATAAAGGTTACAATATGCCATAACCAGATGAAAAGAAACGTGCTTTGATAACCCAGCAAGAATGTAGAATAAATTATGAATAATTAAAACAAACAAACAAATACTACATCAGCTGTGCCTTGGTAAACTCTCAAAGTTTATTAAGGACGAAGATTGAATTAAAATTTGGGTTAATTACCAAGTCCTTATGTGTCATCCTCAAGATACACAAAGGTGAAGAAAACAACCCTTATCAAGTCCCGTAGTGTTACCCTAAAGGTACACATGGGTGAAGATTTTAACTATTGTTATTTCCAGATAACGATTTGGACGTTATGAGAAAATACTATGAAAAGGACCCACCTGCACCATCACCACAACCAAAGGCACTCGTTGTCAATATCCATGTAACTACTACGACTCCACGCAAATTAAACACTTCGACATTGGGACCACAATCACTTCCAAGTTATTTGGCCAGCCAAGGACAAACGCCATCGACGACAGACGAAAAACAACAATAAACATTTTTCAAATAACAATAGAGACAGTTTATATTTTAAATTACAAAATATATAAATAACTTGAAATTTCTTTTAATATTTAGAAACTAAAATAAATTACTTAAGATGGGTAGGTGTGTAACATAGTAAGAGTTTCCATACATGTATATATTTAGGTTCAATCAATATATGTTAAAGTTCACAATTCTAGAAAGAATTCAACCACTATGTAACGTCACGTTTTCTTAATTAGTTAATTTCATTTTAAGGACATGTATATTTTAATTAGATACGTGATATATTATTAATTAGAATCTCTTGTATAATAGTTAACAAGTTGTCAATCAAAGTTGTTTATATTCATAATGATTGGTCAGAATGGACTCTTCCATCTAGTGGACTAGTCTATTCTGCCCACAAAACAATTGTTATAAAAGTTAGGGAATTCAAAAATTGTGTTAATCTTGATTCTTGAAATTATAGAACTATGTAGATAAGAACTGGGTTGTTTGAGTTTGTTATTATTTACGTCACAATGCCCACATAGTATGTCACTGGTTTCAATAAAATATTCGTTTAATAAATTATCTATCGGACATGCCGATTTATTGCGTTTCAGCCGCTTGATCGCCGATTCTACTTCCTGATATGTTATAATACTATTTAATTGCGGGTATGTATTGTCTTCAATGTTAAACTGTTCACAATTGTTAAACGATTCGACTTCATCTAAGTTGACCTTTTTGATTTCAGATAAAAGTTCTGAAAAGTAAGTTTTGAATTCATCTACTGTGATATCAGATGTCACCTTTTTCTTACTTTTAAAATGATTCCAAAACGCGCGCGGGCTTTTTCGTCTCAGATCAATGAAGTTTTCCGCTTGCTGCGCTTTGTATCTCGACTTTTTGAACTTTATCAATTTCTTGTAGGCCTTTTTGTCTCTACATAGGTCAGTTCTATTTTCGGCATTTTTATAAGCATTGAACTTCTTTAGCGAATTCAAGTATTTTTTCTTAGCCAAGTAGCATTCCAGGTCAAACCATTTGCATTTATTTGTGTCTGTTTCTCCCAAATTTTTGTTAGTATACTTAAATATCGGATCCGCGTATGTATAAAAAGATTAAACGTTTACACCCGGAACTTGGAACATGTTATTATCATTTTACCAGGAGGCAGCAGGTATCAGGTTAATTTAGTCTCGTAATGTTCCATACATCCGGCGCGAACCCGAAGTCTTTGTACTCTCGTTGAAATATTCATTATTTCAGGACATACAAGTAAACATCTTTTTTTTTTTTTGGTCAGTATGATGATTTTATGTTCTTTAAGTTTTGGGGACAGTTTATCCACTAGCACGTAAGTTTATATCAGATCACCTGCACGTGCATATTCAAAAGATCAATTTTACGATGACCAAATTGTCTATGATTTTCAAAGATTTTTTGTGAAAGCCATTTACCACCATCTTAACTATAATGGTACGATAATTAAATGATTAATCGTACGATTTTTCTTCTTGAAAGAGTCCTCAGGTCCCACCGGAATACCTACAAAACTCATGAACAATTATGCTCTTTTCTCCTCGATTCGCGCATGGTAATCGTATCATATGCGTGTGCATTGATTTAAGGTGAGCACCAACATAGTTTCTCGTTTTTTATTGCAGAATTATGTTCTCTCATTTCTTCCTTTTTTATAATTTTTCTTTCACTAGATTAGGCCTGTATAGTGATTCAGGGGTTGAAGCGTCTCTCGTTGTTGAAATGCATTTGTTAATATACGCCAGTCAAAAGACGAGACGTATTATGTGATCATCTGTGGTGGGCGGGAGGCGTCAGCTTCTTTAGTGGCTTGAGGTCACCGTCTCTTGAATGCATTCCAACTTATCAGTACTTTCAGTACTTTGATTAACCACAGGTTTCTCATATTTTGCATCACCGACAATCCCGACTGGCCAACCGACACATTTCTAGTGTAGCGCATCTAGAATTTAAAAAAAGAGAAGAATTTCATACACATTGGCAAACTTAAAACATTCCTGCAAATACAATAATCTCTGGATGCATACTAGTACCTTTTGGGTTACCTAGGAACTCAGTTATGTGTTTGGATTGACAATTGCAAAAAGTCTAGCAAATAAATTGTTTCATATCCAATTTTTGCAACAGAAACTATTATTTAATTTTCAAATAGTTGAATATTATTTGTTTCAATCAGTTTTCATGCTCACTGAGTGGTTGAAAAAAGTTTTATTCTGTAGTGAGAACAATTTTCAGTACGCAGCTATTTTCAAGCTTGCGCGAAAAGTAGTCCCACAAGAAATAGATCTATGTCTTATTGTGGAGAAAATCTTCCATTTTTGCTTAAAAGATATGAAAAGAGATTTCAATTTTTCAATTTCATGGAGGTATTAAACTAAAAAGCTAATCACACTGATGTATGAATCCACACAGTGGCTTGTGTCTTGTACCATGTTCTTGTTCATGGAGGCGATCTTACGTTACGGCACCTGTCAAGTTTCAGCTTTAGTAAGGTGTGCCTGTATATGCCTGTTACAGTACTCTTCACGAATGAAAGAATTAGAATATTTTTCATAGACACCTCTCGTTCACGGCAACTTTTTTCTCCTGGGATGTAATTCATCAATTCCTCACTCGTTAATTACAACACAATAACGACTTAGGTTCTTTTATCTTATACGCCACAGAGGATTTACGTATATTGCTTTTACCACCCCCACCCTGTCTGTCCGTTCGTTTGTTGATTCGTCTGTACGAAGGTCAACGCGACATTACGTCCCCTTTTTAGGCGAGAAAGTGTCCCTCAAGGGATTTCCTGGCCTTTAGCGATCATGAGGTTATTTCAAGAACTACTTTTAAAGAAAAATGATGGACAAGGTGCCCACTTTCATCCGCCAAATGCAGTAGTTCCTAAATGAAAACCGCGCAATATTTTTTTTCTACAAATCAAATCAATTTTAATCGGTATAAGAGTCCAGTCACATGACTGTCACCATTAACATGCATACATTTTGATGGTAACAACAAGTACACACAGAGAAATTCATATAACATATAGGCACACAATCCAATGACATCATTCAAGACATCTAGCAAATTTTTAAAGTTAATTCATAATAATAATAATGAGAATAACTTTTATGGCAATGTTGCTTTCATTGACACCCTTCAATTCGAGGATATGTCAGTTAATATATAGGGTAAAGGAACAACACAAACAGGGAGTCTGTGGGGCACAAGTAGCCAATCTAAAAGGATAAAAGAAAGATCATACCTATGGAGGGATGGCGTCAAAGTTAAAGAAATGTCTAAATCTATTACAATTAGCCACAGATTATGTTTAGATAATACATTTACTTATTATCAATGTGTCTCTAACTTAAAACATTTTACATTTTTTAATACATGTACTATCAATGTCATAATATTAATATTCCATTATAAAAGCAAACTTCTAATCAATCGTTTTGAGATCGAAAGATTGGACAATTTGATTCAATTCACCAAAAAAGTAGTTCTTTGTGTCGAAAGTGAATAACATTCTATTACAAATGCCTTTCATCCTCGACACATAAATTGCCCATTTTTCAATAACGGTCAATTAACGTGGTCCTTGTATGCCTGTCCTTTTCAAATTGAAGGTCATGAGAGCTTTTTCGAAGCTTTGCAAAGTAGAAATTTCAATTTTTTGGCAATTCGTTGACAAACAGATATGTTTCTTTTTCATATAGGGATTTAAATATTCTATAGTTTCTTAATTTATTACCATTTGGTAAGCTTTTACGGTCAACATGCAATCAATTTAATCTGGACTGAACATAGGAGTCTTTAAGTTTAGTTTTATTTGCATGTAACAGTCTTGTTTTCGAAATGGTATTCTGGTTATCCCAGAGATGAGAATTTTGAATGCTCTGAAGAAAGATTCTTAACTTTTGGGCAAATCCCTTTTCAAAAGCCATGCTTTTTGTCTGAAGTCCTGATAGAAAAGATAATTTTCTTTAAAGTTCACTAGATGAGTCCAAAAGCTATTTGATGCCTGCGGACCATATATTGCTAATGGTAGTATACCGAACGCTGTCCTGACTGCATCATTCACAGAATATTTGTTAACACCCAAAACATTTTTAAATTATCTTAATTGAATCTTCTCAGATGATTATAAAGAATCGTACTTATTCCCCATCTGGTCAACGTTTGGTTGATTTATTAGAAAATCAATTCACAAAAAATCACTGCCATATAAAAGAAATGGTTTCACACAATGGTTAAACAACGTCATATAAATTCCTGTATTCATACCATCTGACAACAAGGCTTTTCTTATAAAAAAGGTAACTTTAAGTGTCTTATTGCAAAGGTATTTAATACCTTGTGTGAACACACCAGATGACCTGAAATATATTCCAAGATATTTATATTAATTAACAATATCTAGGGAATCGTATCTATATAAAAATCATAGCCCTTTAAGACTTTTTTGTTTTGGCTATATTAACTTCTAGATTCCACTGGTTTCAAAAACCTTCAAATTTATTAAGAAGTTAAGATAAGAGAATTATGTCATCTGCATACATCAGGTAAGAAATTTGCAATCTGTCAAGTGTTACAGGGTTACAATTGCCGTCAAATCCGTTTTTTTAAACATTGAGATATAAGGAAAAGAGTGTTGGGCTTTATACAAATCCCTGCTTGACTCCGATCTAAGTTTTAAAAGAGCTGCTTCTGTCTTTATACAAAACAATAAGATGCTTTAAAAGCATTTGTCTATAAGTGTTTTTAATCGTAGACCTATGTGAGATAGCAGCTTGAGGCTATGAAAGGATGTGGTGGTTGTACTGGTGAGGGAAACACCGGAAACCATTGTTAGGTGCTCCAGCGGCAGCGATATACTGAAAAATGTTGAAAGTGGCATTAAACTCCATTAAATCAACCAATAAATCAATCTATTAGTGTTTTCAGTGTTAAAATGTTGACAGTCGTGCGACAGTGCTTCCGAAAACCAATTTGTTCAACACCAATTATCATTATTTTCTTAGTATTTTGGGCTGTTAAATAGAAACTTACTAAATAATTTTGAAAAACAACTCGGAATTGGTATACTCCTGTAGTTATTCACGTCAGAGGTACCACTTCCCTCCAAATGGGTTTAATCATATTTTCTGGCTATCGAGATGGATATGTCCCATGCAAAAATATCTTTAAAAACAAGTATGCATATTCGTTTTTGAAATGTGGGACTGAAAGTCGGAGCATTTCGTTACAAATTTCATCTGTGCCACACGACTTTCCACCCTTTAACCCCTTTGCACCTAACACGACATCTTCAGATGTAACATCCTTATTCGGTATTTAATTATCCGGTTCAGTAAGTATTCTTAAGAAAAGTTGTTTGGATAGTCGATTATTTCTTCAAAGATTTAAATTGTTCCAACCATTTTTCAGTGGAGATATCTGTTGAAGGATCAGATGTTCGTGTCTCCATCAGCTGGTTCACAGAGTTCCAGGATTCCTTTGGATTTTTCTTTTTCGTTTTCAAGCAAGCTGTCCAGCATTTTGCCCTTGAATTGTCTATGTTTTTAACGTATGACCTTATCGTATTGTTTTCGGGCACTCAATACTTTTTGACGAAGGCTTATATTATAAGGACCATTGCCTAATAGACGACTCATATGTTTTATTTCTCTATACATTGAGTCACTATCTCTGTCATACCAGACTTTTTTCTTTTGATGTTTTTTTTTTTTTTTTAGAAAATTTCGCAGACGAAGACGCCGATTTCGTCTGGGCAGCTTGTTGTAACTTCAAAGAAAAGTGTGACACAATTTTATCAATATTACTTTGTGAACATGATGATGAAGGACTTTCATTTGAAAACTCCATAAATGATTCTTTGAATCTAGATTTGTTTACCGTATTAATGCTGTTTAAAAAATCTTATTCTCCTATCACCATTCCACTTAACATTCTTAGGTGACTTTCTACAACCATAGTAAAGGTATTGTGGGGATCGATATTAGAAGATGGACGTCAGCAAGGCACAATCATATGACGTCATCGAATCAAAGACAATTGTCGAAATTAAACAGAATATGAAGACTTTAAGAGATTTGGGGTTGTAGAAAAAATCAAGTTATTGGTGGATAACCGAAATGTCGTATCTACAGACTTTAAACATTTACTAGGCAGGGCATTTAGTTCGACCAATGATGAAGTGCGAAATCCACGTGATTTCGATTTTGCCTTCAAATTTGAATCACGGCTTTCAGTTTTATTTTTTTTCAAAATGGAATGTAGCTAGTCACATCGAAAGAAAACGTGCATAGTTTCAAAGATTATGTCTCTGTAGAGGAAAAGCAAGTTGTTGGTTATTGACCGGAATAATGTATCTGCGGCTTTATTCAAGTTGCATGTACGACATTTCGAGTTCCACAACCACAAAATGATAAAGCTGTATATGCACATGCTTTTGCCTGCATATCTGAATCCCACAATTAAGATGTTTCACAATGGGGTGTTAATTTTAGTCGTAAGCGATATAAAAAAAAGTCAGAAAAATAAATTAAGGCGACCGAAATGCCCAATTCGAGGCTCCGAAAGATGTTAAAAAAATCTGAGATGATATCATATAACGCACAAGCTCGAAAATACTCAGCGTTGAAGCGAATGGCGAAAAAATAAACGCCCGTGCCGCAGTTCAGGATTATAAAGTACCCTCTGGCGCCACATTACAGTTAATCCCTTCATTAAATTTGCATTCACCATCACCAAAACCATTCTTAACCGCTCTAAATTGATTTTGAAAGCGGTTGATTGGTTCGTATAAACAAAGAAAGATATTTTTTGATCTTATAGGCATATTTTGAACAAAATCAGCGATAATGGATTACATTTCTTTAACTTCATTCAAAACTTACTCATTGCACTCATTCAATTTCACTCCAAAATCATTCCCAAATTATTCACGGTGTCAATTTCACGATATTCTGAACTGTAACATTCCCTTGCATCGTCATTTGAAATCTATCCGGTGTGTACCAGGAGGATTTTTTTTCGTGAGGGCCTTTTTTTATCACGAAGACAGGACTAGGTTGATGTTGTAGAAATCAAAGTGAATAAGAAGTTATGACTTGAAAATGATTCAATTCAATTTCTTCTTTATTTATCACAGAAACAAGCAACTTCATGTCATATTTCTTTACAGGCTAAAATTGTTCACTTCTTTAAGTTCACATCTTAAAAATTTAAACATTTCCTGGCCTTCAGTGCTATCAGCACTTTGATTTTTAAGAGCAACTCCTCCATTTATGAATCGACAAAATATTGCTTATTATGTGGCATTTCGTATATTGTCAGGATTTGGAGATATTCTGTAAAATGTTCACTTTGCAGCGTATCTTGTGACTATTGCACTATTGTTTTGTTGACTCTTCGTTTGTTACATTTAATCTTTCGGTACTAGCATTGTTGAAAAATCTATATAATAGATATAGATGACTGATAAATTGGTGCTCTGGAATAGCTTAATTGATGGGTATTTTTGTTTCGTGGATTTTTGACAAGTTTTCATTGATTTTAAGGCAATACATTCTGTATACACAATGCACATGTACTTTATGACGGTAAATACTACGCAGGGGAGATAGATCCTCGTTTTTAAGGTAGTGGACCCATGATGAATCCGCAACTTTTCGGAATTTATGATCTATAACATTGTTGAAATCAAAAGCCAAACTATGATTAACACGTTTAAAGTTCATGACTTCCGAAACGTTGCGGAAGCAGCGGTACTATTATGGGTCCACTACCTTAATAACCGTTGCACGACATTTCTTCGAATAACCCTTTGTCGATACGAAAATACGAACCTCTGCGAAAATTCCCACATCATAAGTATTATCATCATCAGCGAAGTATACCACATGAGGTCGATGTGAGTTTGTCTCTACCCAATCTAGTGCTGTATTCCGTTGTTGGACACCTTTTGACATCTTACCCGTTATGTCATGCAGCTTAAACCGTTCTGAAGAGTTCATACTTTTAACAAATAGATGGGTAAAATTAACTTGACAATGTCGTAAAAACTCGGTAATTAATTTAGTCTTATTTGTTGAATCCTCTACTACAAGGTACTCCACCCCATTGGTATGGGAATGGATTTCCTACTACTCTACTTTTGCTATGAACAAAACCGACAGATTTCTTTATGTTTCCCTACGAATAAAGTCGTTTAAATCATATTTTTGTTTATTTTCATTGTTTATTTTCATTTATTATTGTATTAGCTGAACATTTTAGGAGCTATTTTAATAGTTTATGCACCATTGGTGTGTTTGTTGGAGTTGGTGTTTGCATGACAACTACTTATTTTGACCATATAATTCTTGTTGTTGAAGATATTTTTTTGAAACATGACATGTTTTTTCATCATCAAAAGAGCTAGTCATGAAGGAAGATAACTTTGGAAACATTTTGAAAGAATTACTTCCCTTTATACTCAGATTTTTCCGCACCATCAAGCACCCTCGGCCGAACATTGACACTCGCTGGCAGTGCTCAAGATTGTTGAATTCATGATGATATTTTGTACATTGAGAAAGATCAGGGCCCTAGGTTTTAAAACTTTTATAATTCTCAACTGAGAATTTTCTCATAATCAAAATTTGAATAACTGTATGAGCATAAAAGATAACATCAATAAGTTGTTATAGATAATTAACTTTAATTTTCATACACTTAAAACAGTATTGTTCGAGAATTATAACGTAAATCGCGATTCTATAGTGGTTTTTTGTTAAGACACGTAAAGTTGATAAAATTAAACAACATGGTCGTTTAGAGACAGAATTTTTGTAACTCTAAAGCTTAATCAAAATATAGTTACTGAGTTTTTAACAACTAACGACGATTTCAAGTTTAAACAAGAAATTTTGAATTACCTTTGTAAATTACCATTCCCATAAACAAAATTATAATTCTGGTCGTTATTTTTCCATGTTTTCTATACATCATTTTTCGCGAGAAAATAAAGTAACTAGAACATTCTAATTCCCTCTGAGGAGAGACCATTTTAAACTATTGATCACATTTCTAACGTTAGTTTTGACCCGTCACGAAAAAAGATGACCATTAGGAAACCCCTTAAACAAATATAGAGAAAATATATTCGTTCCAGTAGAGGTCAATAAGAGGTTGAATGTAATAAGGTGCAGGAAGGTTAAATGATTATTCTAGTTTCAAAGAATCACCAAGGTGCGTAAATTGTTCACCCTAGTTAGACTGACTAGGGCGATCACTATATGCACAACGCAGATGGTCCCTATTCGTCTAACGAGTCACATTTTTAAATGTTCATATTGTAAAAAAACATCTTCCCCAGAGATAACAATCTCAATGAGCTTCTATTGTCTATTATTTTAACCTGATAGACCCTGGCTTAAACGTGAAATTATTTAGCGAGTTTTCCAAATTATTAATCAGGGTCAAAAGTATCAATAGATAATACCATCCCTTGTACGAAACTTTAGTATGAAACCAAACGGATTATCATGCTTAACAGAAATGAACACATTACGTCGTTTGATTGCCATTACAGTTGTTAGCGAGTCCGACTGTCAGTCTAAAGGTTCAATCCCCAACGGCTGCATTAACCCTTTCCGACTATTCAAGCAATGGGTTGACAAACGTAAAACTATATGGGATAGCAACTGGGGACTAGGAAATGATACTATATTAAGAAGAACTGGAGTAGAAATACTAGGAATTCATTGTTAGGTGCTCAAGCCGCCGCGTTAGACTGAAATAAAGATTAAAGTGGTGTTAAAAATATTCAAATAAATAAACAATCGATTACTTCTTCCTTCAGGTTAATCAAGCTAGATTTACGAGGTTTTGATCACATATTGGCAGTATAACCTGCATTGTAGAGATGTCGCGTTATCTACGAACAGTGGACACATTTCGAATAACAGCTTATGCATTGTCCCAAGCCCTATCTTAAAATCTATGTCATGTCAGAATCGCTGATAATACAGGACACAGAACATAAATGAAAATAATGAATAATTAATCTTTGTTTTAGCCTTTTATACCCTAGCTGACGTATTGTCGTTTTGTTTTAAGGCCAGCGTAACTACAGCTGATTTGTAATGACGATACGATATTTAATTTGTCAAACGGTTATAAAGAGATCCGTCAGATGTTACGGTTCCATTCAAAGAGCTCCAATACTTTTGAATGTAGTTCAACTACACTACTAGCACTACAAGTAATAATAATAATGATAATAATAATGATGATGATAAAGACCGTAAATACTTGTAAATGACGGTAATACAATTACCACTTCTTAAACGGAGATCAGTTACATTGAATAAGTATTGTTATAGCATGTTACATCGGCGATTTATTGAAAAGAGTTCGTCCATTCTAGAGGTGCACATCATACAACCTCGGAATTTAGATACACATATCATAAGAAATAATATTAAGCTTAATTTGATATTAAGCTTATCTGTGTTTGTCTGCCCCAAGTCATGTACGTTTGAAGAGCCTTGTTATGCGCCGTCACCAATTTCCAGAAGATTTCAATCAATTCTTATAGGAATATTGCTTATGTAACAAAGTAGCTTAAATAAATGAATTCGTATGAAAACGTTTTATACCGACTTGACATTTTGTACAGAGTATCTGCTAAAAAAACTTTATAAAAACGCTTTCCAGGGTCTTGTTTTACTAAACGTCTTTCAAAAAAAAAATATCTTTAGTTAAAATCACAAATCGTACATGATTTTTATTCTTTGTTAGATTCTGCCTTGCAATATCTCATTAGAATCGTCTTAATTAGACGATTGCAATGAGATGGTGCATGGCAGAATTCCATAATTTTTGATAACTAGTAAAGAAACAACTTTACCTTTGACTTAGGCAAAAAGTTATCGTAAGGTGTTTAGCAAAACAGGCCCCTAGTTTGATGTGACACTATCTATTGTTTAACTGATGAAAGTGTTACATAAACGCTCCGACGTATCGTCGATTCCTCACCGACGTATCTTGTGGAATCGGAGATAAATCAGCGACTTGTCGGCGACTAACCGGTGCACCGAACGATTCCATAATTGATTTTTTGGAAAATGGGTAATCGGCCACGCGTCGGTGAGTTTTACCTGCAAGTAAAATCTTCCGGCCTTTCGGCGATGTCTTTCAAATTTGAGGAAAACAATATCGTATCGACGAATTATCGCAGGGTATCGCCAAGCTCTTTCTAAGGTAAACGATTTATCCAGATCTTGTATAGCAATGCCTGTTCTGAACAACATCACAACTGTATCAAAATAATTAAGACATTATTTGATAGGCCTAAATTATCAAATTTACTAAGAAAATCCTAGGCAAATAAAAGTATATCTCGGAGCTTACCCAGGTGAGAGTTTTTGAATCCTTTCCAAAACTGTTGCTATTTTCTCTGATCTGAACACTTTACTTTTCGCATGTCTTTACGATATGAAATCGAAAACATCTAACCTGATTATCTACAATCTGAACGAAAGTTCGAACTTCATAATTTTAGAGGGAAAGAAACAGGATCTAGAGAAATTCCTGGGATTGTGTGACAGTATTGGGGTACCATCGATTGACATAGACTCTTCATTCAGATTATGCAAACATTTAACAACCGGAACAAGACCACGCACAGTTATCAAAGACAAGAAATTTTAGACAACGCATCTAAAATCAAAAACTTAAAACCTAGTTTGATTGTTTTGTTTAAATTGGGTTTTATGTCGCTTTCAACAATGTTTCAGTCATATCGCGACGGCTTGTGCACCTAAGAATGGATTCCTGGTATTTCTCTGACTAGTACTACCATCACATCCTTTACAAGCCTCCAGCTACTATCTCACATAGAACTAGGATTATCAACCCATTGGTGAGAGATTAAAAGTCGGTAAGGATTAGTGCCGCCGTCGGGGATCTAACGTGGTACCTCTAGGTTCATAGTCCAAAGCGAAATCAATTGCGCAATGACGGCAGCTAAAAATCTAGTTTGAAGAGATGTTTTCAATAGCTAAAGACTTTACAAAACAACGAGTAAAAAAAGAAGAGAAAAAAAGATGCAAATGATTGTGAACAAACTACAGAGATCAGACTCCGAATCAAACCACCTTATTTTTGATGATTACACTGTTCAAGATGACCTTTACATATAACTAAGAAATTCAACCATGGAAACCATTGTTGCATCTCATCCACTTCTTCCACGATAAAATCCACCAGACACCCTTGGTAGACAGGAAATTGATGATAACGTTAGAGACAAACCCGACATAAATTTGCCTAATGGAATATTCATACACTGACCTTTATTTTTTTCTAAAATCAACACGAACGAAGACTAGGATACATTTTAATAAACCCGTAAATAATGGTTCTTTTAAATTTTGTATACAAATGCCGACAATTTTAGAAAGAAACTAGATAAAGTGAATATACTCGCCAAGAACAGAAACTACGATATAATTGCAGTAACAGAAACCCTACCAAAATTATCACAACAAATATCGTTGACCAAGAAGAATGAATGTTGTCAGGCTATGCGGGCAATGTATCACTCCAAAAAATTTGCACTCGAAGAGGTCGTATTATTAATTACAGAGACAATATCGAAAGTTATCAAATTTTACTTGTGGGAATAAGTTACGGAAATTAAAACAACCTTCTGATCACCTGCACATGTATACAGAAGACCACGCTTAAAAACAGATATAGAAAAAAAAGAATATATTAAAAATAAAAAAAGTAATACTAAATAACTGAACACATAACAATGTTAAATACGACCATACACTTCATATTGGTGACCTTAACTTCAGAGAAATAGACTGGCTTACTGAAACATCATCCTCAGGTCACGACCACATATCCAATAAAATCTAAGAAATAGGAAGAGACAGATTTTTTTCATCAGCATGTTATGAAACTAACACGATGCAGAGGTTCAGATACCCTAAGTACACTTGACCTATTATTCTCTGATTAGCAAGCGATGGCCGCAGAAATCATTCATAATACCCTCATCGGAAACATTGTCCATGAAAACCTCGAGTTCGTTTTAAAATCATAAAACAGTCAGAGAAAATACTTCAAAAAGACTGTGTAACCCAAAAGGCGACTACAAATCTATCAGAAAGACAAGAATTAGAAAGTACCACCTGGTAGAAATTACTATCGACCAACTTATCGATGAACTTTGTTCAAGATTTACAGAGAAGTTACCGGTGAGTAAGTCTAGCACAAGGCACTTCGATACACTATGGGCAAACGGTGATACATTACACTCAAAACGAAATATAAGCCAAAATAATTACAAATACTGTAAGACCGAATTCAACAAACAAAAGTATGATCAGGCCAAATGTGTAGCCAGTTGTAATATTAAAATGGGGACTATGGTGGTTCTAAATTGCTCACCTTCGTGCCTTTGACTCAATAAATGATATTCAACGGCCGATTTCTCATCAAGTCAAAATTGTACTTTTGTGATAATCTTACAAATAATATCTACATGTGGCATTAAAATTTTCAATAGGATTCATCCTTGTGACGTGACAATCATTCTGACCATGTTAATGAAAATTTAACTATAACCGTATCCTCTAGAGTGTAAACAAGATAATTGTTATTACGGTCCCATAGATCCTTCTAAATTTTAATATTGTTCATCCTTGGTACCTGACAAACATTCTGACCAAGTGGAGCTAAAACGAACAAAGATTGCTTTTGAGAATATCCTTAGAAGAGCAACCAAATTGTAACACTTAACATATGCAGAACGGTTAAAAAACATAACATAACATAACATAATTTTATTGGCTAATTTAACACATACATGTTTTATGCCAAATAAGCTTCATCATAAATGTTGGTAGTTCCATATTAAATACAAACCAATTTACCAGGAGGTAAACTTCGATTAATCCCATACTTATATTCACACAAGATTCAAACAATGCAGACAATTGAAGTCAAAATCTGTTGTAATTGAAATGCGCATTAGTGTAAACATATTGCAAGGATTTACACACTGCGTAGACCCTCGCAACAATGTTGAACTATACGCTTTTTTTTTTAGGAAAAACTTGGATGATCATTCCTCTAATATATTTACATGTGTAGTAAGAAATGCATTTACTGTTAACGATGAATATGTGCTAGTATGCTAGTGTCGAGCTGTTGCAGGTGCTCATCGTCCTGCGTATGAACACCAACAACAGTTCAACACTATTTCATCCATGAGTGTGAATTATTTTTAATATTGTTGTTATTATTTAATATAACGTACATGATATTTATTTTACAACATGTATTATTTACTCTCAATCATAATTGGTAATTGAATTTATAACAATAGCCAGCTAATCTCAAAAACTTCAGTGTATAGACGAGTTCCTCAATTTTGTCGCTTCGTAAAGATATTTGCTTAATTTATTTTTTAACACGCAAGAGTTTGATCTCATCAAAGAGAAAAATTTGGTGTATGTCGGCCATCGGCAGTAGAACGCGGGAAGAAATTTCAATCTAAGATTCCTAAAAGCCGGGCATACTAAAATAAATGGTATTCTGATTCTACAGTTTTCATATTACATAATATACAGATTCGTTGCTATATTCAAGAGTCTACCTGTTTCGATTGCCAAAGAATGGCTCGATATTCTATACTGTGTATAGATAATTCTATATTTAAGAATAGATATATGGGAAAGGTAAGGTTCTATTTCGTATTCGAATTTGATTTCTCCATAAAGTTGGAGACGGCTAGAATTTTTAATTGAAGCAAACCACGACTGTTTATAATTATCAAGGATGCGTTGTTTGATAAATTCATATTGAATCGATGTGGTAAATTGATTAATCCATAAATAAGATAGTCCTAAATTATCAAGCTCTGTCTCTACTAAATATGCCCAATTACGTTTTCGATATGAAATATTCGCGTCGCAGTCTCGTTTTAACATGTTAAAAATTTTGAATTGTAGTGAATCTTTTTGGGAAAGAAGTTTTATCCAGTATTTGATGATAATCAGTTTTCTATAAACGCTCAAAGGGAAACGGCCTAATTCCCCATATAAACCTTCCAAACAGGTTGATTTTCTAACACAGAGGACATGGCGACAAAACTTTGTATGAATAGATCCTACGTCTTTAGCGTTATGAAATCCCCATACGGCTCCAGCATAATTAAGCACTGATCCCACGAGGGAGTCAAATAATTTACATTTAGTATGAATTGGTAAGACTACGTTTTGGAAAATGCCATACAGTTTATGTAGTGAAAAAGATGCATATTGCGAGATATGTTTTTGGGTACGAGCCCAATTACCGTTCTTATACAAAATAATACCAAGGTAACAGAAGGATGAAACATTTTCCAGTCGTTCTCCTTTCAAAAGTATATCGGAAGCATAAGATTCTCTATTTTCAAAAACCATAAACTTCGTCTTACCCACGTTAATTTTAAGACCAAACAAATCGCAATAATCGCTAACTTTATTCAATAATGACTGTAGCGTCTCATGACTCAGTGCAAAAAGGCAAGCGTCATCTGCGTATAACAAGATAAACAGTTTTACGTCGTCTAAAGTAAATATATCATTAGATTCTGGGCCTATACTGTTTGATAGGTTAAAAAACAATAGGATTGCCTTCTTTACATTTAGGAAGATTTAGATCAGATATAATCAAAGTAAACAGAATTCTAAATGACATTGATAAAGTAAAGAACATAAGGTTTTCATAATGAGTGATTTCGTACAGCTGCTAGCCCACGTTTGTCTACGATTACCACGTATTTGTGGTAATTGTAAAAATCAAAGTTAAGTTAGAACCCTTAGCTTGCAAAGATACTACAAATATCATGGACCTATGCTTTTCCTTGCTTTATCGTCAGAACTAACTGTGTAATCAAAGAAGGGGTCCCAGGACCCAAACTTTCCTCATGGAACCTCGCGGTAACATGTAGGAATTCCTCCCGGATCCGTTGTAAAACAACTTGGGCCAACTTATTTCTGACACCGGGCGGATATTGGTGCCTGCTTTATCACAGTGTCTCTCCGACAGCGGGCTACCAGTTATTGGAATCACAGAAACGTGGCTAGAACCAGATATTTTTGACTCTGAACTAAAAATCCCCAATTACAACATTAGCAGACGTGATCGCAATCGACATGGAGGTGGGGTTTGTTTATATGTTAGAAGTGACTTATCCTTCAATACTAGACAAGATCTTCAACACAACGAACTAGAAGCTTTGTGGATTGAACTTTTATTACCCAAATCAAAACCTTTATTATTATCAGTAATTTATAGACCACCAAAGCAAACAAACTTTTATGATATTTTAGAATCTCTTTGTTTAACTACATCACATTTTAGTTCATATGAAACTTATATTTTAGGAGATTTAAACACTGATGTTTCTTCACCATCCAATTGTAAACTTTACCAATCATTAAAAAGTTTTATGGAATCATTTAATTTAAAACAACTTATATGTGATTTTACTAGGGTTACTGTTTCATCTAGAACTACACTTGATCTTATTTTTGTTTCAGATCCAAATAAAGTTCTGCAATCAGGAGTTGTAACTACATGTATAAGTGATCATTTCTTAGTATTTTGCACTAGGAAAGTATGTAAAAAATTTATAGGTAAACATAAAACCATTACTATGAGATCCTGTAAAAATTACTCAAAAGAATCATTTCAGTTATTGTTATTGTCTGCTGACTGGTGCCCTGTCATGTTAAGTGATAATGTCTGCGAAGCATGGTTGTCCTTTAAATCTATTTTTCTCGAAGCACTTGACAATATTGCACCAATAAAACAGATCAGAATCAAACATCGGTTCGAGCCATGGATAAATGCAGAAGTCCTTGATTGCATTAAATCTAGAGACAAGGCATGGTCAGCATACAGATATAATAGAACTGATTCGAATTATGACAATTTCAAAAATTTAAGGAATAAAGCTCAATATTCTATATTCAAGGCAAAGAAAAATTATTTTAATGATTCTTGTAATGAATATAAAAATGATTCGAAAACACTTGGGAAATGTCTGAAAGATCTAGGAATGCCATCTTAGAAAAATTGTTCATCCTCATGTGATAGTATTGCACTAAATTTAGATGGTAGTCTGTGTTTTGATAGTCAGAAAGTAGCAAATAGTTTTAACAGTTTTTTCACGACTGTAGCTGAGAAGCTTGTGTCTAAATTACCTTTTCCTTCTTTAAAATTTGTAGGAAGTCTGTGAATAATTTTTATTCTGCAAAGGGTGTAACGAAAAACAATTATTCATTTTCTTTAGTCAATGAACATACTATTTTAAGGTATTTGAACAAATTACATGCTGACAAATCTAGTGGATTAGATGGGATCCCTGCACGTTTTATTCTTGACTGCTCATCTATTATTGCTGGTCCTCTAGCCCATGTAATTAATCTATCTTTGATTCAAGGTATTGTCCCACCTGACCTAAAGTCAGCTAGAGTTGTTCCTTTGTTTAAAAAGAATGATAAGACTGATGTGGGAAATTATCGACCTGTATCAATTCTTAGTGTTGTTTCTAAAATATTTGAGCGAGTTGTTTTTGATCAAATAGAATCATATTTAAGTGATAAAAATTTATTATATGAGCTTCAGTCTGGCTTCAGGAAGGGGTTTTCAACAGACACCTGTCTTATTCATCTTTCAGATTTCATTAGACAGCAGATGGATAAAGGTCATTTTGTGGGAATGGTCTTACTAGACCTACAAAAGGCTTTTGATACAGTTGACCACTCAATTCTTATCATGAAACTAGAAGAAATTGGATTTGGTAATGATATTGTTAAATGGTTTATGTCTTATCTTACTGACAGGAAGCAGTGTGTTGATATTAACAAAACTCAGTCTTCATTCGAAAATATATCTTGTGGTGTACCACAAGGGTCTATCCTTGGTCCTCTCTTATTTTTAATATATGTGAATGATATGTCTGCAGTTGTAAAAAACAAACTTCTTCTTTATGCAGATGACTCAGCTATCTTAGTTTCAGATAAAGACAGGTCCTGTGTTGAAAGGGCGTTGTCTGATGACCTTAATAAAGTAAGATCCTGGCTCATCGATAACAAATCGTCTTTACACTTAGGTAAAACTGAATCCATTCTTTTTGGCTCAAAGCAAAAGTTGAAATCAAATAGTAAAATAAATGTTGTTTGTGATGGGAGTACTATCAATTCTACCTCTTTTGTGAAATACCTTGGTGCAATTCTTGACCAAAGTTTATCTGGTGAAAATATGGCAAGTTCTTTATTGCAGAAGGCAAATGCTAGGCTGAAGTTTCTTTATCGAAAGAACAAATTTCTCACACTTCATACTAGAAAATTATTAGTTTCTTCCTTAATTCAGTGTTATTTTGACTATACTTGTGTCTTTTGGAATTTCAGTTTAAACAAAAAATGGACTGACAAACTTCAGGTACTACAAAACAAACTTATAAGATTTGTTTTAGATTTAAACCACCGTTCACGTATCCTAGATACACATTATAAAACTTTAAATTGGCTTCCAGTTAGTAAAAGAGTAGAAGAAATTGCTCTACTGCATGTTTTCAAGATAAAAAACGGAACAGCTCCTAAATATTTATCGGAACAGTTTATAGAAGCAGCCACGTCCCATTCATATGGCCAGTGCGACCAGTCTACACCCGGATATGATTCGGGCCAGAAATAAGTTGGCCCTTTGACTCGACCAATACCTTACAATTTGAGCTGATCTGTGACATAACTTTTCACGTTGGATTACTTCTCTAAATCTAGAAAGATCATTTTCTGCAGTGCTTTTCGATGACTTATCGAGAAATATCGGTAGATTATGATTTGATAACGTAACCATTAAAAAAATTATACATAACCTGCTTCTTACATTTCACTCTCTTTGACATTATCTAAGGGGAAAAAATCAAACAAAAACGACATAACGTGCAAAATTACGCGATTTAAGAAAGTGTTCCCAAAGATTTCACATTTTGTCTTTTTTTGCCTTTACGAAATATAATAATTGTTTAATTTTCGAGTGAGATCGATTAATATTTCATTTTGTAAACGGATCCATCCACGAAAATATAGCTTATATTGTTCTCTTAATGAAATATACTACTGAAAATTTGTTCAGGACCACTAATAAAAAAAGCGCTTGGTATTTACCTTAGAAAAAAAGGAACAATATTTTCTTCAGATTATGAAAATATGTTCATTTGACGAAATATTTATACTAAAAATAGAAAATGTTGGCAAACAATGGAAGCGGAACAGTGTTCAAACCTTGTAGAAGCAATAATTCGGATAACAAGGAATGGGAGGTGCAGATTACTTTTTTGAAAAATCGAATAACATAAGTAATTTGATTTCAGTTTGCTGAAAGAGTGCTTGTCTTAGTCGAAAGAACGAATATTAACGTTTGACCAGCCTCTAAGATTTATATAAAAGTTCCGAATGCTTCCATTATGGGATTCGAGTCTTCCCTCTCATAGTTGTTTACTGCACTTTCTATGTTGGCTTTATGAGATCTCTGGTAGACTTTTTAAACATTACTCAGATGGTCCCTTGGGTGTCGCATCTTAAGGAAGTAGACAAATAACAGTTCCTCAACGTTTCGGAAGTGAAGAAATTTAACGGTGTTAACCGAGGTTGCCGTAATGATTTTATAAGGAAAATTCGGTCAACATTCTAGAAAATCGTGAGATCCGAACTATTACGAGTCCACTACCTTAATTGCTGATGAACCATATACTGTAGACATCTAGAAACTTTACATTTGTGACCAGTCATACGAAAATTTTCATATGAATAGTGCGAAAACAAACAAACAACGAATAAACAAAACAATTATGGTCAGTCTCCGTACATTGCTGTGCAGGCTGATCATAGTTTAAAATAATGTTCTTTTCGTAGATTTTTTGGATTTAGAATAAACAATCTAGCTTAACAAATAACCGATTTTGAAAACGACTGGAGTTGGCCTCTGCTGCATTCGATTTCCTTTCAAAAGTGAGATACCTAAAGATGAAAGGGACCACGTTGGTAGTGCGTGAAGTGTCGACCCAAGTAAGACTCTGCGGATTGGGCAGGCGGAATAAGTCGAAATTCTCGAACTTAGCTGATTTTTGAAATCGAGATTTATCATTCTATATTTCTTCGTAAGAAGTTTAGATATCCGACCTCTGGTTGACCAATGCTTGACCCAATATCATTTTTTCAAGTATTCCATTTACAGAGTTGTTCAGATGGCACCGTTTAAATAGTTCAAATATTTATTGCACAAAGATCCAATGGGACATATTAACATGACCATCAGACAGACAGACCACTGCTGTTAAACAAAATATTTATTAAGCCGGTGCGTGACATTTCCAACAACTTCACAGTAGCGCGAGGTACAAACGTCGTCGAGAAGAGTTGACAACGACACAATGCAATAATAATATATATATGCTGACCGCATGAGGATGGATTAAGATCTTATATAGCTATATCACGCAAAGTGAAGATTCTGGTCAGACTGTGCGGCTGCAAAGGCTGACCAGAAACTTTGCTTTACGCACAATTGAAATTGTTGCAAAAGTCACGCACAGACTCAATTTCTAACAAAGTATTATTTCTTATTATCGGTTATACAATATAAATTTTTAACTTTGTTTGATATCATTTCAAATATTCTCTTTGTTGTTCAACTTAACGCCAAGACTACAGCTTTTTCAGTTCAGTTTTGGACGACCTAAAATGATTCACTCTTCATGTTTCATGTATTTAAAATTTAAAGTGGATAATCTAATAACAATTCAGATGGACTGGAAATGCGAACATGTCTAGATGCCTGTCAATTTTTACACCAAAAGAGATGTCTCAAATAGACATAAAATTAGCCAGTAAATAATTTGTCACCATCTTAATGTCCCAATGAATCATTCGTCACTTGCCAGGATTTATATTACCTCTCCTTGAATACCAAGTATACTCATGTTAAGATACCTCGCATCGCTCTTAATCCGAGAAACACATCGAGAATATTGCCTTTTCAAAGCTAAACCTCTAACTCATCTGCATCATATTTCAGAGCCATTTTTCGCCTTGTTTGATCGAGGCTAGGATTCATTTTGCTTGTCCTGGTATGCCAAACGAGGACCTGTAATATAATTAACAGTGTAGATAAGCAAGTACATATATCGGACTCGTTAGTATAAAAAATAACCAATTATTACTTTTAAGGAAGTTCGTTCGGCTTTTTCCAACTATTAAACTTTTCTTTAAACGTGATATTTTAGAAAAATCTAAATGTTTAATTTCAATTTTTAAAAAGAAAAAATGGGGTCACCGTGCTTATTATTTTCTCAGAGCCGTATGAAAATAGGTACCCAAATCATTTAGTGCCCTTTAGGGTTTGCCTTTGAATTTCTTTGAAAATTAGACCTTTGGTTTGAAATTATTATTTTTGGACAAATAAATATTCTGAAAGCGATTGGTTTATGTATTATTCAAAAAGGACCACCCATTCCACTAAATTATGACAAAAAATTGGAATTTTTATCAAACAAAAGAAAATTATGACATTTTTATTCGGACCTTAAAAGAAGTATTTTCCTTAAACATTAAGCGCTACTAATACATGTTTCACAGTAAAATAAATATAGTTCTACTATTAAACTTTTTCTTATACTCTCAATATAAATTTGTGACATAGGCCTAATGAAGAATATTTTGATATGGAAAAAAAAGTAGAGTCACAATCTTACTTTTTTAGATAAGTTGACTCATTTGTTAAAATAATGGGAGGTAATTCACAAAAAATAATCAAATTTCAAAACAATATTTTCTAATATTGGAAATAACACAGTTGCTTTTTTTTGTTCAGGGATATGATGAATCGGTTCTTTTTACCATATTCATAAGTTTTCTCTGAATTCTCTAATGAAAAAATATTGTATTGAATTTATTCAAATTTTTGCGTTTTTTTGTCAACCTTTCATGCATCTCTATCCAAAGCAAACTTTGAATTTCGACTCATATTTTTGTAACAATCACAGAAACGCATTTTTTTAATGGCGGAAAATCCAAAACCGGATGTGTTGACGTCCTTAAACCAAAAATCAATTTCAGGAATTGTTGTTTCAATTGTTACAATCGAAGCTACAAACCTGGCTGGTAAAATACTACAAGGGAATCAACGAAAGTAGAGAAAATCGTGAAATTGACAAGGTAAATGACTTTGGAAAAAAATTATGAATGAAACTGAATGAATATAATGGGTGAGTGAAAATAAATAGAGGCAATATGATATCGGTATTTTGAACAATCGGACAAAACTATCGACATTTTATTGGGTCCCTCGTATAAAATCTGCGAATTTTTCTGTGTGTCTTTACGGTCTAATCAGATAGTTTGAAATAATCAAAGTACTGAAAGTACTGATAAGTTGGAATGCGTTCGAGAGGATGTTACCTCAAGCTACTAGCAAAGCTGACGCCTCCCGCCCACCACAGGTGATCACATAATACGTCTCGTCTTTTGACGGGCGTATATAAATCAATGTATTCCAACAACGAGAGACGCTTAAACCACTGAATCGCTATACAGGCCTGAATCTGATGGAAGAAAATTATACCAAGAGGGACAGAATGGCCCTAAACCGCTCACCTGAATTCGATTGGTCCATTGGATCTTATCCAAGAAACTTTCTGGCAAAGATTCATTCAAACTTGCCTAATTGTTGAAGAGGAGACATTCCAATTATAAGCAGTCATAATAGACCCTGCCAACCCATTCATTACAGAGGAGACTCAAAATTAGCCCTACCCTGCCACGCCCATATTTATGGGCTAATGAAAATTTTGCCAACAATGTTTGGAGAAGGTCATCAAAGGAACATTCTTGCAAATTCATTGAAATCTGCCCAGAGGTTCAGGAGGATATTTCGTTCAAAGATTTTAGGCTCAAAATAAACCCCGTCCTGCCATACCCATATTTCTTGGCCAATTAGAATAAAGCGACAATTTTGAAAAAGGTCACCCAGGGAACATTCTGGTAAAATTTCATTGAAATTTGCCCAGTGGTTTAGGAGAAGAAGAAGTTTTAAGAAGGGTGACGACTCACGACGGACGACGGAGTCAGGGTGATCCTAAAGCTCACTTTGAGCACGTTGTGGTAAGGTGAGCTCAAAAGGAAGAAATTGATACGGCCCATACAGCCGACTAATGGACACACAGGCGACCTTATACACTCCAGACAGTTTTTATATTATTTTTCAATAAACCACTGCTCCATTTGAGTTATCAATTACATTTTAAATCAGAAGTGTCGCAAATGATTTTTCCATGATGAAAAGCTATTTTCGCAGGGAAGTTTACTTCATGAGTTGGAATCTCAAGACAATTTTTGGACGAAGTTCAATTGTGGTTTCGACCCATGTGACTCCACTATTGGGCACTGTCTTGGGTCATTGACAACATTTGTGTCAAGTTCTATGATTTGGGTCAATCGGTTGTTCACTTAGAGTTGAAACTGTTAACTGTTAAAATTTATTGATGCCCGTGACATCTATGACCCCGAAACAATGGTGCATTTCTTTGGGTCATGGGCAATATTTGTGTAAAGTTTCGTTATTGTAGGTCAATTGCTTCTCCGTTTATCTAGAGGAAAGCAAAAGGTCAATGGACTGAGAGACAGACATGATGAAATCAATATAGTTATGCTCCTCTTCTTCTGAGTTGGGGGTACAATTAATAACATCGTGAAATTGAAAGGTGAACGATTTTGGAATGATTCAAGCAAGATGTTGAATGAGTGAGCGGAGCGAGTTTTAAGTGAAATTTAAGGGAGGGAATCCAATGTCGCTTATTTTGTTCAGGATGAACAAAATTAGCGATATATAAAACCTTTATAAAATATGCATAAAAGTTCAATCAATAGCTTTCTATTTCGCCAAGAACCAATCAGACGCTTTAAATTTCATTTATGTCAGTAAAATCGCGATTTGGTTCTTGCTTAATTCAATTTGAATGTACATGTTGATCTTATTTTTCTAATAACTTTGAGTATTTTTTGAATGGTTTGAGTGAGTGTTTGGAATGAATGAATGGAGCGCTGAGTGAGCGATTAAGAATGTTTTCTATTGAGATGAATGTCAATTTCACGATGTAACTAACTGTATGATGGTGCTCTTAAACATGTTGATGTGTAAGAATGTGAAGAAAGCAAGTTGAAAAAGATGGTTTGTTTCAAATAGCAAATTATCTTGGTGTTGGAATTCAATTGGGCAAAGATATTCATAATTCAATTAAAGATGTGGTGGTAAGGGTTTTATTGGATGAGTATTGGGTTTTTACAATAAAACATTCATGTAGATAACTGCAATATGACGGAAAACAAACGACAATATGTTGCAAAAATATATATTAACTTTAAAAGTGTATCATCACTTTAAAAAAAAGGTATTTATTTCGTAGCTTAGACAGAAATTTACAATATAACACCTTGTCAAAAGTTAAATGTGTAATAAGGTCGTTCAGAAAGAGAAACTATACCTTTAAAAGAAGCTATAACATAATTTTACGAAAAACAGGTCGCGACCTTACTAAATAAGCAGATCACGTGATTGGTTCTGTGCTATTGCAACAATACTGAGAAAACAGATCGCGACATTACCAAATAAGCAGATCACATGATTGGCTTGTGCTAATTGTCAACTGCTGACCTAATTGGACTTGACTTATCACATGATTTCCAAATATAGTAATGCAAACATGTGATACTAATATATTCGTACGCAACTTTCAATAAATGTCGTTTAAAACATAAGCTAGCGTGTTAATAATAAACACGAAGTGATAGTTGTGTAATTGTTCAGCATTATTACTTTTTGATGAAATAAACTGTATGTCTTTGTCAAGTTGAGGTATACAAAATAGGCCGAAGTGTATTCACATCCTGTTCACGTGATATGTGTTCTCAAGAAACCCGAAATGAAATTATCTTGTGTTCATTTTGCGGTTTTGTTAAATCTAAGTTGGAATTGCTCCGCATTCCAACTTAAAAACTAGCCAACTAAACACTCTCTTACGAACGACAACTTGGAGATTGCCAATGAAATGGTGGAATGGTTTGATCAATCCGAATGAAGTTATCGAGCGTAAGAACAATTTCGAAGCTTTTTTGAACGATTTTCTAGTGTGCGTTTTTTAGTGAATGGCGAAAGTGATTTACATGGATAAGATGGAGCGCCGAGCGAGCGATTTTGAATGGTTTTGTTTAAAGTGTTTGTTCAAGGTGAATGTCAATTTCACGAAGTAACTAGCTCAAATACAAGGGGAATTCATTGAACTTAATCCTTACCCAAAGTGTAAAGTGGCTTTACTGTCATTGGCATGACAAAAATTTGTTGATTGAATTTATGACCTTATTTTGGTTTTCAGAGAGCGATAATTCAAACATGGTTAAAATACATTTCATTTACCAATATCTATTAAATGCATATGAGTCCCACGAAACTGAGCACTGTACTTGTAGTAAGATATCAGTTATAGAAAATATTAAATAACAGTGTCAAACATGTCGAAATACCCCAGCAAAAGAGGACTAAAAAGTTTGAGATTGAAAGAGAGGACGAGTGAATAAAGGAAGTGATGCTTCTGATAAATATCTTTTTAATAAAAAAAAAAAGAAAAAAAAACTTAACTATTTCTTAGATAATTTAAACTGCCCTCTATATATATATGGTTGGAATCGTTAGCGTCATTTAGATAACCTCGCCAATTTAGTTTGATTTTGTTAGAATGGGTTTTACGTCGCTTTCAACAATTTCGCAGTTATATCGCGACGGCCGGAGTACCTAACAATGGATTCCTGGTATTTCTCTCACCTGTACCACCATTACACCCTTTCCTAGCCGCCGACTGCTATCTCACATAGGTTAAGAGAAGCATTTTTAATTCAAGAAGAGGGAACGCCTTTTCATGGATTCAGTAAAAATGAAAACAATATTTTGGTATTCTATCAGGTATTTCTGGTTGTGTTATTATTCTTTTAAGGTAGTGGACCCGTAATAGTTCCACAACGTTTCGGAAGTTTCTAACTTTAACAGTATTAACCAAGGTTTCCTAATGTTTTCCATTTCATTGGACATCATAGGTTAACATTTTGAAAGGTTATGTGTCCCGAAATGTTGCGAAACTTTTACGGATCAACTAATTTAACTGCTCGTCTACTCGAGCTATTTCTAACTTCTTGAAATATACCATTTCAAAGAAAATCTGGTGAGGAATTAAATCTTCTCATATTGATACATTCTCTGTTAATATTTTAAATAGAAACTGGTTTTGTAATGCCCAAATTTATTCAGCTTCATTATACGGAAGGTCTAAGTTGTTTTATCATTGCATAAAATATCCCATACTTTTCAAAAAGCTATTTAAGCGATCTGAGATAATGAAGATATATACATACTTAATAAATTTAAAAATATTTTCGGCGACCTAAATTTTCGATATAGCTGTTGCGAATCTTGGAGGACTCTGCACTGCAGGAGCGGGAATGCTTAATTTCCACGACGTGGAAGATAATTAAAACTAGTGACTTCCATGACCTAAATGCGTTGAAATGTAAATCAACAGAGGGGAGGCCATATCCAAATATTGACTAGAAGTTGAAAGTAAGTATTTTTTAAGATATCGTTAATGCTGAATTATAACTTTCAGAATTCCGTTGTGCTTTGGCCACCGATATTTTTTTGCTTTTAATTTTGGAATAAGAGATCGTCGTTCATAGCGTATTTAATTGAAAGTGCCAAAGATGGTATTAATTGAGAAGTCACGCCGTCGACCACAATTCTGGATCATTCTAGATTCACAAAAAAGGCCAGTAGCAAATAAACAGATAAATAAAATAAAGAAAATATATTCTACCTAGGTAAGTCTGGAAACCTGCAAACTTGATCTGGGCAAATATTGTTTACCTTTAATGATACTCGCGCGACGTGTAGCATGTATGAAGTGAACGCTTTTTCATTCTGAACATACGATAAATACCTTAGTACAGTTGTCGGCCTTTGGTTCCAAGTCATTTTTATTTATTTTCAATTGTGTCAGAAAGCATGGCTCGAGATGGGACACACATGATAGATTAAATCTCGCTCGTCTCTCCTTTAGGAGATCTCCGTTCACAGCAAAAGCCGCCATATCAACTGCAAACTCTCTATCAGGACCAAACCCAACTATCCAGCCTACAACCTTTAAAAAGAAAAGCATTCTCGAAATCTAATTAAAGAAATGATGTTTGGAAATGAAAAGCAAATAATTAAGAAGTGTAGTTCATATATACTACTCAAAGTTTGCTAAGCACCAAAGCTTCTTTAACTTATAAATTTCATTTTTTTCAAGATTTATTCACAACAAAATTGAAATTGGTTGATTCTCATTAGTTTAACACTTTTTAAGAGGGCAAAATGCATTTAAAATTATTATTAGACTTGCGATGTTGACCTAACGGGGTGACCCTTAAAATTCGACTATTTTTCGAAAAAGTATAAAAAAAGTCAAATTTGCTAAAAAAAAATCCAACGCAAGGAACTGATTGAATACCAAGTATGGGTGCCGTGACTATCTCCCGATTAAGTTCTGGATCACTCGTTAAGGAACCTCGCTCATTTTCTCCATTACGATCTTTCCAAGTTCCTGGATAGTCTAGACCTGGACGACATCGTTTCTATTGGATTCATATCCAGAGAGCTAGCCGGCAAGTCAAAACATTTTATACCCTTATTTTGAAGGTAGTACAGGACGATACGGGCATTGTGTGGACAAGCATTATCGCCAAACAAATACCAGCATTAAAGGTTACATGAGAAGTTTTGGTTTCATAAAGATACCAATGGTCCGTCAATGTATTTCTATCCAAGATAATAAGCCCGGTCATCCCATTCCAGCTGTTGCCACTCAAGACCATGAATGACCCACCTCCATACAGTTAAGAACATCGCGAAATTGACAAAATGATTGGTTTTGGAATGATTATGTAATGAAATTGAATGAGTGTGTGGGGAGAGTTTTTAGTGAAATTATGGGGTTTTCCAATATCGCTGATTTTGATCAAGATGAACAAAGTTTGTGATATTTATATCCGCCCCTCCTCTTTAATAAAATATACGTACATTTCTGTTTGAGTGTCTTCGTGGACCAATTAGACACCTTAAAATTCAAACCAGTCAATACAGTCGTAGAAAAAATGGATCGAATTGAATTAACTCTTTCACGTCTTGTACGATCTCGTAAGGTTTCTCTAATTATTTCGGGGCGTTTTGATCGATTTGAGTGAGTGGTTGGAATGAATGAATGAGGAGCGCTGAGTGAATAATTAAAAATGATTTTGGTCAGAATGAGTGTCAATCTCACGAAGTTGTTATCTATTCCGGTCCTGTTCAATAATGTTAGCAGACTGAAACCTTTCCCCTGTCCTTCTCCAAACCCTAACCCCTCTGTCCGTGTAATCCGAAAAATGCCTGGACTCATCAATGAAGAGAACAAAAAGAGGCTACAAGATTTTAACGGATATCACCAGATCTGCATCTACTAATAATCTTTGCAGAGAAATCGGTTGAATGAGTCTCACAGACAGGCGTAAATATAAAAAAAAAATGGGTGCATTCATAAGATCATAAACGGCCTTACGCCTGGTTACTTGAAAGACATATTTCCACGATAAATAAGCGATAAAACATCATACATACTACGAAATGCACAAGATACAGGGATATTTTTTGATCAATTTCATGATGGGCCATTGAAATGGGCCAATGGCCCATGTCCCATTCATTTACATGTAAAATCTAAGATTTTGATGGGCCATCTGCAAAATTGATGGGCCATTAGGAAAAAGTAATTGGCCCAAGAATCCTTAATACCTATCCTAGATTAAAATAAGCATCAGATTTGAATAGATTATATGTGGGGCCCATCCAAATCTGTAATCAGATTTAGTCTAAACAAATAGCTTGTCCTCAAAATCAGTATGGCTCATCCCAAAATAATCCCTGAAGATATCGATATAGTAAATTGTCGAACGGAACTTTTTGCAAGTTCTTTTATTACATCTGCCGTTTCCCTTTGGAATGAACTTCCTGACGATATCAAATCAATACAATCACTGTCAGTTTTTAAATCGAGAATTTTAAATCGCTTCCCTGTACCATCAGTACAAAGCCATTATCTAATAGGATGGAGGAAACTGTCTATACTAAATCCTCGGCTATGAAATTACCGTAGTAACTTAAATTTCGATCTGTATTCAAATCACTTATCTTCTTCTCCCAATTGCAGCTGTGGACCTTTATCTGAAGACGCCGAACATTATTTTTTCCGATGTACACTCAGGGGCCAAAATTGAATTCCCAAAATTAAATGGTGGCGACGCGGGAAAATACCCCCCGGATTAAATGCTTATTGGTCTCGTTAATACAACTCCGATACACGTTAAACTTACCCGAGTGAATCGTCCGGGTATCGATAATCATATATCACCGCGTGACTCCAATGCAACATCTAAAAACAGAATAACGGCGCGTCGGTCGAAATGACCCCGCACGGTAATGAATTGACAGTGGAGGAGAAAAACATAATCGTAAATCTAAGTGAGCAGGGGTATAGTCATAAAAAGATAAGTCAAATACTCAAAATAAATAGGAGAACAATTTCTATATTCTTCAAACGTCACCGAGAATCGAATGGTGAAGAAAATGACAATCAAAAAGGCCGGGAAAAAAAGACCGATCTTCGGTCCTATAGGCAACTCTTTCGAACGATAAAACAAGAGGCCCAAGAGGGCCTGTATCGCTCCACTGGCTTAAAAATCTCAAAGATTTGAAAGAGAGATATTGAAAATAGTAGGTAATGAAAGTGAACAGCATTCAGAAGGAATTCAGACTTTTTCAAAGTTGAAACTGACCTATGAAGGAATGAACTTATTTAACTAATATGTAAAATCACAAGGAAGAAATCTTTTTAGATATCACTTTGAAACAAGAGGACCAGAATGGCCCTAAACAGCTCACAAGAATTTTATTGATCCAGTGGATCTCATCCAATCCAAATTTCTTGAACAACTTTAGAAGAGGGTATTCAAGGAACAGTCTGGTAAAGTTTCATCGAAATTGGCCCAATGGTTCAGGAGGAGATGTCGTTCAGAGATTTCAGGGTCAAAATAAGCCCTGCCCTGCCACGCCCATATTTGGGGGTCAATCCAAATTTCTTGGACAACTTTAGAAGAGGGTCACCCAAGGAACATTCTGGTAAAGCTTCATTGTAATCGGCCCAATGGTTCAGGGGGATATTAGGTTCAAAGATTTCAGGGTCAAAATAAGCCCCGCCCTGCCACGACCATATTTGGGGGTCAATCCAAATTTCTTGAACAATTTTAGAAGAGGGTCACCCAAGGAACATTCTTGTAGAGTTTCATTGAAATCGGCCCAATGGTTCAGGAAAAGATGTCTTTCAAAGATATTGGGGTCAAAATAAGCCCCGCCCTGCCACGACCATATTTTGGGGTCAATCCAAATTTCTTAAACAACTTTAAAAGAGGGTCACCAAAGGAACATTCTGGCCAAGTTTCGTCAAAATACACCCATTGGTTAAGGAGGAGAAGATGTTTAAAGAAAAGTTTACGCACGGGCGGACGGACGGACGGACGCACGGACGCACGACGGTCACCTCGCCATGACAATAGCTCGCTGGCCTTCGGCCAGTGGAGCTAAAAAATGAAGACAAACTTTAAATGACATGTCGATTTAATGAAAAAAAAAAAAACACGAGAACCTGTCATCTGGAACAGTAAGAAGGCGGTTGTTTGACTAGGGGTTTAAGCGGGGGCAAGTTTCCAAGGTAAAGACGGTTTCTAGAGTAAATAGACAGAAAAGGTTCGATTTTCGGAAAAGTCACATTGGACAGTCGAAGAAATTCGGAGAAATGTCATTTTCAGTGATGAAATGAAAATTATTATTGGAAAAAACAAGAAAGTCTATGTGTGGAAAGGGGAAAATAAGAAATATTTACCTCAGTGTGTAGGGCAGTATGGCGATTATGAACGTCCGGCAGCAAAAGGGGTCATGATTTGAAAGTGTTAATGCTTTGATGGAGTGGGAACATTAGTCCCCATTGAAGGTACAATGAACAGTGATAACTATATTGAAACTCTGGATACAAGTTTATGGCATGTTGACGCTAGACATTTTAGTAATGACCCCTGGATCTTCATGGAAGATAATGCAACATGTCGAGTGTCAAGAGCTTCGAAAAGGTGGAAGGAGGAGAATAACATTACCACCCTTAACTGACCCCCACAGAGCCCAGACCTTAATATCACAGAAAATATTTGGAGACACTTGAAATTATCTCTGGAAAAAAAGACTTCACGAAATCAAAACTAAAGATGACCTGATAGTCATTGTTCATAAAATTTGGACCCCCATTTCTAATGACTTAATAAGAAAATTGTGCAATAGTATCCCACAAAGAGTTGCTGAAATCAGAAAGAGAAAAGGTTACATTACAAAGTTTTAATAAATTAATGTGGACATTTGCTAGTTTTATACCAATACTTTGTTTACCAAAGTTATAATAGTTGACGAAACGTCATGACGTATATGTGACGTTGGGTACTCAATTTTGGCCATTGAATATAAATTTTGCAGAAGCTCGATTAGCAATGTTTCTACAACTGCGCAGATTTCACCAACTTTCATCAAATCTTATTTCATTTGGCTCTGAAAGCCTTAACTTCGAAGAAAATACATTTATATTTAACTCAGTACAGTCTTTTATGAAAGAATCTAAAAGGTTCGAACAACAATTTTTGCTGCAGTTTCTCAAGAACGTGAATTTGTTAAGTACTCATTATCTGACTGAAAAATATTTTTCCTGCTTCATAATATTTATTTTCTCTCCGAGTTTTCATTTGTTATTCATTCTCCATATTATTAGCCATTTAGATACACTCTATTACCGGAAAACAACTGTCTTCTACGAGGTATTTCTTGTAGGTTCCTAACTTTTCTTTAGATGACTGAATATTGTATGTTAAACAAAGGTAATGTCCAATCCTTAGTAGCGAACACTTGTGGCCAAACCCTCTTGCTTATGTTTTATTTTGCTTATATGTGTGTTACATGTTTATGTATGAATTAAATTGGCAATAAAATATGTTTAAACTAATGAAGAGAACAAGACGTCATTTTCTTGGGCACCAACCAACGTATCGACGACAACAATGTATCCAGAAAAACAGGATTCAAATGCATAGTCTATTTGACCGGAAATTACTCTCGTGCAGCAGAGTTCGATATATGCACTGCTGAAGCCTTCTGATGCACAGGAGTTGGGTGCGTTGCTGTAGCAAACCTACGCTTTTGGACCTGAATGACCAAAAATTGATAATCTGTGGTAGAGGTAGCTCAACTTTTCCTCCACCATGCCGCCTAGCAGGTGGCCCATACTATTGTACCGTGACCAAACTCTAGTTACCACAGAATGGTGCACATCTATAGTGTAAGGCCGACCTCGCGGTGACAGACTCCTTGCTCCACAATACAAACAGCTCACCGACCCTCTTCTGCCAATAAATGTCTTCTGACATTAACATTTGCCATTCCAATATAGAAAACATTTGAAAAAAGAATTGAAAATGAACTATTTATCATGTACACAAATTTCGTGGATATTGGAAATAAGAAAACAGAGAAAAGACAGTTTTTAGAGCTAAGCAAACTTTAAGTAGTATATATTTATTCCACTGTTGACCGAAACAAAATAATCGTTTGTTTTTCGAATGAGATTGACTTTTCATCCGCTACTCATGAAAATAAAGCCTTTGTTGTTTGCTCAATGAAATATTATTTACGATCTTACACTGAATTAAACGATTATCCCCTTTTTATCCGTGAAATCTGCCTAAAATGATGTCACTTGGTAATTTTACCAGTCTTACACAGATAATACAAAACGAATATTTTTAGATTAATCCAAATTCAAATAGTTTTACTGTATATTGAAATTGCGTTAAATTGAAAAGAGATTGCACAATTTTGAAGAAATCATTGAGAAAAAAAGAGAATTTTTTTGCAACAAGCATTTTGTCTCCTTTTTCCCTCACCCCCTTCATCAACTTCAGGGCATGATTATCTATTTTTGTTTGGGTTTTCTCGGGGCGGGGGTGTTATATAAACAGGAACATAACATTAATTTTTTTTTGGAAATGTGGTTTTGTTCTTATGTCATGAATAAAAATATTGTATTTTTCTTTAATTGGATTGTGCGTCTTGTGTTTGTTCTATTTCTATTAAGACATGTTTTCCTGGATAACGAATTATACATGATTCGATTAGGAATAAATTTTTCTCGTGCCATTACCTTTCCATCTTTCACCGCAGGACTTTCATAACTCGCACCACCAACAAGTCCAACCGGCCAGACAGATACCCTCTGAGTGTTACGCATCTGAAATACACATCTATGGTATGGTTATCTTTATATAGCATGTTTTAGTACAACTGTCCAACTTTCACAGCAGGACAGAAAGATACCTCCTGGTTATAGCGCATCTGAACACGTATCGTATATTGATCTGTGTATAGTAAGTATTCACCTTTCCAACTTTCACACCAGTACTTTCATAGCACCTACAAATCGAATCGGACAGACAGATACCTTCGGACAGACAGATACCCTGTTACGCATCTAAAAGATAATCTATGTTTACAATGGTATTCGACACCGGCTAACGTAATTGCGATATATGCACAGATATCAAGCAAGTCGTCCTAGTTTATTTGTGTACTTGTGATACTCAGTATCGCATCCATCTCTTAATATATAGCGTAGGTCAACAAATTGTGGCTTTGCCGTTGAATTTTATTTTGATGCTCAATATACAACGATGTTTACCATATGTCGGTTGGCCTAACAAAAACTGAATCGTAATTTTTATTTCTGCTACCTGCTTTTGAATTTGGTTTAACTCGAGACAGTTACAGTATTTCAGTCATATCATGTCAGCCAAGCATCTTGTCCAAGCATCCAGTCGGCAATACTATTAACTCTACGAATAACCGTATTGATACGAATCAAATGTTCGAAAAAAAAAACATCCGCTTGGAACCTGGATCGCTGTCAGGACCCCTTAATTCAGAGTATGACTCGTTAGCATCTTTACCGTTGCCATGGCCTAAGTGTAAAAGATATATTGTTGGATCTTATTCGACGTTATTTCAGTTATATCGTGAAAACCGCTACATATTACCATAGTGTCTAGGCGATTCTGACAGCAACACACCAGAACAGGGGCACGTTTTACTAAAATTCTTACGAAAAAAAAAAAAAAAAAAAAACCAATTCGTAATAAATTGTATCTTTCATTGTTCGATTATGCCTTATTATATCTCATATGAATCGTCTCCGGTGAGATGTTGCATGGCGGAATTCCATATTTAAAAGTAACTTAAATTTTGACTCGCACTATTAATGATCGTAATTTGTTTAAAAAAACCGGCCGCGGTTGTTCTGTCCACTGACTATATTTATTCGGTCATGGGTGAAAGCCAAATTATTACTTGGTATAAAAAAATACAGAAAAATATGACATTCTTATACTTGAGAACTCATTAGTCTTGCTAGTTTGGTGTTAAATGTACGTGTTTTATAGCATTCATCTGTCTAAAACCCACCTCTTCAAAAATTCGTACATCATAAGTATTATCGTCATCTGCAAAATACACAACATGAGGTCCATTGGAAGTCTTTTCAACCCAATCTAGTCCGGCATTTCTTTGCTGAACACCTTTCGGTATTTCACCATGATATATCCTTTTATATTCTGAACTTTCCATACTTTTAACGAACAGATGTGAATACGAAACATGACAGTTTTGTAAAAATTTGGCGACTAGTTTGGTCTTATTTATTGAATCCTCCACGACAATCCAGTGTACTTGTTGTACAAGTCTTAATGTTTGAGCAAGTCTTGTTAGTTCAGCTTTCTGTTCTAATCTAGAATATGTTGGAGTTATTACGTAGATACTTGGAATGATTTCCTCTGTCCTCGAGACACGAAGAATTCTAAAATTAAAAACTTGAGAAGAAACATGAAAATATATGACATAGAATGAGTGGTCTTTGAATACCGAATGAATTAAACGAATCATCTACAAACAGATTTTAAAAGTGGCTGCGCCGAGTTTTTTTTTATCTGTTTTAAATGACGGGATTTATAAATTCGGTATTTTATGAACACAAAATTGATATTCTATTTATGATATGACATGATGCGAGAAATTAACTAATTTAATTTAATTAACTTCTATTGAATGTTCATATCCAAGCGAAGGGGGGGGGGGGGGGTGAGTAACAAGCGAATGGCTAGTTACCGGATAATTTTTTCAAATATCTCGTAAACAAGATTTTTAATAGGATAATCGTTTCATATAACCCTAGATATCAGAGGTATCAGTTGTATGCCTAAGAATAATTAGCGAAATTCCCAGCATAGATTCCTAGATGCATCAAGTTTTCTGAAAAAAAGGACGAAATACCGATCGTAAGCGCTATAGATCATTCTATCAGAATGAACTCAAAAAGAATTTGTTCAATTCACCTTTTCGCATTCTCTATTATAATATTGTGTACTCATACCTTAAAGTAGAATTTGTCTTTCATGCTGACTACGAAACATACAAAGCTTTGATAGACAGTATAAACTATGGTTAGACTGCATAGACGTGCACTCTGTTCTTAGCCTAATCTGTCTGATTTGTGCACGTTAACAATACCATGAAATCGACAAGAAGAATGATTTTGGAAAGAAATTTACTTTTGATTGAATGAGTGCAATGAGTGAGTTTTGAGTGAAATCAAAGAGAGTTAAACCAATAGCTCAAATTTTGTTCCAGATGAATGAAATTAGCGATATTTATTACCTCTCTTTCATAAAATCTGCTAACAATTTCTATGAAAAGCTTTTTATTTCTTCAAGTACCACTCCGGCGTTTTAGATTGTAATTATGTCAGTGAAATCGCGATTTTTAAAGATATATTAATTTTTGACGTAGTTGTATATCTATTTTTTGTGATTTTAGAGCGCTTTGAATGAGTTTGAGTGAGTGTTTGGAATGAATAAATTGAGCGCACTTGATTACCTTTTTGGTGAAAACTTTTGCCAAGTGGTTAAAATTGACAAAACATTTAAACTTTGTTGTTATTGTTGTTGTTGATGATGATGACGATGTTTTAGTTTAGCTCAGCAGGATACGAGTTAAAAATAGAAATTCAGACAGCTGTTATGGGTTGCGCAGATGCACGCTGTTTTTTTAACTATACGTGACCCGTTACACGAAAAAAGGACTATCTTGGAATTCTGTGAATTAAATATCCGAGAAAGAGGTTGGTTCTAGTACAGGCCATCAAGAGGTCGCATGTCAAAGATTCTTTCACAGAAAGGTACATTGATCCTTCTAGATTCAGAAAATTAGCAAAAAGCGAAAAGTTTCGACCATAGTCAGTCTGCACAGTCCGTGCAGTCGGACAAGGGTCGACACTTAACGTACTACTTATATCTGATGGACCACTGGCCCCGCCCTTTGACCTCCGTAATGCCACGCCCCTCAAATATTTAAACATGATTTATCAGCAGAATATTATGCTAATGAAACTCCTTAAATATAGTGGTTGGAGGGCGACCTAAATTTCGTAACTACAGATTTTATTGTTAATATTATTATTATTTTTAATATCTAAGTCGTTCACCCAGGAAAGTAATTTAAACAAAATGGGGGAAAATGACGGAGCTCAACAGTAATTACATTATAGTTGAGTATTTTGATTGACCAATCGATTCTTTCATTCACAACATCGGTCTGGTAATTATCAAAGTAGAAAAGTCATTCTGCCACATATTTTTGACCCGTCAGGCGAAAAGGGGCCTTCTGGCTATTACGTTATGTGTCGGTCATTATAAGACCGTGAATATAGCGCAGGCAGAATACGGTTCACTCTTATCGCACTTGGCTAATATTCTAAACTTATAATCATCATTCTATAATCCCTTGTAAGAAATGATGAGATTCGACTTTCGATTGACATATAATGGAAAACTTAGAACATTAAAATCTGAATTTTTTCTTGTCTGAACCATTTTTGAAAGAAGGCACTTTTCGACGTGATCAGTTGTTCACGGCTTTAATACTAACGCCACAGTTGCCTTTTCTAATTATATGGGAAAGTTCATCTGAATACATGTAATTATAATCTGCTATTCAACTTTCCCAATTCAATTACGAAAGGTTATGCAACAGACTGTACTAATGTACATGGATGTGAGTGTTAGTGTATTGAACTATATCATTCTTACTTGTAACTCATTAGTTCAGTAAGGAGCACTATTATAGATTGTTCTGATGAAATATTCGATATAAAGCAGCTTCTACGGTTGAATAAATAAACATTGCTTATAGTTTTAAGTAAGTACACCCGTAAATGTTTTGAAACATTTCGGAGCTCATGATCTTTCACAATGTTGACTGAGGTTTCCTAATGAAAATCATTAGGAAACCTTGGTTAACACTGTTAAAGTTCATTACTTCTGAAACGTTGCAGAACTATTACGGGTCCACTACCTTAATTTAGAAAATCATTCCGAGGGCACAGTGGGTTTTATATCAGTCCTTTCTATGCATAACTAGACCTAAAGACACAAAATTATTTGAACAACTTAAAAGAATACTTATTCATATAGCTTATACATGTATTTGTTTCTGTATCCAAATTGAATCTTTCAAATTTAAGGGTAACAGGTTATGACTTATGACTCTTGTGTCGATGTGGGAAGGAAAAGTCTTGTTATTTTCACAATTGGAGTAAAAGAAAAAGTTGCTGTTTCCAGGTTAGTTATCTATAAATAAGGGAGAAAAACATTGTTTTACAACACATATTTTAGTATTAGAAAGTTGATTTACCTTTTTTCTGATCTTTTATTGGTGTATAGAACAAACTTTACATTAGATTATTATAAACAATACTCCTAGTAACCAGGGACTCCAAATATACATACCGATATATAGGGTCCGTGTAGTAAGGGACAAAAAGCCGGATCTTACAGTTGATAAACAAAATTTCTATGGAAAAACACTTCAAACTGACCGATTTAGAAATCATTTTCATAGTCGTTGTTGCAAATGATTTAATTAGATCCTTAGAGTAAATTATTGGTAAACGTCGGTTTAAGTGATGAAATTGGACCGTCAGAACGTCGGTACTTACTCTTTCGACTTTAAGTTTTCAAAAATGTTTCAATCAAATTGTACGTTTACCTTAAAGACCATGACTTAAATGTGTTAATGGATAAGAAACTTCGCTATTTGTGCTTACAATGATGCCCTGATGTTTATATTTAGTGGAAATTTTTCCTCGTGTTCCCAGGGATGTCGGAGCGACGCGCCTATTATCTGTGTTTGATAGAAGGAAACAACCTGGCCCAGGTCATAACTTCAAATTCTTTTTTTTTAACCATGATTTAGACTAACTACGGTAATGTCGATTTTTTCTCCTCCATTTACAAAACAGTGTAAATAATCAATTGATTTTTAGCTCACCTGAGCACGGAGCTATCAATGTGAGCTTTTGTGATCGCATGATGTCCGTCGTGTGACGCCCGTCGTGCGTCGTCAACATTTACCTTGTAGACACTCTAAAGGACATTTTTTTTTTTTTTTGCTAAATCAACCTGAAAATTGGTCAGAATGATTATCTTGATAAAATCTCGATCAAGTTCGAAATTGGGTCAAATGGGGTAAAAATGAGGTTATCATCCGTTAAACTCAATGCTTCCACTGAACAATATCGGAACTCTCATTCGCTATGGGTGAAGACAGAGAACGAAATTGTCAGGATAATTAACATCGAAGAAGTAACAAGAATTTGAAAAATATGTAAACATATTCATCGCGTAAAAATTAATCAGTCGCGCTGCAACCTCTTTTTTTACGTTCGGAGTGGCATGAGTGGTGCACATTTTCAATAAGCTAAACATCCGATATTCACCTTATTTATGTCTGATTCACACGGTAACCCAAGTTAAGCTGTCATTCGCTTCTGTCCGCTTGGCCTCCGATGATCATCCTCAAAACAACCCTGCTACATACATTACACCTCCTATATTTTCCGTTATGTAGTCGCAAAGTTTGGCCACCATGGTTAGTTTTTATCGAGCATATAAGAACAGATTGCCATTTTGCCTTTCTGGCGAATCTGTTAATTCGACGCTTTGTGTCCGTTCGTAGCGAGACCTTACATTTTTGTGAAAACATGAACAGGGTTGGTTAAATGTCCGAAAACTTAGCAAATGTTTAAGACAAAAATGAATTTGCCGGACGGGCGTTAATTTAGAGTGTCAATGCTACCTTCCATATATTGCAGTCCGAACATCATTTCCCTCTTCCAGAATGTGTGAATTGTCACACGATTTACCCAGAGTTAACAACATCGTAAAATTGACACTCATTCTGAACAAAATTATTCTAAATCAATCACTCAGCGCCCCATTCATTTATTCCAAACACCCATTCAAATCGATCAAAAAAGCTCCGAAATTATTAGAAAACATTTCGAAATCGTTCAAGATGATCAGTATTAAATTCAAATTTATCAAATTTTTCTACGATATTATTGGCTGGAGAAGATTTTAAAGTGTCTTATTGGTCAAAGAAGACACACAAACGGAAAAGTACGTATATTTTTTTAAAGGGAGGTAATACATATATCGCTAATTTTGTCCATTTTGAAAAAAAAGCGATAATGGATTACCCCTCTTTAATTTCACTCAAACTCGCTCCACACACTCATTCGATTTCATTTCAAAGTCATTCCAAAATCATTCAGCGTGTCAATTTCATGATGTTACTAACTGTATTTAAACAATGTTAGTTGTTTTATACGCCGAAAGACAAGACGTATTATTTGATCATCCGCGGCGTTCGGCGACGTCCACTGCTTCGTCCGGCTTGAACTGGTACCCCGATGTCTGTGAGAGACAACGGGTAGTGTATAAATCTTACGGCAATCTGATTGGATGTGTGTTTTTCACGACAAGTAAGTTATTACAAACCGTAAGAATTTTCCCATCATGCATGTCGATATCCGTTAAAATTTGGCGGCATTATTTAAAATGGAAGGACTGAAATTCTGTTGCTTATATAAATATGCTCTTTACGAGATAAACATACGAAAGAAAACAAACAAACAACTCATTATTTGTTGTTTTTCGCTGCATACATCGTGCTTTTCGATCAACTGCATGTCGCAAATCCGCTACCAAACGCTTCGCGATTTTCTAGCTTCCATTTAACGTTGATCAAATGACGTCACTACCGGGTCACATGACCTTACGAAAATTTGTAAAATACCTGTCTCTAGTATCGATAGATCTAGGGGCAGTAACCCAGTCAACGTCCGGCTCACAACCCCGTCACCTTATGCTCGATGGGTCTGGAACTTGGCAGCTATTTTCCTCTTATGGTTACAGAGTGCAGTGCATAAGAACCGTGTCTCTATCAACAGTCTGGGGACTTTCGGCTATCCATAACGCGATTCTGTTATGGATACCCGTAACATGCATAAAGTTGACATACTTTCACAAAAAGGCTTTTTTCTCAGTCAATTTCAACTAGATTGTTTCTGACTGCTTAGAATGTGAATCACATTTCTCTTTTAAAGCTTTCTTGTCCCATGAACATACAACTCAGGGCATTTTAAGCAAATAAAAAGACACAAATGTGTCAAAAAACGAGGAAAAATGTACGTTTTCAATCCTGGATTAAACATCATTTGAATTCAAATTTTAAAAATCCAGCTCGACAGATGTCTAGACAAATATTTCACCTTTAATGTAAATCCATAAAAAGCTTGTGTTCGCGGGTTTTACTACCGTGTTCGCGGCAAAATCTGCTGCTAGGGTTTGCATTTTAAAACACATACGTTACGGTCAACCGTCACAGAAAAAATCCCATTTGTTACGGCTTACCATAACGCCCTTAAATTACGGTTTGTCGTCACACATCACATTACGGGAGCAGTCATTTTATTTTTATATACGGGTATCCATAACGCACCATTGTCACTGGACACATGTGCTTTTACACGGAGACCGTAGCCTAGCGGTCACGACGATAACTTTGGTAATGAAAGGTCCCGGGATCGAATCCCATCCGGAACACGGGATTTTTTTTTAAAAAGTATATCATTCATAAAACAAGAAAACGATATGCATTTTTCATAAGGTACCAGATGCTTTGAACTGGTTTATTTAACCATTTATTTCATCATTTTCTTACAAACCGGACTTTTAATGCATTGGGGGAGATAAAAAAGGAAAACATTGGGGAAATTGCTTGTTTTGTCAGTCTCTTTTTAATTTAATCTCTTTCTGAGTTTATAAGTTGTCTAAAAATTCAGTTTTCTATTATCTTTGTAAGTTAGTTGAAATAACCAACAATTACTGACGTCTTTAGGCTCGCTTTCCTGGATAACAAATCATTTTATAAGAACAATTTGTAATATTGGGTATATATTTCACTGTTTAATGAAACATCTCAATATTTGTCTTGATTTTGAACACGTGTCCTTCTATCTATTTTTTTGCACTTCAGAACCATTGTTTGACGAGCCATTGAAACGAACCAGTCCTCTACATTTTTTTCCTATCTTCCTTAGAGATCCGCTATATCCGTTTCTGATGCTTTAAGGAATTTTGACGTGATGGTTTATATTATCCTTTTATACTTATGTGCCCTGTAAGCTAAAAATAATTGGGGCCGTGAGTTTGAATCCAGTATCGGCCAACTTACATGCGACTTTTGATAAAAGTCTAAGCTTCATCTGTTGTCTATGAATCGACATGTACTACATGTACAGTTAAGAACATGGTATATTGACATGATGATTGATTTTGGAAGATTTTGAAATGGAATAGAATGAGCGTGTTGAGCGAGTTTTTAAGGAAATCAAAGGATGGTAATCCAATATCCTTAATTTTGCTCAAGATGAACAAAATTAGCGATTTTTACCCCCCCCCCCCTTTTATAAAAATATGCAAACAAGTTCTATAAATATCTTCAAATTTCTTCAAAAACCAATCAGACGTTTGCAATTTCAATTATGTTTTTGAAATCGCGATTTTTTCTTGCTACATTTAGTTTGAATTAAGTATTTCATCGCATCATTTAAGTGAGTTCGGAGCGTTTTTGAATGGTTTGGGTGAGTGCTTGGAATGAATAAATGAAGCGCTGAGTGAGCGATTTTGAATGGTTTTGATCGGAATGACTGTTAATTTGACGACGTAACTAATTTTATGCCTATACCTATGATGGATAGGCAACTGGCGATTGATATGCCCATTCTTTTCTTGGGTCATAAGCAGTATTGGCACGAAATTTCATGATTCTAGGTCGCTTTGTTGTCGAGTTAAGAGTCCGGAAACGAAAATTGAACAAAAGCTGACCGTGACCTTGACGTTTGACCAATATGACCTAAAATCAATAGGACACGTTCTCGGGTCATAAGCAGCATTTGAATGATTTCAAAATTTCATAAATACAATTTATAACAACATTTTCTCACGACATTTTTTGGGTAGCCAATAAACTGCTTTCTACTGTTATTCCTGCGAATTTCACTCACGTTTATTTGCGATTTCGGCCATGCTCTTTTATAACCACAGCCGAGTTCATGTTTGTCACGATCTCCCGCTCTATGCGAGTACAAATTAAGCTTTATGAAAGTAAAGACTCATAGTGATTCTACAGAGATCATGCAGTGCTTGAAATCTGCAATCTTAAAAAAATCGTAATTGAAGCGGTGTAAGAACTTAACTCGTTTAAAGCGTGATGAGAAATGAGTACGTAAAGCAATTATTTTGTTAAATGATTTATGCTGGGCCCTCTCCGATAATCTTCTCTATCCGTTCGAACTCAACCGAAAGGCATGATGTCTCGTCACGACCAAACACGATCATTCACAACCTCTCTTGAAGCCCTACCGTCAATCGGGAGACATCGGCGATTATGTGGAATAGACCTCGGGAATAATCAACCGGAACCCCAATTTAACAATTTAATCTCGGAAGTACAATGACGAACTATTTTGAAGATTTCGAGAAAACCGGATGACGTCAAATAAAATAGCGCTAACCCTCAAATTTAAGCGAAATCATTCGACATAACCAATGCTCCTCGTTAAAGGTAGATTGCACCCTTCAAAACACTTCTTCTGAATTTTACGAAACTTCGGTTATTAGTTATTGACAATTTTTCGATCTCATATCGGCCTTTTGTTTCGCGATATATCCAATAGCTTTTGGTACATAACGTTCTAAACATGCCTAGACACGTTTTTAACGCGACGCTGTGCATCGAATCTACTGGTTTCTATAGCGAGTGATATAGTTTTCTAAAAACTTTGAAGTTTTAGAATTAATTATATAAGGTCGATTTAAACATTTTATACAAATTCGTATGTATTTTAAAGATAATGACCTCAATTAAATTGGCGATTTTCGGCCAAAATGACGTTCAAAGGTCAGAATTCACGAATATACAGTTTTGGACCTGTAATTTCTCATTTTATTAATCTCTGAAAAACATAATTTAAACACTGTGTTTGTATAAAACGACCTTCCTTCAGTTCCACAAAATGAAAAGGCCATTCATTATTCCTTTATGTCATGCCAAAAAAACAGCCAAAAAAATTAGCTTTTTACCACATATTTTTCGTTAAAAGTTTCACCAAAAACTATATTCACACTCATGCGACACCTTAAAATTTTGGAATTATATAAATAAAATAAAGAGGAATCTAATTTTCAGCTTTTAAAAGTGTGGCAGATATGTGATCATGATTCAAAATAACGAAAATGAAAGTACAAGCCTGAAATATTTCAACAATTTTTGAAACAAGTGTTATTGAAAATAATTGAGATATCTGTGACACCATACACAACAATATAATTGAATTATTTTGCCTACTAAATAACATGTGATAAAGCAAAACTTCCACTTTTCCTTCAAACTTTCATTATCTCCAATAATTCCTAATCAAGCGTGTCAAACGCAAATTAATTATTAGACATGATGTCGAAATGACGCAACTTTCTGTTTTTGACGTCATTATCGCAGACGGCGTTTACATTGCACTGAATGTTCGGAATTTATTCATATATGCTTTTTCCACAAATTAAAACATGAAAATTGCTAATTTGAGTCCCCAAAACCATTCATATTAAAAAAAACAAAAATTGTGCACAACATGCTCAAGGTAAGCTTTAAGGATCACCCTGACTCCGTCGTGTGTCGTCAAAATTCTTTTAACTTCTTCTCCTCCTTAACCGCTGGGCCTATTTCAATGAAATTTGCCATGATATTCCCTGTGTGAATCTCTTTAAAAATTGTTCGAGAAATTCTGATTGGTCCATTATTTTTAGGCGTGACAGGGTGGGGCTTATTTTGAGCCTGAAAGCTTTGAACGACATCTCCTCCTGAACCATTAGGCCGATTTCAATGAAACTTTACCAGAAAGTTTCTTGGGCAACCCTTATTTAATATTATCAACAAAATTTTGATTGGCCCATTAATATTGGCGTGGCAGGGCAGGGCTTATTTTGAGCCCGATATCTTTAAAAGACACCTCGACCTGAACCACTGGGTCGGTTGAGATGAAACTTTATCAGAATATTCCTTGGGTGACCTTTTTTTTAAAAAAAATATGCGATACTTTGATTGGCCCATAAATATGGGCGTGGTAGGGTGGGCTTTATGTTGAGCCGGACATTTTTGAACAACTCCTCCTGGACCACTAGGCCGATTTCGATTAAACTTTACTTGAATATTCCTTGGGTTACCTTTTTCAAAAATTGTTCGCGAAATTTTAATTGGCCAATGAATATGGGTGTGGCAGAGCGGGGCTTATTTTCAGCCCGAAATCTTTGAACAACATATCCTGAACAAATGGGCCGATTTCAATCAAACTTATCAGAATGTTCCTTGAGTGATAGTTTTCAGTAATTTGTGTAAAATTTTGCATGGCCCATAACTATAGGCATGGCAGGGGGGGGGGGCTTATTTTGAGTCTCCTCAGTAATGAATGGTATGGCAGGGTCTATTATCACTTAAAAGTCTTGGAATAACATCTCCTCTTCAACAATAAGGAAATTGTGAATGAAACTTTGCCAAAAACTTACTTGAATGGGATTCACTTGACCAATAAAATTCAGGTGAGCGGTTTACAGCCATTCTGATCCTCTTGTTTGAAAAAAAAAACCCCTCTTGTATTTCATATATATTCCATTTATTATCATATTTACATCATTATCCCAAAAAAAAAACATCAACACGCAAATAACCTAGAAATTGCATATTTGCAATATTTATGGGTATAAATATAGATAGAATATAGTTACTATTGCCCAGGTTACTTATACAGAGATCACTGAGGAGTTGATGTTGATTATTTACTCATTTTACAAAATAAAAGATTCCATCCTCGTATTATATATAATAACGAGTAAAGAAAATGCGCAAAATAGCCTAGTAAGCGCTTAAAATCAAATTCATTCAAACCATCTATTTTAGATGTCAAGGTACATGTAACCAGTTTTTTTTTTAAAAACATTACACCACGGGTTGGATTAGTCAAAAATTTTGGATATTTATTTATAGGATGCATAGAAAATATTCCATTTATATAATAATTATGACCAAATCATATTTCATAGAAGGGCTTAATTTAGCAATTGTTCACCTTTTTGGGCTGTTGCCATAATAACCAATTCACACAGGAACTCTTTTTAAGGCAATTTTAACAGTTTTTCAATGGTCTCTACTTTTGTGTTGAACTAAATCTACATCAGAGGACAAATATTGTCAGATTGGTTACAGGAAATAAAGAAAAAATACTCAATGCATGCTATCAATAATTCGAATATTTCAAAAATATGCCATTTGATTAAGATCGTAGCACACATTTAAATCTAGGAGGCATAGAACATGCTTTATAAGAAAATGTGTTTAATACAACCAGTTATCACAACACGTTTAAGTTAATAAAAACATGTATTTTTGTGTTTCATCATGCGTATTTTTTAACAATTAAAAATGCATTCTGAAAAAAGAATCTTTTTCGTTACCATGGCAACATAATTCGAATATGGAATTTCGTTCAAAAGTAAATTGTCTATATATATTATTTGCCTTTCAAAGGTAAAAGAAGCATAATAAACTTATTATGAATGATACAATGCCATAAAAATGATGAATTTACAAGGTGCTTGTTATTTGTTGCCATGGTAACATAGAAAAAAGAAACATGACTGCTAAAGATTATTTTGTTACATCTAGATGCAAAACTACCATTTTATAAATTTTTTACAAAAAATAACAGGGCCAAGAACAGCCTTTCGTGAACCTAGCCCTTTACGCGCAAAACGGCACGTTTTATGAATTTACGAAAAATCTGCTGATTGAATTCCCCTGTGGTGATCACAAGGAGATTATGATAAAGACAGAAAAGTCATAAAAGTAACAGTGAAATATCCGTGCTTTTACAATGCAATGTTTGACGACGTAATCACTGACTATGGGTTTGAGATTTTGTACATTTGTTTCAAGATAGTTGGCTAGGTTTAAGGCTCTTTACAATAAACCACACAAAAACTTCATGGAACAGCACCGTGTTTGTACGGTGATCGTGTGATGATATGCTTCTAAATCACTATCCTTCATTTCCCACGCGGTCACCACGCCGGAACGACCGCACTTTTTAAACAAGATCTAGTCGAATAATCGGAAATTTCTAGTACAGAAACCGTGAGATCACCTTGCGATTGTCGTAAAATGGTCTTAATGGTTTTTTGAAACGTTTCTGAGACCACACGATTTAATCAATACATCCGCCATGGGAAATAACATCGTACGATGTAAAAATTATATTTAAAAGACATATCTGTAAATCGATCGACTCGGACGAAAATGCAAACTAGGCTTTAATTTCGGTAACTAGTTTATCAATGTAAGGCTCCTTTTAAGTACCATGTGGAGCCTATGGCGCTGTTAACGCTCACGGCTATAGCAATATCACCATATTCTACTGTCTCATCCAAAGGTTCCCTAGAGGTCACTGCAAGGAGACGATTGAAGTCGTACTTTCTACAGTAGATCTACAAAACTGGTTTCACTGTCCCACGAATTTCCACACAATAACCGAACGGGCATCTGAACAACATTTGTTTAAGGTTGATGATCAAGAGGGCCCCTAAATCGCTCTCCTGAGCTAACTGTCCTAGACCTGACCTCTTGACCTCATTTATGGCCAAACTTCATCGGACAAAATTTTAAGAAATTTCTATTTATTTACAAAAATGAAAAATGGAACGTAAAATCATAAAAAACGCGAAAAGCGTATCAGACCCGTTTTTCTAATTGAATGTGCACAGAAATTAAACGACTAGCTCAGGCGTTCTTGGACTTTCTAAATTATTTTTTTCTTAAAAATCGGCCGATTATTCCAGAAAATATTTGCAAATACTGACTTTGGTGGGTCGAAAAGGGGTTTGCCCCTTAATGACGTCACAACAATAAATGATCGAGCTTCGAATCCTTTTCATTGAGTGTTAGCTAATGCCCGCTTTTAAGAAAGTCGAAAATTCGACAATGTTATCTGTCCGCAGTACCTTGGGTAGACGTTGGAGAGACAAGCTTAACCTCTGTTTAATCAAAGATATCTTTTTGAAACTTGGCGTGTGTGTTCATCAGCACAAGAGCTTTCCATGTTATCATGGGCGAGTACTGTGGAAGCGTTTCTGTAAGAATTGTGCCATCTTTCTGATTTAGATTTTTTTTGCATTATTCAGCGGTGCCCGACAGAGGTTAGTTTTTACTAATCGGCCGGGAAGATACAAGCTACTAAACCAAAGGTGCGTGTTTCGAATAACAAATTCAGGGATAATTGCTATCTTAGAGGTGAACTTAAGAAACCCACATATTCCTAGAGAATGGAGGGATCAAAAACCTTAAAATCATGACCAAGGTCCATTAATGTCTGGTTGCTTGGTAATGATTTCAATCGCAAGGTTTCCTTGCATCTTGTATGTAATCGTGCCCGCGGTCATGGCAACTTATGTCACAGCATGTGATTTCGACTTGCTCTGCCGTCAGCTTAGGTCTAATCATGAGAAGCTACTTAGCAATTGCTTATAACACATGCCCTTTTTGAAGTAGGTGGCATAGGTATCAGAAAGGTTGCATTATTTTTTTAATGACCTCGTAGCAACCTGATCACATCCAATCTTTACATGAAGAATCCCTACCAGTTAGATTTTAACCCGATCGGATGCACCATTGTTTCCCGGGAATGTTTTGACATGTCAGAACATAGATAAAGAATCCATAGCAATGCCGATCAAGTTCGATTTTCTGAGCACTTCCGATCACTCATGTCGACAGAGCTCGATCAGTACTCGATGTGATCGGCAGTGGGGACCTACAGTCAGTTACATCGTGAAATTTGCATTCACATCAATCAAAATCATTTTAAAATCGCTCACTCAGCGTTCCATACATCTATTCAAAACTCTCACTCAAACCATTCAAAAACGTTCAAACCCATTGAAAAATATATAATCAACAACGTCATTCAATAAAATTTTAGAACAGAAAAATCGCGATATCACTAACATAATTCAAATTATTAGCTTCTGATAGTTTTTTAAAGAAATAGGATACTATGTATAGAACTTGTATGCATATTTTACTAAAGGGAGGTAATCAATGTCGCTAATTTTGTTCACCATGAACAAAATTTGCGATATAGAATTACCTCCCATTAAATTCACTCAAAGCTCGCTCCACACACTCATTCAATTTTATTCCAAAATCATGCACCTTGTCATTTTCACGATGTTGTTATCTGGGGCCTCTTTCAAGAAAAATATCGTACGATTTATCTTATAAATATCGTACGATTATATTTAAGACGGTCGTAAGCGGCTTTCACAAAAATATCGTTGAAAATCGCAGACTATACGACCTCATAAGATTATCGTAAAGTTGATCTTTCACATCTGCACGTGCTGATCATATGATATAAACTTCCGCGTTAGTTGGTAAATTGTCCGCTTTTTACAATACCAAAGAGGGTAAATCAGCAAACTGACCGTAGAAAAGTCATTTACTTGTATATTAATGCATATTTAACGAGGTTTTTTAAACTAAATTCGTCGAACTACACATTTCTCATCGATATCTAAATGTCTATGTCACGATAATTATACAAGTGCTCATAATTGCATAGTTAATTTAGCCTACACTGCCGATTTCCTTTCCAATGGGAGTACACCGACTGTCGCGCCGAATTTGGAGTATTTAGTATCGCCGTTCGCTTATTGTATTTGCTTGATTATTTGCTCAGTTCATATTTGACGAAAAAGAGAGGGGAAAAGAACTGTATGGTTTTGACTATAAATTGTGATATTTTCCTTTTAACTAATGTAGTTCTTGAAGCATAAAAAACAGGAATCCATATTGCATAATGTGAGAGTAATTTGTTTTTAAAAAATACGTGTGTGTGAATGTGTGTGTGTATGTAAAAAAAATCTATTGATTCGGTAAATTCCACTTTCTGTATCACTAGGAAGGGTTAAGCAAACATTTTTAGTCATGATCATGAAAGGGTCTATTCTTACGGTAAATAAACAACTTACTACCACTAAGTAAATATTCTGCGACAATCGTACGATTATCGCAGAGTAAAATCAAATATCGAAATGATGGTGCACCAATTGTTTTCAATATATCTCGTTTATTACACTATATTTTTCTGGGAAATTTGGCATGAGCATAGCTAAATAATCGTTCTAACATCCTCGAGAGCTAGAAAGGAATCCGAGAAAATTTCAGGCTCATAGGGATAAAATCGTAAAATTTACGACTGGTCTGAAGGTGTCGTATAATTTATCGTATATTTCACGATACGACGCCTTTCTTGAAAGCCAAAAAGTTTCTTGAAAGCCAATTTTTATCGTACGATTGCGATACGACCAAATTTCAATCGTAGGACCTTTCTTGAAAGAGGCCCCTGAATCAATATATGCATATTAAACGCGTTGTTTATATATACTTAAATCCATCGTCCTGTACTGTGTCCGAGGTATCTTGACTAACATTTGTGCAAATCGTATATGGATACCTAAACTCCTTTTTAAAGCTGCAAATACGCTGTTTACGTGACTTACCGAAATTATACATTTAATCAAACACTGACGATTAATTCACATCATCGATTGGTGACAAAACCGTGAAACTTCAGCTCTATTCAAACTGAATATAGTTAAGTTTGTATGTACATTATAAAGGCAATACTTTCCCCAGTGTTCATCAATTCTAAACAAGAGTGCCGTTGTCATCATATACGCCGCCACAAAATTGCTTTCTACAATAGGAAGTCAGTGAAGAATTGTAAGAGTAAGAATTTTAAATTAGTTGATGTATCTGAAACTTTAGTGAGGAATGGTAGTTACACACCTATAATGTTCATTGCTGTAATCAGCAAATTACTGTTTATCTGAAAGCGTTCAATGAACTGGAACCAACCTCGAACTTGTTCTGTAACTCATTGTTGTGGGCTAACATATCGAAAATTAACTCAATTTCTCCAAAGATTTAGAAAAAATCCAGAAAACTTGAATTTCCAGGAAATGTTCAAAGTCCTGCATCCTAATCTTCCTAAAAATCAATGGATCGGAACCAAATCCACCTTATTTTGTAACTCATTGATGTGAACTCAGACACCATCTATTAACTCAATATCTCCAGGGATTAAGAAAAAATCCGGAAAACTAAGTTTTCCTGGAAATTTTGCAAGAACAGCACACTAAAAAATCAAAAACTAAAAATCAATGGACCGGATCCAAACTCGAACTTTTTCTGTAATTCATTGATACGGGCTCTTACACCAAAAAATAGCTCAATATCTTAAAAGTATAGAAAAAGAAAGTTCGGAAAACTGAACTTTCCTAGTAATTTTCTAGAACCAGCATCCGTATCTTTCTGAAAAAACCAATGGACCGGAACCAAACTCGAACTTTTTCTGTAATTCATTGATACGGGCTCTTACACCAAAAAATAGCTCAATATCTTAAAAGTATAGAAAAAGACAGTTCGGAAAACTGAATTTTCCTAGTAATTTCCTAGAACCAGCATCCGTATCTTTCTGAAAAAACCAATGGACCGGAACCAAGCTCGAATTTTTTCTGTAACTCATTGATGTGGGCTCACACCAAAGATTAGCTCAATATCTCCAAGGGTATAGATTAAAAAGTCCGGAAAACTGAAATTTCCCAGTACTTTTCTAGTCCAGCATCCGTAATTGCCTAAAAACAATGGACCGGAACCATTTTGAAATATGCGCTTTGTCATGTGACTAGGAACATTTTCTGAAAGTTTCATCCAAATCGGCCCAAAAATGAAGGAGAAGTTCCGTTCAAGATTTTGACGTACGGACGGACGGACGCTCTGACATCAGGACGGACGGACGGTTGAAGATTATGATACAAATATACGACCCTCTCCGATGGCTTATTAAAATCAAAGATCGCTAAAACGATCTCAAAAATTGAACATATTGAACTGTTATAATCATTGTATTATCAAATTACAGACAAAAATATTGTTTGAATAATAGATATCATATGTATGGGTTACCGTCACAACCAAGGCCTCACGGTTATCCATCATTGGAGATTCGTTACGGATGGTCGTAACGAATTTCACAATGATGGATAGCCGTCATATCAAGAAAAAATAAACCCTCCCTATTTTGGGACTGAAGTGCCACCTGGTGGTGAATACAAAATGAGAATCACCTTATCATAAATTCTACAAATCGATGGGAGTTCGTCACAAAATTTGTTACGGCCAGCCGAAAGTCCCCCGACTGATCAATACTATTTCTTTTATTAGCCATTGTTGTTTTTATACTTGGACATCCAGCAGTGTGACGGGCCTACCTTGTGGCGATTTTTGTCAACGATTTCGACTTATAAGACCATAATCATTCGATAATCTTATTCCTTGTCGCGCTGAACATAAAATATTCTTGCTATGGAATGAGGCATAGACAAAGATCATTTTGCAGTAATAATTTCCTTTAAGACAAGAAAAGTTTTTTTTAAAAAAAAATCTGGTACTGTTAACATTTAGAATTCTATGCAAATTTTAAAGGTTTTTACTTAGTATGATATATTCTAAGAACTGCATATAAGATGTAACAAATTCATCATTGATAAAAAATTTCACCCATAGCGGATGAGAGTTCTGATATTGTTCAGTGGAAGCATTGAGTTTAACGGATGGTATCAGATACATTTTGGGTTTATTTCTCGTATTTTTTTTTTTTTTTTTTTTTTTTTTTTTGCTTTTACGTAGCAGAATACCGGGATTACATATACTGAAATTTCATACGGATTCTTACGGATCGTCACATTTTTGTAACTCGTAACAATTTGTTAGCATCCGCCAGGATTCTTAAATAATACGTTCGCGTCCGTAAATTTAACCTTCAGATTCGTAGATATCCGTCTGTATATGTGATGACTGAGAAAACGGCCTAGTCCGTAAAAAAAGTCCGTAAATAATCATGTGTCGCAAATCGGTCATATGCGTCTGTAAACCAATCGCAATGGACCGTAATTTACTCGCAACCCTTTACTTTTACGTTTTATGATGATAATTTAACGATTTCTTAGCGGATTATTACGAGTAGATTAAGACTATTGTCTATTTCAAGAATGACCGCTTACGGCAGATTCACGAGCATTGCTAATGGTACATTTTGAAATTATGAGTATACTTACGTCATGAAATATGTACATATAATACGTACCTAGTGTTTTGTATGAGAAAAAATATCTAACGAGGTTGGGAGAATTGGTCATTGTCGAGGCTCTGCCGAGACAATTATCATTTCCCACAATCGAGTTAGATATTTTTTCATACAATACACTAAGTACGTATTATGTTCATCTTTTAACCTCTATTTGCCTTGTTTTCGTATATGTTTATAACAGAAATGCAAGTTTCTAAAAATAAACGCATTATATTATTGTTCTAAAAATAACTATGTGATATCATAAAAAATATCACACGGGATGTTATCACACGGATATTTGTATAGTTATAAGATAAAAAAAAAAGCGATGCCATTTGTTATCAAGACTAGCACTACGTTCGATATAGCAAAGCGTTCGTGAGTACTAGGTGTCTAATCACACACCAGTCGTGCGGATCATCAAACGTTTGCGAATGATTAATTTATTCCCTTGACAACAAGAGAGTGTAGTATAGAAACATATTCTAAACGTTTCAGGTACGTATTCATCTTGCACGCGGGCTACATTTCTTCTGCATAGACATACTCTTCAAAAAAAGTTCTTTGACTTCGATTAAAAATCGAATTTTTCTTATTAAAGGCTAATTCTTCGATTAAAATTGATTGTTTTGTAAAAGGTGATTGTATTTCAAGAAAATCACGCCTATTGCAATGAATAACCCGATTGCGTTTCTGCATAACGTCGTCAACTTCTATTTACGCAAAATCTGCCCTTCTCACACAGCATGTGCAATTTTAGATTCAATAGATAGTACTGATAGTTCTTCATCATGCTGTGAATGAAATGCCAATTTTAAATCGTATTCTGAATCAAACGTCTTTGAACAAATCAAATCAACTTTTACGCGACTCACTGCTTTATGTGCAAGGCCAGATAAATCTGGCACGTAAAAACAACGTTAGACCAGCACGGCGAATATCGCAACGACCGTTGAGGGTTTTCACTCTTACCGCAACCTCAAAGAAATTCTAATTCTCTTGACGGCGTTAAATCTCCGGATAAAAAATTGTAGAGCAAGATTAAAGAGGTTAGGCCTGTGACACTTTCGACGTAACTGTCTTAATTGACGTCACCGCTTCAATTTTTTGATCAGTAAACGTTTAACTTCTGATTTCCATCAGTGGAAAGAACCATGAGCTTCACTTTCTTTGACTTATTTAAATATATAAATATATTTCCGTCTTTTAAATAGTATAATAAACAGCGATCACATAGGAAAAGAAGGCGTGTGCATCCTTATCTGAACGGTTGACCTTACACGCTTCATCAGCTAGAGAAGAAGTAGTAGAATGTTTGCCTGTTTGTTGTCTGGTAAGCATTTATCGTTCGTATTGTTTAAGGAAAAATATCAGAAAGCGTACGAAACCCCATATGAAATTGTTAACCAAGCTGTACTTATGGAGTGTTGGTCTTCCAGCGACAAAATACAAAAATACAGACAAATTAAAAATAATTGTCTTGTTATTTTTTCTGGTATAAATTGTTTTTTATGCATCAAAGGCTGAATTATACCCTCAGAAACTTACTAAATAAGGTTAATAATGAGAATTATGATATTTATAACAATATGATTGTAATAAATAATATTTTTAAGCACAAGACTCGTAAACATTCCTAACTTGATCATAAGTAATCGTCATAGAATGTTAACAAGTATCAATTAACACATAAATATCAAAATTCGTAAATATCCGTATTTGAAATTATTTGTAAATAACTATAAAAAGGTTGTAACGTTCCCGGATGTGTACTAAATTCATCGAGGTGAATCGTAGATTATTAACGTAACTATATCGTAACTATGTCGTGGTATCCCGCATTTAATCATGAGGATGCGTAAAATAATCGTAACATGCACGCGAAAGCTATCAAAGAGTAAAAGTTCGCCAACTTTTACGGAAATTACAGATCCGTAATGACTCGTAAGAAATTTCCGTAGTTGTTAAAGTACTTGAAAGTTAATCCGCACTACAAGTTTTGCGAGACTGAAATCAAAATGTACGGACGCTCGACGGAAAGAGCGTACATGATATATATACGCAGCGAGTTGATCTTACGATCTAGGACAAGCAAAAGGTTTCATTTGAGAGGTAATTTGTATCTTTTTTATGTATTATTTAAACCTGTTTTATCTAATTTGAAAGAATAGCACGGGAATTTAACCGTTGAAAGAAGATTTCACGGCTCAACGCGAAAAATCTACCTATAGTCTCTTTTCAGCGGATATAAAGAATTTCATACGTTTTATATCCTCACTGCACCCGTAAGTAGGCAGTGTCATTCGGAACATCACTCGGTCATTTCCGTAAACTGCAACAGACCACGGATGTATGTAAAGCGGATGGGTATGTAACAAAATTTTGTTGTTTATTATTTTTGCATTTTGTTAGGCGGAAACAGTGTAAGAAAAATTAGCACCGTAGATTCTTATCTTTTACAGTAAATAACGGCTGGAAAATCTTAATTTTTGAGAAGGACGAATCATTCTCAAAAATTAAGATTTTTCGACCGCTATTTAAGAATCTAAAGATATTTATATAAGGATACGATAGTTTTCACGTCAGAGACTTAAACGAGAAGCGTTGACGACGTCGAATGTTTTCACTCAAAGTTTCGAGGGCTAACGCCATTTTAACTGACGTCATCGAGTTTTTCCAAATTTTTCCCGATTTTTTTCTTAATCTAGAATAATCAACCTACCTTCCAGTGAAAGAACTTATGAAATGCGACTTCTGGTTGAAATATGCTCGATCAAATCTCATTTTCATTAATTCATTTTATAGAATTCCCGGATGGTCCCTTTTCGTGTGACGGGTCACATATATATTTATAAGAAATTGTCTCGACCCTATTCAATCTATATAACATGGTCACGATAAACTTATAACGCGTTATCATTACGTAGCGATTTTTTCATGAAATATACTACTTTCTCTCATTATTTTTTGGCGTGTTGCTCACATTTTGCTTTATGAAAAACCGACTTATTCCAAGGACCAACATAATTCATTGTTTACCATTTTATTTATACATATATAGATATTCAATCTTTATAATATGGTCACGATAAACTTATAACGCGCTATCATTTAAGTAGCAATTTTTTCATGAAATATACTACTTTCTCTCATTATTTTTGGGCGTGTTGCTCACATTTCGCTTTATGAAAAACCGACTTATTCCAAGGACCAACATAATTAATGATTTTTACCATTTTATTTATACATATATAGTTCAATATTATCAGAAATATAACGTCTTTAAAAGGATGCAATGCATCTAAAAATTTCAACATTGCAAATGGCCGAGTTCGTAAACTATCATTTTCAATGATGTATTACTGAATGCTGAATTTATTTGTTGTTGTTAATGAGTAGATTTTCTTTACAGCAAAATGTAAGATACTCACAAAAGTTAGACAAAAGTAGTACATTTCATAAAACGTGTTTTTTCAAACATATGTTAAGGTGCGCCTTGTTTGTGTGACATGTCACTTTAATTTTGCTTGAATATCTTTATTCATAAATCTATTTTTCAATTTTGTGTTTTAGTTTTAAAAGCATTTGTTTATTGATTAATTAATGTATTGTATGTGAAATGTTGAGATGGAGTGATAAATTTACCTTTGTAAATGACCACAATCCCTATTAGGCAAATGAATAAATTACCAATTTTGGTCCTCGGTAGCATATTAGCGTCACTGGCTTTGAAGCAAGTAAGTTAGTAATGATAAATAATCTGAAGACACACATTGACAATATTTATTGATCGACAATTTGTCGAGCCCGCTCGTGTCTGTTACATTGTACGAATAGCAAGATACAGTCACCGCAATGACTGTTTGCCGTTTAACCCTTTACTGTTTAATACCTGCTTATTACGTGCCTGTGATTTTATGTTTGAGAAAACATTGTGAAAAAAGAAGAAATTGCTTCTGACAAGCAATTTCTTCTTTTTCCACACTATTTTCTACCCTACTGAATGGTTATTTTTCAAATTAAATCCACTTAAAATTTTCGTATGCAAAAACCTTTGAATTTGGACAGGTCCAAAATTTTGTAAAAACAGGAAAGGGTTAAACCATAAGGAGACTCTAAGCGCTGACGGCCGTCCGTAGTTGTGTTTGAAAAAATAAATGTGGTGTTGTTCGTTGATATAAAGAGGGGCAGGCTCTTGATTAATAATTTCAAGTTGTAGTTATCGATCATGACAATTCCATTGACCCAACAAATGGCGCGACTACTGATAAATGCTTTTGGAAAAAGAAACAAGAGGAATTCATCTAGTTTGTAAGAATTTATTTCCAAAATGAGGTAAAAGTTTAAAGGCTAAAAAAATAACGGGGAAAATACTCTCAATCTAGAATAGATCATTCATTATATCGATCAGGACTATAATACAGATAATCAGAGGGTCATAAGAGGAAAAGCCCAAATGAAACATATCCTAGGTACGATTGACTGAAATAGGTGAATGACAAAATCGATCTTCATACAAAAACAGTCCATTGTTTCTGTGTACAAGAAGATGTGAATATCACAGAATCTTGCCTTCGATATGGTGAGCTTTAAGATTCTATAAATAATCTAAATCAATCTACATAGCTCACAAACAAGACATTCACAATAAAGTTGAAGCAGTAAAAAACCTCATACTTTAGCCAATCAGATTTGATTAGTTAGTGAGGGATTATTGAGAAAGTGGCAATCCGTCTCCTATATGCTAAATATATAATACGTACTTAGTGTTTTGTATGAAAAAAATATCTTACGAGGTTGGGAGAATTGATCATTGTAGAGGCTCTGCCGAGACAATTTTCAATTCTCACAACCGAGTTAGATATTTTTTTTCATCCAATACACTAAGTACGTATCATATTTATCTTATAACCTCTATTTGTCTTGTTTTCGTCGATGTTTCTAACTGAAAAGCAAGCTTCTAAAAATAACCGCATAATATCATTGTTCTGAAAAAAAATATGTGATATCAAAAAAAAATATCATACGGGAAGTTATCACACGGATATTTGTATAGTTATAAGACAAAGATAAAAAAAAAAGTAAATACAGGGTAAAAAACAGCAATTAAGGGAATTTAATAAGCCATTTTGTTTTGAATAATATCAAAATACCATGAGGGCCTGAAATGTTCTACTGACACCATGAAAAGCCTATAACGCGATATTGCTTTACAAGATATAACAAACAATCTGTGGCCAATGGTTAGCGAAATATAGGACAGGCATATAAAATTTACCTTGGTGTATCACATCTAAACATTCTGTGAAAGTTTTATGAATGAAGTTCAATCTAATCAATCTATCTTCCCGTGAAAGAATTTTTGAAATGCTACCTGCTTGGCCTGTACCAGAAGTTCAGAACCAAGCTCTTTTTCAAATGATTATTTTGCGGAGCTCCCTGATGGTTCATTTCGCGTGACGGGCCACAATACATGTTCTTTGCAAGCCAAACATATTCCTTCAATGTATTCCAGACTTAATACTTCTTTGTTAGCAGAACTCTCGATTTATAATAATTTTTTGGTCCAATTATGGCATACAATTTTGTGATAAAGCCTTTTTGGTGAGTATAATTAGTCTCTTGGCTCTTGATTAATTTTAAAAAAATTCATTTGGACACTGAGACGATTTACGGATCAGAGCCATTTTCAAAGAAACGATCTTTATTATGGAACAATCTTTCTGACGAAGGTTAAACAAAATCCGATGAAAAAGACAATCTGATGAAATCTGTGGAATCTGGAATGTGGAATACGTTATCAAATTTTCGTTTCAAGCTTGACTGATATAGTCTTTTTCCGAAATAAACGATATTTTTTTTGGCCAAGGTTAATAGCAATTACATTAAAACTGTGGACTCTAGCGTGTTTTGGAGGTTTTTATATTTTAATTCAATTTTCTACCGGCCCCTTTTTCCCGTGACACTTGGCAGCTCGGACCCATTTTAGTCCGAAATGATCCTTATGTTGGTAAAATTATTCTGGCCGAGTTTAAGAACCCATTAACGGACGCCAGACGGTTGGGCTTTCACCATAGCTCTTTGGTTAGTAGAGTCAAGGGTTGTTAAGCTAAATCTCACGGCATTTAACTTCAACAATAACAACAAAGAAAATTCAGTCTTTATGTCTTAGCTTGAGGCCTTGTGGTTTATTATCACCAAACAACATGATTAATTGAAAACAGCTTCAAAATAAAATAAGCTGTAGTCTTCAGAGACTTGCCCAGCGTCCAGCATGACAAAACTGTGCATATTTTACCTTGCTTTGCACGCAAGTACACATGTAAAGCAGGGTATGATCTTAAAACGGTTTGCACCGTTTAGTCATCATGAACAGCAGTGCTAGACTCAATTTGCTAATTTTAATCTGCGCTCTTCGTCGTAACGCTCTGTCTTGATAGTACCAAGCCTTGCCGTCTTAAATGACAATTGAGGATGTGTCATTTAATTACTGAATGGAATTAACGAAATAGGCGAAACAAACCAAAGTCAATGGAGTTCACTGATTATTGAATCTATCCAAAAGTATGGATCGGTGTTCTTGGTTTGAAATTATACTTCTAGTTCTACCACAGAAAAGTTCTGTGCCATTTTCCGTCTTGCTTTGTCCAGACCATTATTCGATCTGATTGTCCTTGTATGCCAAACGAGAATCTGAAATTTATTATGTAAAAACAATATATAGAAACGAAAAATAGAATCTTTAAAATACACTGTACCATAAAAGAAACGTCGCAAAATTTAGAACTGTAGAAAATGGTGAAAGTTAAGAGACATTCGATGTTTTTTTGGTGACAATAAATTCAACTGAGTCCTGGTTTACTAAACATCTTACGATAACTTTGTGCGTGAGTCAAAAACTAAAGTTGCTTCTACAGTTGCAACTAAATATAGCATTCTGCCATTATTTATCTCATTGGAATCGTAATCTGATAAAAAAGCCCCGCTTATATATAGGCTGACATGTTCTACCACCACAAGAAGAAAAATATCTCTTTATTTTTGCATTTCGAAGATTACAAAATAGACAATTGAAACGTTTTCAAAATAACACAACCTTAGACCTTTAACATAGTTTGAAAAATTTACTTTTCAATGTATAAATTAAGCGAAAAAATCTCATATCGCTACGCAGGATCGAACTCGGTCCAATTCTTCAGTATTCTGTCGCCCTTATCCACTCGACTACGCAACTCAGATGATTTATTGCACTTTTTTTAGTATAATAAAGATAACCAAACGGCATGAATAAAGAAGTGTTTTCAATAGGATGGATTGATCCGGTGTTTAAATACACTATCGCGTTTATGGCGTGTGCTTTATATTTCATTTATAGGAGAGGTTCAAACAATTCTGAATGTGTTACTTTCGACTCAACACGAGGAAAAAGATTCAGGTTATCATTTAATAGCTGTCATATAAACTATTACTAAGTTAACTATTTGAGGTAAAGGGACCCGCCCCGGTCGTCCCAAATAGTTCAGGTAAAAAAAGTATTCTCTTTTTTCCACATTGTTTTAAAAATTCAAATTTATCCCGCATGGAACTTCTGAGGACTGTCAATGCGCTATTTTCACTAAACGGTATATTTTAAACCATACCAGAGTAGACAGGAGTGTAACGAAAGGTGTGTCTCTTGTTAGAACAACCTTAATGCAAATAAACAGGGAGAGAAAGAGAGTAGTAGAAACTGGTTCAAATTAACAAAATTAGTGATATTGGATTACCTCCTTTTACTTTCACTCAAAACTCACCCCACACACCCATTCAAATTCATTCCAAAAATCATTGTAAAATTTACCTTGTCAATTTCACGATGTTGTTAAATGTAGCTGTCGAGACACTTGTTCATTTCTCATCAGAATAACGGAGGTATATTCGTTTGTACATGTATATTAAACCCATTAACATTGGATGATGCAATGCTTATATTTGTCAGGTAGATGTTGATTAATTTTGTCGACATCCTTATGATAAAATCTTTGTCCAAAGAACGGTTTTCCACAAAGGTATCTCTATATGTGGTATGCATGGATCGACATTATCTTTAACAACAACTAATGTCTGGATGTGTTTTTTTTTCCAAAATAATATCTTAAAGGTATACTTTCACAGTTTTTCATGGTAAATAAATAAAAAAAAGAAAACTAGTTTTTTATATTTTGAAATATGTGTATTTTTAGACAATTATTAATGGTCCAATGGCATTGACACTAAAAACAACATATTTCAATAGTTTTGTAACTTAATTGTTTTTTTCGAAGCGGCAAGATCAGTTATAGATCTTGTCTATTCATTTCCTGTCTATAAATTTCAAAATCTTTCAGGTCTAGGAGAACTAATTCAATTTCCGGTGACCTGTCAAGAATCTTTAGAACTCCGGTCCATATAACCAAGTGTTCAAGGTGATCTCTAATTTGGTCATTATAATTGAATTTCAAAATTATTTGAATATCTTTCACCGACTATAACCTGTTTTTGAAATACAATCGAAAAATTAAAGCTTTTAAACTTTTATCCCGGTCCAATAGCTATTTTCAAACATGGGCATATTTCTTTGAGGGGCCGGTAAAAACAGCTTTGCGGTAAAGGACAACTCAAAAATTGCCCAAAAGGTCGTAGAAAAGAGGGGTTAGCCCATATTAATTTCATTTCATTACATGCGCCAATGAACAGGCCACAATTAAAGACAAGTTTGATCACTTTCGCATACTCTTGGACTGAGCTATGACCGGCAATGTCATAATGGCCGCCTACGGGATGAATTAGTTCCCCTAGACCAAACTTTTCCGTGAATAATCTTTCATTTTTGCTTGTATTGATACGCACTTTCAGCTGTCAAATACTTTAAATCTTTGATTGAATAAAACAAAGATGTGGAACGCTCATTCATTAATAGTTAGCTCGAAATTGCAGAATCATTTTTAAGCGTTAGTAGTTGCTCTACTTATCAGAATGAATTTCGCTAATTTCAGGAATATCGGTCTTTCTTTCCATGCATTGCCAGATTGAATCTTAATATTCAAAAGGCTTCAACATGATGAGATCGTTACTTCTGATTGAATTTACGAAATATTTCAAAGATCACATTTTCCAATTCTGTGAAAGAGCTGCTCTCTTGAATCAACAATAATCGTTTCAATCATTCAGTACAGCACAATTACAGCGCTTACAACACTTTGATATATACCTTAGTACAGTTGTCAGCTTTCGGTTCTAAATCAGATTTCTCTATTTTCAAATCCTCTAAGAAGCACGGTTCCAGTCGCGAGACACATTTTAGATTAAATCTTGCTCGTCTCTCCTTTAAAAGGGTTCCATTTACAGCAAAAGCCGCCATGTCAACCGCAAACTTTCGATCTGGAGCAAATCCGACTATCCAGCCCACAACCTTCAAAAACAAATACAGCAAAAAAAAGAACTTACATAAAACCTTTAATGGCTGAAACCAGGTATTTACATGAAAAAATAATAATGTTGTCACATATTTATAAGACATTTATCTTTTAAAACATTTGAAATAGGGAATGTTAATCGAAAATTCAAGATTTTTCAAGAAAGGGAGCGCTGTGCCGTTGTTAGAAACTTGGGTGTTGGAGAATGACTTTCTAGTACGGGCCTACTCAACACATATCTATATGTCTAAAATAGCTAGCCTTTTTTTTATAGCGATCAGGCAACGGAAGTATCCTTTTCCTACACATGTGTAAGATTATATTCTAAATGCATTTTTATTGTTAAATTTAATGATTCAGTTATTCAATTAATATCAAATGTTGAAAAGAATTTAAATTATGAAGTTTTACCATCATTATTCTACGTTATTTCCATAAGTAGACTCTTACGAAAACCGGTCTTTTTAAACAACGCGCAAAAAGAGCCGTAAAATAAACGAAAACCCACTTCCGCTTTATAGAGTCGGGAGGCCGCTGTCCATTGCCACCTTAAATGGGTTTCAACAAACAGGTAATCCTCTATAGCTTAATCTTGACTTCGTCCAGAATGGAAAGGTTATTAATCTCGCTCGCAAAGCCTCACTTAATAACCTTTTCAATTCTAGACTCGGTTAAGATCAGCTTGTCGCAAATAAATAGAGGATAATCGTTTGTTTCAGTGTAAGATCGATTAATATTTCATTAAGTTAACAACAAAAGCTATATTTTCACGAGTGGCAGAGCCACGAGTGAAAATATAGCTTTTTTTTTGTTCATGAAATTAAATATAAGTCGATCTTACACTGAAACAAACGATTATTCTAATTCTTTAATGCAAAAATGAGACAAAATGTGAAATTTCTAGGACATTTTTTCGTAAATTTCGTCTTTTTGCACGTGTTTGCTATGCAACATTCATTGTGACGTCACTTATTTCGCCCCGTATAGATGACGTCAGAGAGGATGAAATACACAAAAGCAGGGTATAAGTTTTTGATAATTTCACTGCTCTTGCGGTGAGATTATCAAGTGACAATCTACCGTTATTTCTCGATAAACCACTGAAAAGCATTAAAGAAAATCTTTTCAATTCGCTCTTAGGACTTTTGCTTGTGCCATTACCTTTCCGTCTTTCACGGCAGGACTTTCGTAGCTCGTAGCACCTACGAGTCCAACCGGCCAGACAGATACCTTCTTGGTGTTACGCATCTGAAATAAAAATTGAAAGGAAATAGATATAGATTCTTAGAAATTGGAATGAACACGTCAAACATGACGTCATTTCTACTTATTCTTGAATGTACAATATTGTTTACACAGACGTTTTCTTACAGAAAATGACTACATATTTTGACATTTTTAAGCCTTACTGTCGAGTGTTTCGCTTTTTTACAATCAGATTTTGTCTCATGGGCTGCGAGACAAAGCCTCGTCATGTTAAATTCTCCTAACCTCGACAAAATAACGTTGAAATTATAAGCGCCCGATGAGCGACTTCTGGACGAGAAAAAAACCTTGTCAGCCGTTTTCGAACGTATACAAGCAGGCCCACTATAGGCATATGTATGCAAGCTTTAAGAAAGACAAATAATTGTAGCTACAAACATGTTCACGTTAAATTTCAGAATTTCAAAATAAAAATAATAAAAGATATTCAAAACTGACCACATAAAATCAGAAATCCTTTCGAAATTATATGATTTTCCGCAAGGATGCTTTTTTGTTCTAAGAAACGATCGTAAATATTATTGCGCATACATAAACGAGTATTTTTCTTTATTCAAAGTTTTTGTTTTATACTAGGCCCTGAAATATAATTTCATGATAAAAAGAATAATAGGTTAGTGTCTTAAAATATTAGTGTTATCTGGTCGCGGCTGTGAGAAATTATCATTACACGACAAAGCCTCTCCATGTCAATTCTCCCAACCCCGACCAATTAAAGAATATATTTTAACCCTTGTCATGCTGATCCAGGAATATTCCTGCTTTGGCAAGAGGTATGGACTAACATCAGCACATATATGCAGTAGACCATATCTATCTTTATAGTTCATGGTTAAACTTCTGGCCAGCCTGTGCAGCCACACAGGCTGGCCAGGAGCTTTGCTTTACGCATATTTGAAATTGTTGAAAATGTCACGCACAGGCTCATAAAATTTTGCCAATGTTTTTTATTCAGCATGACAAGGGTTAAGACTCTTACATGTTATTCGCTATAACTTTAGCTTAAGTTGAAGATGGAAGGGTACTTTTAACTCTTTAATCGTCTTGAATTTACATGAACCCGTACATATAAGTCAGTGTACGTCAATTTATTATTAATTGGGTGAAAAAATAGTACTTGTTCAGCAAATAAATGGGGTGTCAATCTTGCACAAAATACTACATTTTGCATTCTTTATTTTCACAAGAAGAGCTAAATGTGAAAACATACATACCTACAAAATTTCCTAAAACACGTTATTTCGCACCAGAATAATTGTTTAAAGTCTACTAACATGTAATGCATTCCCGACGGTTCTGTCTCGCGGGATGCAATGTATTTTCATATGCATTCATAATGAGGCGTGAAAATAGCAGTCTGTAAGAAACCTGTTATGTCCCAATGACGTTGTGATAGAGCTATTATGGTGAACCGCTTCTGTTTCGACGTTGTTCTTAGTTGGGCAAGCCTGTGATCGCCCAAGGTGCAGAAATGTGTTTTATATCACCATTGTTTCGTTGTGCTTGAAATGGTGGTCTATTTTCTTACCATCAGTTTGGAAACAAGCCTTGGATTCAGGCCCTGTTTTTAGAAGATTTTGTAACAAGGTAGATAACCAATATGAACTCTTCAGAGCATTAAATTAGTTAACCTTTCTTAATAAATAAGAATAAGCGATTTAGTATGTTTATAGTCGAGGTGAATCTCAATTTCATAATGTTACTAACTGTATTGGTGCGCCGGCGAATGTCGACAGCTGGTCGCCGATTACCAAACGATTCATCTAGTCGTCAACACGCCACTGATTCCTAATGGAAATGGGCATGCTAGAAAAATACACAACAAATGTTTAACGGAGCCAGTCAGATGATTGGTTGTAGCGATAAGTCGACGATGCGATACCGGCGACTGGTGAGTACAAATTTTGGACTGTAATTAAAACGAAAATAAAAATTGTCATCATTCTACAGAGGACTTGTTCATAGTTTCCTATAAAATCCGTCTTTTTTGCAACCTACCTCATCAAAAATTTTCACATCATATGTATTATCGTCATCAGCAAAATAAACAACATGAGGTCCAGTGACGTTCTTTTCAACCCAATCCAGCCCCGCATTTCTTTGCTGAACTCCTCTTGGCATTCCACGTCTATTACGGTATATTCTCCTATAATCTTTTGTTTGCATAGTTTTAACGTAAAGGTGCGTATATTTAACATTACACTGCTGTAAAAACTTTGCGACTAATTTCGTCGTATTTGTTGAATCCTCAACGACAACCCAGTGCAATTGTTGTACAAGTCTCAAAGTTTGTGAAAGTCTTGTTAGTTCAGCTTTCTGTTCTAGTCTTGCATATGTTGGAGTTATCACGTAGATTCTTGGAATGATTTCTTCTTTTTCCACTAATCGAAGTTTAAGGGGTTGAAAAATTAAAGAATGCACTTGCATGTTGCTAAGCATCATCCCTGAAAAAGGAAATATGGTCTGTCACGGGTTAATAGACAATCTGTGAATAAATGAGACTCGTTAGACGAAAAAGGACCATCTAGATATAGTGTTAAATGTACATCCTTGTCAGACTGCAAGGCCTTTCTATGGTCGAGGCTTATCGCACTTTGACGATTTTATGATTTTATAATGAATTTCTACATGTACTTCTATGCCAGAGATCTTTGAAATAAGGCTTCCCGTTGACCTCGACTGGGACTAATCTCTTTCATTAATATCTGGGCCCAAGATTATGAAACTCCTTTATGCTTGACTGAGAATGAGAATTTTGATCAAATTTAGAATTTAAATAAAGGTATGAATATAAAAGATAATATTAATAAGTTGTTATTTATAACAACTGATTAATATTATCTTTCATGTCCATACATTTGTTATAGTACTAAAGCAGTATTAAAGCTCGACAAGGCTCGCTTTATAACATTTCTATCCTAGACTCGGTTAAGATCAGCTTTTATAATATGACCGACGTCGCCGGAGTGAAATAACCCAGTTGAATATTTTTGATATTACACGGGTGTTATTACACTAGTGGAATAATTATGCAAATGAGCTCAGAGCGAATAGCAACGCTACTTTGTTACAGTTAGAATGACGTCATATTCTATGTTTTGTGACGTCATTTTTAAACGGCGTTATAAGTTTCGCGGCAAATTGAAACGTTGAATTTCAAGAATTGCGACGATTTTTCGCTAAATTTCGAGTCATATTATCAACAGAATATAAAATTTGTCCTCATAAAATACAGAATTTATTAAACTCGTCATCTAAAACAGATAAAAAACTCGGCGTAGCCTCGTTTTTATCTGTTGAAAAATGACTTGTTTAATAAATTCGGTATTCAATGACCACTCATTCAATATCCTCTATGTCTCAAATAAAATTTCATGGCAGATCGTGTATACTCGTATCTCCGATGATTGTTCGTGTCTATGTGAGAAAGAAAACAACTACCTGTGTCTTAAGGCTATGAGGTTGCTACCAAACGTGTTATGATAGTCCACTTGAACCTGAAGTCCATGAGTTGAAGTGAAACGTAGCGTTAAATTACTTGAAAAGACAATAATAACAATACATGTATAACAACCTACAATTTAACAACAATATACTCCAATATTCGAGTGCATAACAAAGTTAATATAACCTCGTATTAAGCCTTAAAACATTCCTGATATAGACACGTCGTCGAACGTTTTGAAATTTTACTCCGCTGGGCCCAAGGGTGCACACGCAAAACTTGAGAACATTTCTCGCACAGAATTCTCCTTTTTCGCATGCCGGATCATATGAAAAGAATCTATACGTGGATGTCGTGCAAACTAACTTTTGTGAAAAGAAATCGTAGGTAACGCAGCCTTGTGTTAAGGATGCAAAACATTTGCGAAAGTTTAAAGAGAGAACCCCGCTTTGCAATAAATTTCTACAATATCTACATTGGTAGCCCACATATTCTTTTTTTTTTCGCGTGATATATCATTCATAAAATTTATTTTGCACTCCTTTTAATGTTGTGTCTATTTATTTGTTTCTCTTTTTGTATCATTGTTTCTGTAATGGTTTTCTTTTACATTTATTCCTATAAAGAAGGGGATATAAAGAATTATATTACAATAGAATGTATATGTATTCTTTACTTATGAATATTCAATTATTGATATATTTTTATACAAAATGGACAGAATGTCCCTCAACCGCCCATTTGAATATTATTGGTCCGTAGCATATCACCCAAGAAATATTCTTGCAACATTTCGTTGAAATTCGCAAACTTTCCTTGACATTGGCCTAGCGATTAAGGAGGTGTTGCCGTTCAAAGACCACATGTTGAAAAAAATACAACGTGGTACCACGCCCGTATTTATTGGCTAATCGGAATTTAGCTTACGTAAAGAGTCCTACAAGTAATACTCTGGCAAAAATGCACCTTGTATAGGACCAAATTAGCTTGCGGTTTATTTTCTAATTACATCTCTTTTTATGCCCCCGATAGGGAGGCATCATAAATTTGACTTGTCCGTCCGTCCGTCTGTCCGTCCGTCTGTCCGTCCGTCTGTCCGTCCGTCCGTCCGTCATTCCGTCCAAAAACTTTAACATTGGCCATAACTTCCTTATTACTTAACATATTCGCATCATACTTTACCACAACATTCCTTGGTACATTACCTTTCTGTAGGCACATACTTTGGTGACCTTGACCCCTGGATGACCTTGACCTTCAACATAGATTGGCCATAATTTAAAATCAAAGCGGTGTCGGGGGCATTGTCATCTTACAGTGACAGCTCTTGTTATATATAATTTATTCATTTATTTATTTAATATTCATCCAGTGAAAAAATAATGCCATTTAATTCAATTGATCTTTATGCAGTCTGATTATCTGAAAAATTAGTTCTATTTTTCAATGAAAGCAATTTTAGTTCGCTCTTATTTTGTAAGCTAGCGATAAAAGTGGTCCCGTAAGAAATTTATCTGTTTTAATGCCATTAAATCTTTTTTTTTTTTTTTGCTTTATGTAATTTAATTTCAAGATATGAAAAGAGTATTTGTTGGTATCATGTATGAAGCTAAAACCTAATTTTACTCTATGAATACGTGAAAACGGAATGAAATAACCCAACATTTACCTTTATGAATAACGACGATCCAAATTAAGAGTATAATTACTCGAATCAACTTCCTCTTGCGAAACATATTAGCGTAACTTATTTAAGGAAATGATTAAATGATGTAAATTCAGAAAAACTAACGAATAATGGCCATAATACGGCGTATTGTCACTGTTACATTTTGATTGGTCAAGACATTGGTCAAGACGCGTCGTGGTTGTAGAGGCAAGCGAGACAGATTCACAATGACCAATCAGCGGGTACAAGTAGCCTATGTCGCTAGAGTATGACAGTGTCCGCCAGTCCGTTCGTGCGTTTGTTTTTTTTAATGCCAACGCATTTTTGTATAGATATTCTATACGTGCAAAGAAATTACAACAAGATATTTTTAAATCATCCGATAAGTAGTGAACTCTCCCCCACCCATTCTTTTAAATACACACATTCAAAAGAAGCTATAGCTTCAATTTATGTATTCCGTCATGCTGTGTTCAGTATATAGATTTAGGCTTGAGTAAAATTGCGCTGTCAACGTCAGTAATTGTAATCTATTTATGATACCTTTCTATGTATATGATACAGGGGCCAGTTTCATCAAAGCATTTAAGACGTATTTTTGTCTTACTGGTGACTTTCGAAACAGTAACAACAACAATCACTTTACAAGGTATTGATAGATTGGTGATACGTGATTTCTGTCCTTAATATGTGGTAAGTCATCGGTAGGCCAAAATGCGTCTTAAAAATTTTGATGAAACTGGTCCCATGTTTTACCCTGTCGGTCCGATTCAATAGAGTGTAGAGCTCCCTTGCAATGTTTTTAAAGTTAATTATAATATGACCTACGTCGCGGGAGTGAAATAACCCCGTTGAATATTTTTGATATCACACGGGTGTTATTACACTAGTGGAATAACTAGGCAAGTGAGCTCAGAGCGAATGGCAAAGCTATTTTGTAACCGCGATAATGGCATCATAATGTATACATTGTGACGTCAGTTTTAAACGGCGTTATAAGTTTCGCGGAAAATTGAAATAATGTTGAATTTCAAGAATTGCGACGATTTTTCGCTAAAAATCGGGTCATTTTATAAAATAACTCGTCATCTAAAACAGATAAAAACTCGGCACAGTCTCGTTTTTATCTGTTCATAAATGACTCGTTTAATAAATTCAGTATTCCACGACCACTCATTCAATATCCCCTATTCATAAACTTTTTTGATCTCCAATTTACCAACAAGTATCGTCTCATCGTTCACACTGAATCAATATTACTGAAGCATTTTCTACATTAGAATACACGTAATTTTTTAATGTATTTTTATCCTTTAATTTTCGCACCCTCGATCATTGAAAACTTAAATTATTTGCCCGCTCTTTTGGTTGCATTTATTTTCATATGCTGACTCGTGACTTGAGTCCTCCTTACATGGATGAACTATTTATTTCACTTCGTCTTCTCTCATTTCTCTCTCGCAATACCCTTAAGGTGTCGCCCATCTAGTAATAAGTGTGTTAACAATAAGCGTGTTGCAATGTTTTTCGTGGTTGTAACACAATATGTTACATCAAGGCAACATAAGTAAGAGGGCCAGTATTGCTCCAGTGACACTTTTTATGAGAATTCATCATTAAACTACATCAAAGGCATTAATCTAAGACATAAACTATTTGTTAGCAGATAGTCATCATTGGCCAAGGTAAGTTAATGCATAGAATAAAGAAATTCTTATGTCAACAAACAAATACACGAAAGTCCCTTCTTCCGTGACACATGATAAATTTTCCAATCAGCTTTAATGTGTGCATAGTCAGATGATAAGTAACGTGTTGTGAAAGTTTTATGAAATCTGTCAGTAAATGTACAAGTTATGGTAACAAAATAGGCTGCGTCGCAAAGGCTAATTTTTCATGAGATTTCAACACATCACTAAGAAACAAATCGAAGAGAGGTCCATCCAAAAAACAATCCTGACAATAATCGTTCGCACCCAAAATTTTCATGTTGGAGAAGAAGACATTTCTAGATATTTCGAAATTTTTAGCTGACTCTACGGCTCCAATGTTTTCACAAATGAGTCTGTGCGTGACATTTCCAACAACTTCACATCTGCGCAGGGTGCAAACGTTGGGTAGCGTTGACAACGACACAATGTAATGATATGATACGCTGACAGCACTTTTTACACTTTTTTGTTTTCTCCAAATCAAAGCTTTAATGAATATCTATCTAAAGTTTCCTTAAAAATTTCTTCCGTTTTTTTTTCTGAGTATTTATGAAAAATTATAGAAAGGCGAGATAGAAAGTAAAACAAAGTAAATATGTGTAAATCATTTAGCAAACCAGCTCGGTACCGTATATGCTACCCTGAATTAATTAATGAAGCCCGTCTTATACGTGATTCTAACTTAGAGCGCTCGTTAACGTTTTCATAACTAGAACGTTATGCTGAATGGATAGTCGATAGAAGCCTTCTTTCCATCTGTGAAAATGGACATCTAAGTATGTCAATATTAACGTCCAATTACCCTGATTCAAGTCAGATATAGAGTTGTCGTCATAGCGCGTCCGCCTCATAGGAACACGGATTCGATGTCCGACTGTAGCACATACTTTCCGATATTTGGCTTTTAAAAATTGGTTATAATCGTAGACATGGTTGGGATCATTTGGAAGATAGCTCTGACTTTCCCGTAGACTGAAAATTGCCTCGGAGGTAGTTGTATAAAGTGATAATTTTGAGTCATTTTTAAGTAACTTTTGGTGGTACTTTGGTCGATACCCTTGGAGAAAATCACAATTTTCTCCGATCTTTTCTATCGAGATCTTCAATATTCAGGCATATTCATTTGGAGAAAAAGTGATGCTTTTTTGTAAACAAAATGGTATGTGCCATGTTTTAATCTTTGGTTGTTTGATGTTTTTCTCGATTAATCTTGATGCTTGTAACGACGTGTAAACCCACGCGCACAAGGACTCCCTTTCATGGTAGCACACTTATTATTCCCAATGTCCGTAGAATCGCCAAGGGTTCCCGAATGGGGTTCGATGTCCGGCAGCACACAACCTTTCCGATATCAATAAGAAACTATCGACAATTCTACAGAATAGACATCGGGAATAAGAAGGGCGCAGCCATGAAAGTGCGTCCTTTCGCATTGATGTTTCAGAAGACGTCTCAAACATCAACTATCGCTTTAGGATGACTTTGCAAAAAATCAACGGAGTGATAAAAGTGGACATTATAAAATTTGATAACACAACGCAGAGTTTTACTGCGTTTTGTCATCAAATTATGATATGCACAAAAGATCTCCACATACGATCGGAAAGCATTAATGATATATTTTATTCAAGAGTATTAACCCAAGTAACGTGACAACCAGAGACCGATTTACATATTGAACTGACCCAAAATTACTACAATAGTTTCGAGGTACTTTCCAGTTTACGGAAAAGTCCGAGCGCTTCTCGAAATGTTCCGTTATTTGTCTTCTACCAATTGTGGTCATGATGACCGTAGAGATGTATGGAATGAGAAGGATTCCATGGTAGTACTTGTACAATACTGGTAGAGTTAACCACATCGTGAGATTGACACGTATCTCGACCAAAACCATTCAAAATTGCTCGCTCATCACTTCAGTCATTCATTCTAAACACTCACTCAAATCACTCAATTACTCCCCGAATTTAAAAAAAACCGTTTTCAAATCGTAAAAAAATATCGACAATTCAATCGAATCGATGAAATAATTGCATGATTAATTGGATGATATTGATTTTTAAGTGTCTGATTTGTCCATGAAGACATATGATAAGAACGAATGTCTATAACAGGGAGGTAACAAATTATCGCAATTGGACGAAATTATCGACAATGTTTTACCTCCCTTGAAAATCATTGAAAACTTGCTGCACACACTCGTTCAATTCCTACCCAAAATAATACCCAAATCTTTCAAATGATCAATTTCACGATGTTTAAACTATACGAGGGATTATCGAAACTAATATAGTTAAAAATATATCTACAAAGAAAGTTCCTCTTTATAGTAGAAACTCTGTCATTCCAAAGCGCATTTTTCATTGATCATTGCCCGTGCATGATACGCGCTGATGGCCACCACGTGTCATAATATCGGCCATTTCTTCCCTCATGGAGATTAGTTTCTCCAGCCACATAGAAATATATCCGAACAGTATCACCATTGACAACAATTTTGCAAATATGTTGAATTCTAAAAATCTCATTAATATTCCGAGAATATAATTGATCTTTTAAGCGGGTGGTAAACTTTGACGACACATATCTTGTAAAATTGCGTTCGATTGCGTTGTCTGACAAAGAAGCGTTTCCCCTTGACATTTTCGAAATTAAGGTTCCTGGTTTATTTGTCCTAAATTTGACATAGAATTAAGTATTGACACTTTAATTGTCCAAAATGATCGACATTTCTCGACGGCGAGTACTTATCGTGAGGTTATAATTATGAGGTAATTGAATTAATTTTGACGTCAAAACTACAGAGCATTTCGAAAATATCGATCTTTGATAGTTGAATAAGTAACCAAAGTGTAATTTGTGTACACCACCTGCAAAATGAGTATTAATCGAGTTATTCGAATCAATCATTCGTCGTATTTATAGTTTGGTGTCCGAGCCTCTCATATGAGACTAAAAAATCTATAAAAAGCAGCATTTAACCCCATTCAAACAAACAAACTGAAGGAAGATTTATAACAACAGACACACAAGTCGTTCACCTGATGAAATTGCAATAAAAATATTTATTTAATTACGGTTTACGAATTCGGTTTATCACCTGAAAAATAACTATATTCATATTTTGATTATAAAGATAAAGGCTTACTTTTCTTGTTTGTAAAAATCTATCGTGTAGTTTCGTCTTTCAAAACTTAATGGTCGTTTTGATTGGCTGAGAATCTCCATACCTTCATAAAATATAATTTTCGAGGATACAGCTTTTTATGCTTTCATGTAAAACAGTTCCATCTATTTCTAGATATGCATTTTTTTCTATATTTATTTTTTTTTATTCCTTTTCTCTCATATATATATTTTGCATATAAAAATAGGAATTTATAAAAATAATTTCATTTTCGCGTTGAATGTCCATGAATAAAGTATGATGTAGGAGGAGTTATGTGCGAAAGGTAAAATCCGAGGGCAGAGACCAAGCATTCTGCTTTGCATATAACCCCTCTCCAAGCAGACACATTGCATCAACATGAACACATCAACGCCAAAATGAATTTATTTCAATTATAACATCATAATTCTGAAATTAGTTTTATAACCCTTCTCTTGGTGTAAAATAGTTTCATTACATGTATCTAGATGTAAAATTCATGAAAAATCAACGATATTGATGTTTGAAGATTTTCAGAGAGAAAAAAAGCGCGTCATTTAGCACGTGATTGATATGATGTCAAAAGCATCAACATTCCCACAAAAGATGGCGTTGAGTATAATAAATGGGCGAAGCTTTCTGTACACAGTAAAACACATGACATATGAATTTTACTGCGAAAAAAGTTCTATGGAATTTCTTCTTATTTCATATATGCGTTTTATGCCATCGTGATATGATAATATATGTGACCCGTCATGCGAAAAGGGACCACCTAGGAACTCTGTAAGATAAATATTTGAAAAAATGATTGGGTCCAGCATTGGTCAACCAGAGGTCGCATTTCTAAATTCATTTCACTAGAAGGTAGATTGGACATTCTAGATTCAGAAAATAAGCAAATTGCGAAAAGTTTCGACCCTAGTCAGTTTGCGCAATCCGTGCAGTCTGACTAGGATCGACACTTTACGCACTACCAAGATGGTCCCTTTTCGCGTGACGGGTCACATATTTTCTACGAACGATGAAATGAATGACGTAATAAAGTTGTAACAGCAACGTAATCGCTTCGGCAATTGGCTAAGGGTAGTTGCTGAATCAGTGAAATTGTTGATCTCAATTATTATTCATGTGTATACTGCGTTATAAATGAACTGGCAGGGCGGGGCTTAGCCGTGACGTAATTTGGCGAGTTAACTTTTAAATATTTTGGGTTCATTGAAAAGTAAGTCGGCAATAATCGTGAATTCGTGCGACTAACTGTATCCTAAAACCAAAAGGATTCACGTGCTTAGAGAAAGTGAACACATTTCATCCTTGGTTTTTCAAAGCCCCGTAGCTTCAGCTTAGACAAGCTGAAGTTACGAGGGTTTGGTTACCAACCTACGCTTTACGGTCTCAAGATAAATATGTTGACTATCTTAAGAAGTAAATGATAATGAATAAAGGCTGATTTACCCTAACGTTAAGTGCATCGACCTGTTACTTAGGCTCGGCCCTGGCAGAGGAAAAATCGTGGATTATATATATTCACAAAGGAATAGTTGAACATATACCAGATGTAAAGATCATCTAAAGAATTGTGTATTTACTGAAAATAGAAGAAATGCATAAGGGCTAGCATTAACATGTATATTATACTTGTGTACATTATGGTTAGATACTGTGACCTTTGCGCTGTACAAGAGATAGCAGTCGAACAGCCAATTTTATTTTGTTTGTTTGTTTGAATGGGGTTTTACGCCGCTTTCAACAATCTTTCAGCTATATCGCGGCGGCTGGAGAAACTGATTACTGGTATTTCTCACACTAGTACAACTACAATATCCTTTCCTAGCCCCCAGCTGCTATCCCTCATAGGTCTACAATTATCAACCCATATGTGGGAGACAAATAGTCAGAAAGGAAAAGTTCTGACGTCGGGTATCGAACCCGGGACCTCTAGATTGCCAACCCGACGCGCTACCAAACGCACTATATTTAGTAACTACCTATGAGAACTTAAGGTGGAAAAGGACAATATCGTTTTTTGGGAGAAGTGAATTATTTTTGTTATATATGTAATCTCTAAGATAATGCGATCTGTACGGCGTACATTTTTTGCTTTTTAATTCAGAAATAACTTTACCATGACGTCGTAAAATTCACGATTTGTGCGCTTTCTACAAACGACCCTTTTCCCATTTAAATGCGCAGTGCGATTTAATACAAGAAGTTTTTCGTTCAGCCAATTGCACTAAAACGAAGCTTAATGAACGGTCATACCCCATATGCTATATAAAATTCTCTAAATCTGAATATATAGACATTTGAGTTGACTGAATTCAATATTCACTTCTTTTACTGTTCCAAATATCTCGCTTTTAGCAAAATTTAACAAAATTGGCCCGATGAATTTTAATTCTATTTTCTCAAATTATAGTTTGGTTAACAGGGAAATGTTTAAAAACTTTCACCGCACAGATTTTTTATAATCTACATTTAATGGTTGACATTTAGACATTAAATCTATGACATTGGCGTTCAAATTAAACCTTATAATTTTCTATCTAAATATTTTGATTAATTTGCGATCTATTAGTATAAAAAGATTAAAAATTCCCAGACGTATTCAATAGCCTTTAAGGAAAGGGCCTCAAAATTACACTTCATAAACCGAAAACTTCGCGGTACACATGAATTTACCTAACACAAGTGTTGATGATCTATGACCTCAGTAAGAATTACGTTGACGTCGCTATAAATGAACACTGATTTTTTTAAAGATTTAATCGCAAGCTCGACGTTATGACGTTACTATAAAATAGTACGTTAAAACACTATTTGTGGAAGTTGTGATATGATTCCAAATCGAATAGGAAAATCCCAATGAATGTTTATAGATAATGAAAAATATTTTCGACATTTACTTTTTCTATATACAGAAATCTTTAAAATACTTTTAGTGAAGTATGTCAAAAGAATCTAGCGAAATTTTCGACGTACTGCCTTTGTCTTCTTTCCCAATTTCGACGTTATGATAATAAACTTTGATCCCTTTGTAGAAATTCCGTACGGTGAAACGTCACATGAAGACGCGAGCATATAAAACGGAAATAGAAAAGAGAAATATAAAATTTCAGACAAATTTCATCGGGCCAATTTTTTATTAAAAATTGGTTTAAATCTATTTTTTCGGGCCGCAATTTTTAAAAATCTAACTTTGATTCAATCATATGGTTCTATCGTTGAATATAAGTATTTTCTGATTACATATTAATGTTCACAATTTATATGGCGTCAATTTGGTGTTTTCCTTGTATTGAATCGTCTATAATACAAGGTAAGCGTTTAAAAAGGTGTAGGGTCATTTGTGAAAAACGCGCGAAATCGTCATTTTAACGACGTCATGGTAAAGTAAAGTCTGAATTGAACGTTGAATGATATTCACGATTGAGATCGCGCTAAGACAAAGTTTCCATAGATACCAATCTATATGCATTTAACTCAAAAAACGCTATTGTCCTCTTCCATCTTAAGTTCTCGACTTTTCAGCCACTCAAAACAAAGGCGTAACTAGGACAACAATACGCAGTTAGAAGGCGACCAACATGAAATATATAGGATAAAGACGATATGTGGACTGTGACGGAAGATGAATGTCACCGTCCGCTCCCTTTTTTATAATTTGAGGTTGGAGAATAATTAAAAATTCGTTACCACAGTTTTAATAAACTGTATTTTCGATCATTCATCAACGACATTCTTCAAAAGAGGATTTATTCATATTACGCACTTGCGTAATGTGCGTAATGGCAGCTACGCCTTGCAAAAGGCCTTGTTCTTCAGTAGCGGTTTACAATAATTTTCTCAGTCTGAAACTCGCATCCAAGTCACTGATACAAAGCTTAATTTGCAACTCCTTCACTAACAAAAATCGGCGTAATTTTCCCTTTTTGTTTAATTTTCCTCCTGTGTAATTCGAAGATTTGCAATACAGGGGCCTGTTTCATCAGAACATTTAAGACGTATTTTTGTCTTACCGATGACTTGACTCATATATAGTTCAAAAATCATGTATCACCAGTCTATCTATACCTATGTAAAGTGTTTTTTGTTGTTACTTTTTCGAAAGTCATTAGTAAGACAAAAATATGTCCTAAATGTTTTTATGAAACTGGCCCCTGATTTAAAATTCAAAGTAATGAAATCGACAAAACAAACCAAGGTCAACGGTGCTCACTCAACATTGACTCTTATAAAAGGAGACAAAAGGGGTTAGTGCTGTTGATTTGAACCTATCGTCGATGTTATTCTTAACGCTCGTAACTACAGCTTAATTAAAGCTGTAGTTACGAGGTTTTCGAATTACAACGACGCTATACTTCTAGTTCCGCCGCAGAAAAGTTCTGTGCCATTTTCCGTCTTGTTCGATCCAGACCATTACTCGATCTGCTTGTCCGTGTATGCCAAACGAGAATCTGAAATATAAATATGTATATATACAAGTGCACCGCCAACAGGTGCCTACGCTCGGTTGTTGAGTGGTGTAATTAAGTCTTAGTCGAAAAAAGGTGCATAATTTACACAAAATGCATCTTTTGTTATCTCCTTTGAACTGAAAGAATACTCTTTTGTTTGTGAACAAGTGTGACAAGTTTCAAGTGAATGCCTTCAGTAGTACCAGAGATACCACACAATGTCAAATAGTATGCCCGATTTTTAAAACTATGGAAGCACAAAGATGCCAAAGACAGACTACCTGGTCATGTTAATAGGGCTGTAGGCGCAATACTTTTAAATTGATTGTCGACGCGCTATTTGTTTAAGCTTTTATGAAAATTTTACATATTCATATTGACAAATGTTCTTCAAGTTTTTAACTGAGAAAATTGCAATGATCAAAATACAATGATCTCGGTATTCCCCAGTTTAAAGTAGAAGTTTAAGCAAACACAAAATCATATCCACACATATTTGTTTAAAACTAATAATTTTTCTTCAATGCAGTATGCAAATGCTGAAACGAATTCCTATGCATTCTTTCTCTTCTATACGATTTTGCTTGTATCTATGCAATATTCATTTTTCGTCTTGAAATTGCGCTTTGATCTCTCACTCAAACTTGGTACCAAAGATATACTATAATTATTATGGACATCTTTTCAGCACTAAACATAGTAAACAAAAATGGCGTATCGATAGGCGACATTGTTTCGGTACATGAAACCCTCAGAAACACCAATAGAGCTTGTCCCCGAAACAACCCACGCTGGATCATTCGGAACATCGCTCGGACATTTCCGTAAACTGGAAAGTACCTCGGACGTAAGTGTAGTAATTTTTGGTCCATTTTTAGGTAATTCGGCTACTGGTGGTACTTTGGTTAATACGCTTAAAGAAAAGCAAATTCCTATAAATGCTTTCAGATCATCTATAGAGATCATTTTGGCATATCATGATTTGAAAGCAAAACGCACTGCGTTTTGTTTTCAAATCATAGTATGCCCCATTTTTACCTTACGTTGATTTTGTTTTTCGCAGCGTCATTCTCAGTTATATTTGTGACGTCATATAAACCTACGTGCAAAATGTTGCGCTTTCATGGATGCGTCCTTATTATTCCCGAGGTCTATTCCGTAGAATCGCCGAGAGTTCCCGATTGACGCTGGATCGGACGAAGTGTCTACGGAGAAGAACAGTGTTGAACACAGGCCGCCCTACCCCGACATAGGACAAATCGAACCGATAGAACTATGCTATGACGATGTGAAATATACGCTTGTCACAGGGACTTGGGACTCATCAAAATACAAGTTTTGACTTAAATCAAACTAAGCTTTTATATACATGAAACGTCGTTCGAAGAGGGACTGATGATTTGCCGTACATTACTATTCCCTCTCCAACGTATTTGATGCTTTTGAAGGCAATACATATTTTATAAATTTCAAAATGAAAAATTGAGATTTCTCTGTAGGCGAACACTTGACAATTTCTTGACATAGAAATGGGATAATCAATATGGTAAAATCATCGTTTCGATAAAATTTAACCCTGCTTTTATTCAATTCCACGTAATTTAACGTCATCTAAGCGGGCCCATTTTACTGTTTACGTCATCACGTTGCCTAGGCGCTTTAATTACAAAATGTACTGTAGAGTTTTCAACTAGCGTCTTATTTTTAGCTCCATTGGCCTATTTTCATGGCGCTGTGTATGTCCTCCGTCCGTCCGTCTATCCGTGTGTCCGGCCGGTAACTTCTTTCTTAGAAAATCCTCTCAAAAACTACCGGATGAATTTTAACTAAACTTCATAGAAATTATCCTTATGTGACTCGGTTTCAAAGTTGTTAAGAAATATGATCCAATGAAAAACATGACTTGAATGGGAGTGGCTAATTTCCATATATGATACCAAGTGACCTTTCTACGAACCTAATCGATGGATATCAACCAAATTTCACACGAATGATCGTTTGGTGTCCCTTTATAAGGCTACATATTTTAAAATATTCTGATCGAACGAAAAATATCTTTAAAGCTGCTCTTTCACAGAGGTGTAAAATTCCACTCGTCCGCTCGTATTGACGAGTAACACTTGGCTTCGGGCAAGTTAAAAATATGATAAGCTCGTCCTACCGGACGAGTGCTTTTTCAAACAAGAAAGAATAAAATTTGTCATGCAAAACTCGAAAGTACAGGCATTTGTCGCTAATTTCCAAAACGAAAGTAAAACTTGAGTTCCTGAGTGTCTAACGGATGTTTATTTCCTTCACGCATGCGCATTTTTGTAAGTGCGCGACGGGTTCTCTGTTCACAGCGTCTTTTAGACTGGGAACTCGGTCTGATTTGCTCTACATTTAATTTACCAGGTAAACCAGTCAATTGATTGTAAAAAATAAGCACGTAACACAGTCTACATTGTTTATTTCGTCACCGCTAGTTTTCGTCTGCTGAAAATGTCACAACGCGACATTCGGTCGTTATTTGGAAAGAGGGTTGGGGGTGGTGATGACGAGAAAAAAGAATCACAGAAAGAACAAAAAAGAAAAGATTTACAGAAAGAGTATGACTCTAAACGCAGAAAGCGTGACATTCAGCAAGCTTGGTTGGATGAATTTTCGTGGGCAGAAAAAGACGAAAGAGAATTATTTTGTAAAGTATGCAGAAAATACCCTAACTTGGCCGATACAAAGTCAACACTATATGTTGGTATCTCTTCAAATTTCCGTAAAGAAACATTAAAATTCCACGATAAAAGTTTAAAACATAAAGCATGTGTAGACCACCAAAAAGTTATTGAAACCCCTTCTTCATCGTCATTAGCTAGGTCTGTTAAAAAAGTCGACGAGAAAAATTATGAAATTTATGAAAGACTGATTAACACAGCATATTTAATTGCCTGTGAAGGAGAACCATTTACAAAATTTCCAACTTTGTGTGCCTTACAACAGAAAACTGGGCTTAACATGGGAACAAACTATTTAAACAGACAGTCTTGTAAAGTTTTTATTTCCAGTATTGGAGAGGTATTGCGCAAAAAAAGCTGCGAATTTATTAGAAACGCAAGGTTTGTAAGCATTTTAAGTGATGGCTCCACTGACAAAAGTATTCAAGAACAAGAAATTGTGTATGTGAGATTCACTGGGGAAGATGGAAAGGTCCAAACAAGAATGGCAGATATAGTTGATTTGACCTATGGACATGCCCAGGGGGTAAAAGATGGTATTTTTAAGGCCTTAGAGTCAGTGGATTTATCATGTGATATTCTTGCCAGACAGCTAGTTGGTATTAATACAGATGGTGCTTCAGTCAATATGGGTAAAAAGGGAGGTGCAGTAAAGTTAATCAAAGACAGATTAAATGAAGAATTAGATCAGACCTGTGACCAGTATTTGACAGTTGTCCATTGTATTGCACACAACTTGGAACTTGCTGTTTGGGTGTCCCTATTTAGATAAATTTGAAGAAACCTTAAAAGGAATATTTAGATTTTATTATTATTCCCCAAAGAAACGCAGAGAATTATATGAGATTGCTTCAAATTTGGATAAAGAGTTGAAACATTATGGCGGAGTGCAGCAAGTGAGATGGGTGGCCAGTCAAAATCGTGCCTTAAGATCGCTCTTAGAAAATTATGAAGTTACTTGTATTCATTTAGGAGAATTAGGTACAAGTACCAATGAAGATGCTGCAAAAGCCAGAGGCTATCTACAAGAACTAAAAACAGAAAGATTCTTATCTTTTTTACATTTTATGTTAGATTGGACCAATCTCCTAAGGACTGTTTCTGAACTTTTTCAAGAGAAAAAGTCTTTGATATCTGAAGTAGGGAAGAGTATCAGTGATTTGAAGCAAAATTTTGATAGAATGAAAACTAGAAGAGGGAAAAACCTTAGAAATTTTGTAAGTGAAAGTGAAGATGGCTTTTTTAAAGGCATTGTGATTGTAACCAGTGCTGGGGGAAGAAGGCAAGCTAGACAGGAAGATGTTATGGATCTTATCAATTCAGACATTGACGGTCTCCTTAATGATTCTGTCTTTTTTTTTGGAAGAACGGTTCATAAAGCACATTGGTGGAGAGCCACATTCTCTTTTTAATATCTTTGATTTTCATTGTTGGCCTGACAAAGAAAATGAATCATTTAGAACTTATGGTGATGAAGAGATTGAGAGATTGATACAGATTTTCTCACCCCTTTTGACTGAAGAGGAACGAGAAAATGCTGTAGATCAATGGCTTAATCTCAAGTTATTTGTTGCACGAAATACTGGCAGAAAATTATTAGAGGCGTATGAAAGTATTTTGTCACCAAACAATGCTACTGATCATATTAGCTGCATACTTCCAATAGTCAATATCATGTTAACATTGTCGCCTACAACAGCTGAATGTGAAAGAGGCTTTAGCCTGATGAATAGTCTAAAAACTCAGAATCGAACTGTCATGAAGCAGGATACATTAAGTTCTTTGATGAGAATTAAAGTTGATGGTCCTGATTTTGAGCATTTTTATGCAGTAGATGGCTTAAATGAATGGTTAGAAGGTAGTAATCGCCATATACATGGTCATAAATTGTCTGGTCCAAGAGGTGCAAGACCCAGGGCAGCTGAGGCAGTAGCATTAGATTCAGAATCTGATTAAGATTAATGAACACTGATTTTCTCAAAAGCTTCATGACAGTTTTATTCTGAATTTGGAGATAAAAAAATGTTCAATTTTCTTCTAAGTTTTAGTGAATAGTAACACCAATAACAGTTTTGAGTTCTCAGTTATGCACCAAACATTATCCATTTTCTCAACTGGGTTAACTTTCTACATTTTTTTTTCTTCCAGGCATTATCTGACATAACTATTAAGAGGCAAGAAAAATTATGCCATTATATTGAATTTTTAGTTTCTAGTTCTGTTTTGTATCCTTGTCAGTAAAAATTATGACAGGGATTATATAAATAAAGCAAAATAATTTGTTTGTGTTGTTAATCTATTTAATTTCGATTATCACAAATCATTACAATGAAAAATATAATGATGAGGTGGTCATTGAAGTCTGAAACTTAGGACGAGTGATATTGTTATAAGGACGAGAAACTCTTTTCATCAACTCGTCCTACAGGACGAGTAGACAAGGGAAAATTTTTACACCCCTGTTTCACAGTTTTTTCATAAAAAAATACAAAACTCGTTCTAAGTTTTGAAAATGTGTGTATTTTTAGACTATTAGGAATGGCCCAAGGCATTGGCACTAGAAACAACATATTTCAATAATTTTGTAACTTATTTTTTCGAAGTGTCAAGCTCAGTAAGATATCCAGTCTATTTATTTCTAGTCTATTTATTACAAAATCGTTATTTTCCGTGAATAACCTTTCATTTTTTGCTTGTATTGATATGAAGTTTCTAGCTGTCAAATACTTTAACCTCAATCTTTGATTGAATAAGACAATCATGCCGAATGTCAAGCAAAAATAGTTGGCTCGAAATTAAAGAATATTTTTTTTTAGCGTTAGTAGTCACTTTATTTTTCAGAACGAATTTAACCTAAATTCGGGTATATCGGTCTTTCTTTCGATGCATTACCAGATTGAATCTTGTTATTTTAAAGGCTTCAACATGATGGGGTAGTTTATTCCGATTGATTTTACGAAAAATGTTAAAATTCACATTTTCCCAATCTGTGCAAGAGCAGCTTTAATAGGCGGAGCTCATTTCTCTATTATCATTTAGTGGAAACTTTGAAAATCATTTTCTAAGAATCGAAACGATGGATATCAACCACATTTAACACAGATGGTCTTAGGGTGAACTTTAATCAGACTACAAAAAATAATGTGATCGAAAGAAAATTATGAACTTCAATAAACCCTTCGACAAAAGCCATATATGAGTATAAATTATATATATTTGTTCATAAAATAATTTCGTTTTTGCTATGATGTGTTGATGAATAAAGTCTGATGACAGTAGTCATGTGTTAAAGGTAAAATCCGAGCGCGGAGCAGGTATGTCACCCGCCTCGGATTTTACCTTCTGCATATAAATCCTCATTAAGGCTTAATTCATCGACATATCAAAGCGAAAATGAAATTATACAAAATATTACACGATCACAAGTCTTAAATTATGTTGCTTTTTTAACCTCTCCTAGGTGTGAAATTGTAATATTTTTTGGATGTAAAATAATGAAAAAGTAATGATATTGACGTTGGATGAATTCAGAGAAAAGCAAAGGGCGTCGAATAAAGAGCCTCGACAATGATCAATTCTCCCAACCTCGTTAGATATTTATTTCATACAAAACACTATACGCTAGAGGTACGCTACTAATACGGTATGCATAAGGTCAATACGCTACACGAACGCTACCCATAGGTCAAGTGCGCTTGTCACACGCTGACAGAAAATTAAAGTTCTATCAGAAATAATATATATTTGGAACCGTTAGAACTTAATTTCGCTAATTTGACCAATGACATGATCACAGCTCTATTGAAACTAGTAGTCACAAAAGCGAATAGGGTTTAAACATGTACTTTATATAAGTCAGTTGTAGATCTAGCTCAACACAGAGAAGATGGATGCAGCTCTTCTAAGTCACCATTTAACCTTGTATTATGTTGAAAAAAGAAGACAAGGGAGACGTAGGAAGAGGAAAACAACAAGGCGCAAAATATGGATTAAACCTTGGATTGGGAGGCGGTGGCATTTCGGCCTTTATGACCAGCTCTTGGTTGCGTTAAGAAATGAGGATCAAACATCTTGTCCTCTTCTTCCGTTGAGGGGCTACACGACCTCTTTTTGGCCCATTTCTTCATTTCCAGCGTAGAGGACCTGGAAGAATCGTCTTCCTAGGTCGGGGAAGTATCTTCATCGACTGGCGATTGAGATCTAGATCTGTACTGAACAGCATTTTCGTCTTCTTTCTTTTGTTGAGTACCATCACTCTTTTCTTTAGCCGATGAAGAAACACTTCTTTTACCTCCCCTTTCCCACGTTTTCCCGGTATCCTAACTGCTAAGTGTCTCCTTCCAGACTGAAGGAACTGGCAAAGGTTATGAATGATGATAACCGCTGTATACGTTAGTCATACGCTTACATACGATAGCCATACGTTACTCGCTCGCTGGCATACGCTACTCATACGGTGTTGTACGTTACAAATACGCTTGTAAACACACACGTATGTTTTGTATACGCTGGTAATACGCTGGTCATACACTACTTTAACGCTGCTCAAACGCTGGCCATACGTTTAAAATGATTTCTTGTCGATGGCGGGGGTTTACGCCGAAGAGTTGTGCGTATGAACAAAATTTTATCCTTATTCTATACGCTAGGCATACGTTTCCCTCATACGTTGTGGTGTGACACCCCTTTATATAGCAAAGAAAAGTCTTTAAAACTCATTTTCTGTACTTTCAGACTTATACGGGGAAAAAATAGAATGCTAAATGCAACATGGCTTACGAACCACCACTGGCTGCGGTATTCCGAATCAAGAGACGCCGTTTATTGTGCCTCATTCGTCTCCTCTTTGGAAGTAGAGAGTGTGAAGAAATGACCTTCGGACTGACAATCTCCCCAATCAGATTGGTCAAATATTGGACGAGATATCGAAAGGTACACTCTTCAAGGCTCAGCCCATCACCAGAACGTGCAATCGGCAGAGGAATTTGTAAGGGCCAGGGAGGGGGAAAGGTGTGACATCTGTATGTCCATTTCAAAGTCATACGACGAAACTGTGAGCCGAAATCGACATAGTCTAGAGTGCAATTTTGATGCTTCAATCGTTTTTGGTAGGACGTTAGGGGACATGTAAAAGGTGAAGGGAACTTTGAGGCTATACTTAATAGTAGAGCTAAAGACAACAAGTTGTTAGCTGAACATCTTGAACACTGTGAAGCAAGAGTGAAGTTTACTTCGCCAGATATTTAGAATGAGCTTCTTGATATAATTGGTTCTCAAATATGAGACCCAACAGTTCAGAAGTGCAACAGTGTCCCTTGTTTTGAGTTTATTGCAAACGAGGCAACTGATTGTTCTACTCGAGAACAAGTTTCCATTTGTGTCAGATATCTGACCTCAGATATCTCGGGTGACATTCAGGATCAGTTTTTAGAATTCGTAGAAGCTAGAAAAACTACTGGTGAAGCGCTAGCACAGTTTTTTCTGAGTACCCTGGCATCGCCTGGAATTAACATTTAAAATTTGAGGGCCAAAGGATATGATGGTGCCGCGAATATGTCGGGGAAGCATCGCGGTGTTCAAACTCGTGTAGGTAAAGTTCCACGGGCTACGTATGTCCACTGTAAGGCACACAGTCTCAACTTGGCCATAGTCCATACATGTAAAGAGCCACTAGTACGGAACATTATGGACACAATCCAACACTTTTCATTTTGTTTTCAATGAGTCTGGAAAACGCATGGTTCATTTACGCGACGAGCTTGCTAATCATGACGAGGTAAGAGATATGGGAAGGAGGGCCAAGTTACAGACATTATGTGATACCCGGTGGGCCAGTAGATCAGATGCACTGTTTACGTTTCTCTCAGCTACCCTGTCGTCGTCAGAACGTTAGAAGAACTGGATACAGATGGCGATTCGATACAGACCTTCATTGTTAATCAGCGTGAGCTTTCCAAGTCTCAGCTGTCAGCTATTCAACAGAGTATTGTTTGGTCGGATACGTTTAGAAGGAACGGGCACGAGGACGTTTAAGTCAAATGCTCGTATTTTGGACAACCTTAACCAGGCCAATGGCTTTCTACAGAGGCTTGGAGGGAAATATAGAGGATTTATCAGAAGCAAAGGAGAAAATAGTCGAATGTATTAAATTTATTTTATCACAGACAAAAGTGCACTGAGCCTGCAGACTCATCGGTACATAGATGGAAAGTAGTACAGGGGTTTGTTTGTAATCCGTCAGCACACGACTCGGATGATGAGAAGAGGAGACAACGAGCGTATAACCAGGCAGAAAGGAAAGCTCGTCAATGAAGACGATACTCAGGAAGACGAAACTGGCCCTACATGCCACCAACTAAGCCCAATTAATTAAATCTTTACCTTATATGAATTATTCATTCTTAATCACGGATGCTGTTGCCAAAAGCATAGTAATTCCATTTCATATTAAGTGTATGAGATGTTGCTACGGCACTCTGGTAGCTTATCATTTTAAACTTAAGAACTATTTAGTGATGATAATCGTTTCCTAAGTAATTCACTGAATAAAATATCATCTGACCCTTTGAATCCCACCGGAAAAGAACTCAATAAGCTTTGTTTTCGTTCTAATCCATTAAAATTATTATACTGTATAACGCCACTTTGTATACACTTTCCATCTATAAAATATGATTCAACCAACTAAGCTCAGCAAGGAGGCTCCGGAGGCTATACAGACCAGTACAAATAGGCCGTCGTTGTGGGAAATTGGGTCATTGGAGGGCTGATTGTAAGGCGGTAATGGAGCCCATGGCTATTTCCAAGAATGTGCAGATAAATAGTTTCCCTTTATTTTATAATTTAGTTGAGAGTCAATCAGAGGGCCGTTTAATCAGAGGAGGGCCGTTTAATCAATAATGATATGACAGAAGATTCAAATGCAAATTTGGCATTGCCTGTAGGAAGGCTGAACAATTGTATCCAACATTGGAGGAACGCAAACGCTAATTCGCGCATTCTTATACGTTATACAAAATGAGTACAAGTTGCCATTTATGAATATTCCATGTAGCGTTAGCCGCGGCAATAGCGCAGTTGGTAGCGCGCCGGACTTCTAAACCAGGGGTCTAAATTCGCACGGGTTCGATCCCCGGCCGCGGCAATTATCCTTTCCGACATTTGTCTTCCACCAATGGGTAGATAATCATGAACCTATGTGGAATAGCAACTGGAGGCTAGGAAAGGGATGTGGTGGTAGTACTGGTGTGAGAAATACCAGGAATCCATCGTTAGGTGCTCCAGTCGTCGCGATATAACTGAGAGATTGTTGAAAGCGACGAAAAACCCCAATTCAAATCAAATCCATGTAGCGTTGAGTCAAAAAAATAATAAGCCTGCTTTAGATAATTCTGTTTTTGTGCATGAGGAAAAAGCAAAGTTATTGAAAAAATGCTATATTCAAGAAGAGCAATGCGCTCCTTTTATCGTAAATCCAACGACAGACGCTTTTGGTAAACCGGGAAAACCGAGGTTGGTATTAGATTGCAGGCACATCAATCCAGAATTATTTAGATTCAAATGTCATAATGAAGATCACGCAGTTGCTAGGCAGCTGTTTTAAGAAGCGGATTTTTTATTCACTTTTGATGAAAGGGAATCGTTTCACCACATAATTATATTTCCTGAGCACTGCTCGTACTTCGGCTTTGCATGGCATGCCGGAGAGCGAAAAGGGTATTACTGTAACACACTTTTAGCTTTTGGTATATCAACTGTAGGATGTATATTTACAAAAGTCATGCGCACAGTGGTCGAGAAGTGGAAAATACTGGGTTACAAGGTAGTAGTTTTTCTCGATGATGGAAAGGGTGGCGAAAAGGGTAACAAAAAAGCTAATGTTGCAGACGAAAAGTGTTGTAGGGAACCGAAACAGTATGCTAGATCGCTTGGCTTAGATTGGGATGCTGAAACGGGTACGAAAACGGTGTACAAGAAAGAATTACGAGAGCGCTAGAGCTGCTCGACATTTTATTGTATGCGTACAAAGTGGCAAGGTATGGATTTCGGTTCGACTGCTCGCCGCTACGGTCGGTCAACTGTTATCTATGCAGTGTGTCCTGGGTAATATGGTTCGTTTTCATTCACGATTTTTGTATAGCTGTTTAGCTGAAAGAACCAGTTGGCATTGGTCAGTCGTTTTGAATGAATTTGCTTTGCAAGACCTTTGTTTTGGAAGAAAAATCTTTCAGATATAAACTAATGTATGTTCATGGAGTCAGACATCATGTTTTGCGGCTCAGAGTGCACAAGCATTTATGTTGATGCAATCAGTACAGGCTATGGCAGTTTTATTGATGTCTTAGAAAGCAGTCAAATGTCTGGTACTTGGTCTGCAGCGGAAGCAGGTTCGAGTTCCATATGGAGAGAGTTGGAAGCTTTCTGCAGGTATATATGTAAATTTGAGGATGAGCTCAGAGGTAAACAGGTATGTGTCAAGTCCGACAGTAAAAACGCATGCAGTATTTTACATATTGGAAGTGGTGAGCGTGATTTGCAGAGACGTTACGCAAGATACTGGTGACACTTAACAAAATCGTCGACATTGTTAGCTTGTTTTTTTTCGATAAAATCCTTATTTTTCGTCGGAAATAAATGAAATATACGCTAAACTTTGCATCAAATAACATTTTACACTATTATTTGGAAAGATTCGTATTATGTTCAATGTGCATGGGTTATTTTGCCTAAACGTATAAAAATTAAGTAAAAGACGACGTGTCCCGCGTCGTCCCGCGTTACACCTTCCACTGGTCGAGGCCTTTCATTTTGCTGTCTTAAATACTTGGCCGTTAACACAATAATATTTTTTATATCTGGACGTAGTAATAATGTTTCTGGTTTCGTCAGTGTTAATTTTGAAAATGAATTTGGAAAAATGAAGATCGCAAGAATGATAGATTAAAAAGATAAGAGCTGCCCCACTTTAACGACGATGTAAGTGAAGTCGCGTTCTTGATTATACCGTTCTGTGTAAAGTTCACTGATCAAACTGATTTTTACATAAAAAATGCATTTTCTCTATAGATAAGTAAAATGTAAATAAAATTATTTTTTGAGGCGCCGTTAAGAAGCATAGCGAAAATACGAAAGTCACCAAAAATGTCCCACTGTCATTTTTTGACGTCGATAATTAAGAATTGCTAATTTCCACCTAAATAAATTTTATCTTTAACTTGTTGCATTGAATTAACATTTCTATAGAAAAATACATTTTCATTTCTGTTTACAACAATATCATTCTTTCGATTCTCGGCCTAATAGTAAAGATATTATTGATAAATACAAAAGTCACCCAAAAATGTCCCACCTACGTTATTTTCAGAACGGGCTGGTGATACAGCTGCATGATAAAAATCAATATTTTCATTTTTACTTTAAATTCTATTTCCCTCGATTATAATAATTATTATAATAATACGTGAATAAATTTAAATGCTCGAAATTTACGCATAATACAATATATATATAAAAGAAGACGAAGATTCAAACTTCAATCATTATGATATAAAAAAAAAAGCAAATTGACAAAAAAAAAAAAAAAATGAAAATAAAATAAATGAATGAATAAATAAAAAGAACGAATGATACTGTCATTAACTGATCTGTTTGAGAACATCCTTAACACAAACATTTTGTCAAACTGAATAAAACAGAACTAAAATATCAAATTCTATTCAAAGTAAGATTTCTACAGTGGTAAGATCAGGTTCAGATAAATGCGATTTTTTCGGAATCATTTTTTACATCTTAATTGAAAGTCCTTGATTTAAATAACTAGTTCTAGTCAATATTCTGAAAATGCATATTACTTGTAAATCAAAATCTTATTTTTGAACACACAGAAATATTTGATATTGCAAGTATATCTTTACTTTGAATGAGTATATAAAAATTACACCGAATCAATCCTACTCTGCGTTATATCATTGTATCTGCGCCCGAATCTTTGGAAATTCGTGTCCATTTTGTTTCATAAAGAATTACAAACATTTTGTATTTATATCTTGGTAAAGATAAACAGCGTTTTAATAAGAGAAATATATCGTTTGCAAATGTTGGTGTGAAGATAGTTTAGTTAAAACGCAACGTTATATATACGCCGACGTCGAAACAATCTGTAACGCAAAGGGTCACCAGTATCTTGCGTAACGTCAGACGATCGCTTTATGATTAGAGAAAGTATGTAGTCAGAATGATATTGATCTTAGGTCAGTTTGGATTCCTAGGGAAATGAACAGGAAGGCGCACACATTAAGTCGAACCTTCGATAGCGATACATGTAACTGGTCAATCTGTAATGAGGTTTACTCAAAGGTAAGCGAGAGATGGGGTCTATTTACATTTGATAGGTTTGCCCATGACAAATGCAAAATGTACCAGGTTTAATTCTATATTTTGGTGTCCTGGCACATCGAGTTTAACTTTGACTGGTCCGGCGAAAACAACTGGGTTGTACCACTACCACTACTGATAGCAAAGTGTATACGAAAAATTCAAACAGAAAAATGCAAATGTGCACTTGCTGTTCCTGAGTAGTATTTTTTCACGGGCGGCCTTCAACGTTTGATCTCATGGCTGTATTTTTTTGTTTTTGTTTTGATTATGTTGTTCTTGTATCATTCAGGCCTAAGTTTGAAACAGAGCATCAATGATGAAATTGAGAGAGCCTGTGTAAATAGGGATCATGTCGAAGGTTTGGCTTAGAGGATGGCCGGCTATTAGGTTGACTCTAGAGCTGACAGTACAGTGTGTAAATACTACAGTTATTTCAAAAGGTGGGAAAACTTTGTCGTTACCAAGGGAAGATTAGCTATTCCAGCCTCTCCAGTCTTAGTGGCTCTTTACATAACGGAGCTAATGAGTGCAAGGTGTTCTTATAGTGTCATTTCATCTTTTAGAGTCGGCTAAGCGTACATTGTCAAAACCAGTACTAAAGAATGGGCCTGTCCGGAAAGAACTAATTTGTTGAATTGTGTAACAAATACGGTGATTCAAGTGACATTTTGATAATAAGAGATCTGTATTATTTCATTAGAATTTGCAGCTTTTCTAAGGTATGACCAGATTAAAAACCTGCGACGTAACGATATTTACATGTTTAATCGGCATTTTTCATTAAGGATACGCAACAGATCGTTACATTCAGGGTCACTAAATGGCAATTTCAATGGGAAGTACGGCTGCTTGCCCTTACTGAATTCTATTCCCGTGGTCATCCACATAAGGGCAAAATAAGAGAAGTAGTTGTAATATATTAATAATGATGTTATTAATAATAATATATATATTGATTTCTATCATACAGCTGTATCACCAGCCCGTTCTTTGTTCATGTCCTATAACGCCTCGTCAAAGTGCAGCATAAATATGGTGTTGTTTGTTGTTTAATGAAGTATAGAGAAGACTGGAACTATATTACGCAAATTAATTTAGGTCTTAAATGCGAGTACTTTCTTTAAGATCTGTTAGTGGATTATTTTTACAGCATAAAATTTAGAAAAAAAACTTTATAACCTGCACATAAAAAAGCGGAAAATATTTGTAATTCTGTAGAGTTCATGTACTATAGTTGAATCGGCATGTCTATACACAACAAACTCATTGGAATGCATATACATGTAATTAATCCCTTGCGACATATTCGAAAGCAACGTAATTAACGATCGCTCGACTCCTTAATAATTGCCCACCTGAGAATTCCACTGGCTCTGCCATTGCAATTAATAAACCGTGTTACATTAATTGTTGAGTGTTTCTGGTATCATATCTAGATGGTATACAATGTTCATCGCATTTTAAAGCAAATTACACCAGTATTCATGACAATTATCTTTCCGGCTGACATTACAGAACTTTGTCGCCTGTCTTAAATACAGCAGATTTATCAAACCCCGTCTATTCAAAATCAAAGCAATGTACTGGACGACAAATGAAAACGAATTCAAAGGAAAACATTTGGAGGTGATACTCTCATTAGCTTTCTTTGTAAAGAACAAATCAATCTCTCTTTTGGATGACCCTCGTTAATTTGCTTAATGGTACAAGCACTGCAAATTGTCCCTATTGGGGGAGTAATTATGTTTATCAATCTTGCGTGGAGTTCTATTGTATAGTACCTAAGATCAAAGACAGTATTTTATCTATAATGCATTATGTTGAAGATATTTCAGTACCATGAATCTTGAGCACAGCGTACAGCATAAAAATTTAATGCAGGCAACGAGAGAGTTCATCTTTGGAATGTTACATATTTGAATTCATAAACACTCCAACTCAAAATCTTGTCTGGTACAATTTAATTTCGGCTTATTGTAAAAAAGTATGTTATGGCCCTGTCACACCTCAACGTTATAGCCATCGTTTGCCTAACACATTTTAAAAAAAAACTAAGTCTTTGAAACATCGGCATACGCTGACGTTCATATTCGTTTTGCCAATTCACGACAGGCTTGTAGCGTGATCGTAGCGAGTCTGTGCGTGTGAGAAACGCATGAGTAACGTGCCCAGAACTTGTTGATAGCGTATGCTAGCGTATTCAAACGTTCTTGGGCGTGTGTCCAACGTTATCGTAACGTCATCTGAACGTACTTAACTTGTTTGTAACGCGCTGCTCACGTGTTTTATAATGTCACTAGCTATTTATATTGCTTGATAAAAGGGGGGTCTGATAAACTTGTTGATGTCAGATCACTTGGTCACGTGACAGCTTTATCATGTCACTTGGTCCCGTGACTTTCCGGATCTTTTTTTGCGACTGTGTGGTCTGAAAAAGATTCCTTTCTTAAACATGATTTCCTTTTACATTTGCATGTCGATTTCTCAGTATTAAGAATATTTCTCTTGATTCACATATTTTAAAAAATCGAATTGCGACAACATCGATGATGTAATACATGACTGATGACGTAATTTATAGAATCATGCCGAAACTTAACTTCGAAAAGAGTTATTTTTTTTAAACATTTATTTGGACGGATTCAACGCAGGTTATATTTGATCGAGGAGGATTCCTGAGATAGAGGAAGTAGCTTTGCCGCCTGGTCTTAAGGTATGGAACCCGAAATAGTTACCCAACATTTTGAAACTCATGATCTTTCACAATGTTGACCAAGGTTTCCTAATGAAAATCATTAGGAAACCTTGGTTTACACAGTTAAAGTTCATAACTTCTGAAAAGTTGCAGAACTTTTACGGGTCCACTACCTTAATCTATGTCCGGTCTGTAATTAATTACAGGGAAGGCATTCATTTGAGGTTTGTTTTTTTTTAAGCTGCATGACAGCAAAATTTGAGGAGACAAAAAAATTATCGGTTGATTGGCGATCATCTAGAAAATCACCAGGGGCCTGTTTCATCAAGCTGTTTAGGACGTATTTTTGTCTTAAAAACGTCCTAGGACATTTTTAAGACACAAATCGGGTTTCATCAAACTCGAGAGATTTAGGAAGTTCCTAAATTTTGTCCCAAACGTAGGACACCGATTTTGGCGTCCTACGTGAAACTTTTGTCTTAAATATTGTATCTTAAGAAGATATGGCTGTTGTTTTCAAAACTGTAGATGAAGAATTAGACAAAGATGATTACGTGAGACTAAAAGGAACTAGAATATTATGGCCAGATGGGGATGGGAAGCCTAATGATGTTCTTTTTGCGATCCAAAAGTTGCTAGGGCAGTCTGAATGCGTAGTAGTATCGACATTGCAATGATTGGCACAAGTATGCAATTGGAGCACCGAGCAAATGTGTAGAGACAGGACAGAACGCAGAGTGACGATGCTCTCTTTTAGTATGTACAAAATTGTTCACGTTGAGGGCGATGTAATAAGTCCGTAGTAAAAGCATCCCGAGATCGCTTTTGCAACCGGCATGAGATTTTCCAACTATAAAACGAGACGCTCTTTGGAGCGAAACAATAACTTGGTTACGTCGATAAATTTATTCTATTGTGATATAGAAAATAAGCATAGCAAATAAACACGAGTACAAACCTCGACTATTAAGTACTCGAAAGAGGACCAAAACTCTTGACATAATGTATAAGAAAACACAGTCAGGTTTACCCTAATTTTAGTAGAATTTGCCTTTATCATGTGTGACAAGTTTCAGCTGATAGCCTTGAGAAAAACAAAAAAATCAAAGCTGGCGCTCGACAACGACGATGACGTAAACGACACGGAGGTTGTATCATTACCTCGAGTTTTTTCTCTGAAAACAGTCGAGCTTAAGATGTAAAAAAGGAACGAAATTTGACCTTCTTCTCCTTCTTACTAGAGGCCAATGAAAGCCTGGGACTCTATACTGGCTTCCTATGGCATTACAAGTCTTTATTAGATTCAATCTTATGTTATTTGAAAGTAATTCAGGAAAACCCATCCCGATAAAGGCAGTCAAAGGTAAGGGGATGGGAAAATGTTAGCATATTTTCACAAGACCTTTTCCCCTGTGGCCCTTGAAGGACACTACTCAAAAGGAGTGATCCATAAGTTAGTAAAATCATTCTATGAGAGCTCGAAGCAAATCGGATGAAATTTTTTAATGTATCGCGAAAAAGATATTTTAACTTCTGTAAGCCCGTGATACTTCACGGACACGAGTTTTTTAAAGGAACGATCATAGTGCTAAGTTAACATCATGTATTTTTCTAAAGCAAATCGGATGACAAATGTGGAGACTATCATGATAATTATGGTTATTTTTTATCAAATTTCCATAAGCCCATATTTCCGCTATACTTGACGGACCTGACCTATTTTTTTCAGGAACCATCCCGATGATGATACAATTGTATCGTTATAGTTTGAAGCAAATCGAATGCACATTGTGGACTCTATCGCGATATCATTCATCATTGTTTTGAGAAGTGCCTTACAAATGGCTGATTTTCATATACTGGTCTTTTTTCCGTCCGATGTCATTTTGCCTTTGATGACGCGGCTATATTTCGGTTTTGCTGAACATCGTCTTTTTATAAATGACTGTGTGAAATAACAGACATTTTGTTTATCTTAGCCAATTGAAAGTACTGAATTTTTTACAGCGTTATCAAAACAACGTGCATGTTGAAAATGGGTATATTTTCTTTCTCGTTTGCATTAAAGAGGTGGACCGTTGATTATTTTGATGGGTAGAACGGATTACGTGATTTGAAACGTACAGCTTGTGAATGTAAATTATCAGAAACTAGAAGAGAAATATAGAAGAAGAAATATGGAATGATTTATTTTTGTAAAAGTTAAATTTTATCGATGAAAATTACAGGAAGTTACATGAAACATTGTCGAAAAAATGTGTCGAATAAAGCGTTAAAGTGATGATTTATGACGAATGAAATCATGAAATTCGAACTACATTAGTACCGGAATTCAATATAATGAGATATACAAGTAACAAAAGGAATTCTGTAATAACGAAAACGTTGAGGCACAATTAACCGATCTAAAACCTGTTTTCTGGTGAAGACAGTAAGTGAACTCTTTTTTCCCAAACCTTATTATGAAATACATGTTGTTGTTTTTTTCTCAGTTCAGCCTCTTTTCTTTTAATAAGTCGTGACTTTGATAGAGTTGACTTCGCAACTTCGCCTCTTTAACGCTTCTAAGCGATGATGGGATCGTATACTTTTTGTCGACCTTTTCAATGTACACCTAAAGTATCTCTCCGGTTCGATTATCTTTGATAGTTTTCTTCTTACCGATATTTCACATATGAAGGTAAATCAATCTACATGGCTATAATTAGCTTACACGTGATTTTATCACGTGCGTTTTGGGGCTTTTTAATCGAGCATAGTTAAATTAGGACAAAGTTTGGTGAAACACAAATGAACGTCCTAGGAACTTTTTAGGACGTTTTGATGAAACTGACTTACGAACATCCTAGGATGTGTCCTACGCCATATTTAAGACATGTCCCAGGACACTTTTTGATGAAACAGGCCCCAGATTTACATCTTCATAATCATTAATGTATGTAAGCATTGCTTAAGTGTTCTATTGTAATTAGATAAGATTAGATTAGACTACACCAACTGATATCATTTCTATTGTCTTTTTTGCCGTAAGCGATCACTCCACCTCATCTAACCATTCACGCTTATAATGAGCAGTCGATGTGGTAAATCAGGATTAGATTAAATTTTCGCATTTAAATGTTGAATAAATCTCAACAAAGATGGTAACAGGATGAAAAGAATTGATGATTGGTTACTCTAGATGGAAAGTATATCGGGCTCGGCTGCGGAATTTATCCGGTTCGCATTCGGCTCACCAGATTAATTCCTACGTCTTTAAATTGATTCTTTTAATATGTAAAGGCAACCGGCCACTAAACATATATAAATTCAGCGTACATTTGTTTATATTAAAGAAAAAAGGGAAAGGCGGAGAGCAAAAGATACACTGGCACCTTTACAATTACATATTAAATCAAAGCGCTGAAAGCACTGGATGTTGACGTTTCTGGTGGCATTGTGGTGAAAATAAAACGAAACGATGAAGAAAAATATTTATGTATATATAATAAATGTAAAATGTTTCGACCCAATTTTGACAAGTTTCAATTTTGATGCAAACTTTATAGAAATTATATTGTGTGCGTGCGTGTTTATTAGTCCCCCACCGGTTACCGGTTGGGGGACTATAGGTTTGCTCGATTCCGTCTGTCTGTCCGTCCGTCCGTCCGTCCGTCTGTCTGTCCGTCTATCAGTCACACTTTGTCCGGGCTATATCTTCTAAACCTTATGTACTAGCAACTTCAAACTTGGTACACTTGTAGATCTCATTGAGGAATAGTGTCATGTTCAAGAACCGTTCCTCTGCCACGCCCACTTTTTGAGTTATTGCCCTTTGTTGTTTTTACCCTTACATATTTGTCCGGAACATATCCTAAATTATGTGTGCTAGCAGCTTAAAACTTGTTACACTTATAGATCTCATTGAGGAAAAGTATCATGTTTAAGATCCATAACTCTGCCACACCCAGTTTTTGAGTTATTGCCCTTTGTTGTTTTTAGCCTACATTCTTGTCCGGATCATATCTCCTAAATTATAAGTGCTTGCAACTTCAAGCTTGGTACACTTATAAATCTTATTGAGGACAAGTGTCATGTTTAAGAACTGTTATTCTGCCACGCCCACTTTTTGAGTTATTGCCCTTTGTTGTTTTTAGCCTTACATTCTTGTCCGGATCTTATCTCCTAAATCATAAGTGCTAGCAACTTCAAACTTTGTACAATGATAGATCTTATCGAGGAGAAGTGTCGTGTACAAGAACTGTTACTCTGCCATGTCCACTTTTTGAGTTATTGCCCTTTGTTGTTTTTAGTCTTACATTCTTGTCCGGAACATATCTCCTAAACTATGTGTGCTAGCAACTTCAAACTTTGTACACGTATAGATCTCATTGAGGACAAGAGTCATGAAGAACTGTTACTCTGCCACACCCACTTTTTGAGTAATTGCCCTTTGTTGTTTTAACATTTACATTTTTATCCGGAACATATCTTCTAAACTACAAGTGCTAGAAACTTCAAACTTGCTACACTTATAGATATCATTGAGGACAAGTGTCATGTACAAGATCTGACACTCTGCCATGTCCACTTTTTGAGTTATTGCCCTTTGTTGTTTCTATCCTTACATTTTTTCCCGTACTTATCTCCTACACCATAAGCCCTAGCAATTTCAAACTTTGAGAACTGGTAGATCTCATTGAGAAGAAGTGTAATGCACAAGAACTGTTACATCCACTTTTTTAGTTATTGTCCGTTGTTGTTTTTTATCCTGACATTTTTGTCCGGATCATATCTCCTGAGCCATCAGTGCTAGCAACATCAAAATTGATACACTTATAGATCTCATTGAGGACAAGTGGCATGTACAAGAATCATTCTTCTCCGCCCACTTTTGGAGTTTTTGCCATTGGTTGTTTTTACTCTTATGTTTTTGTTTGGGACATTTTGTTCAAAACATAATGTGCTAGCAACTTCAAATTTTGTATACAGTTATAGATCTAGTAAGTAGGAGATATATTATAAGAAATGAGTTTTTGTTATCCGGTGGGGGACTCCTGTATTGCATCGCAATACGACATGCACTTGTTCAGTTAAGCCTTTGTTTACGGTTCAAAAAAAGATAAGAATTGAATATGGCATTAACAACTTTTTTTTGTTTAAGAAATATGTAGGACCCGTCATGCAAAAAAGGAGCACACATGATAATTAGGGGCATCCTACTTGCTTTCATTCGCTTGAGGTGTGTATTTTATATTTAGTCTAAAATGACTCTAGGTTTAAAAGTAACTTAGAATAGAATGTGGTTATGAGAATCAATGCTAGATTAGTAACGCACATCCACAAATAGCACCAGAACTATATTGATAATTAATAATGAATCTCGCATGTACAGCTGCTGTTTCAGGGTTAATGATAATCATTCAAATTCTATATCTCAAAAACGTAGGCCTACAATTCTTTTTCTAAATGTAGTGTATGTATTGCAAAATACTGTTTTGCTTGTGTTGATTCTTTTCAAATTTTCACGAAGTTTGGTTAGAAATATCATAAACCCTTCATGGGGAAATAAATCTTTGACTCAAAGATCACAAATAATTATTAAAAAAGAATAATATTAAGCGGCATTTTTCTTCTTCTCTAACGAACATACCTCTGAATATAGATTTAAAGAAGTAAGGGTATATAGCACCGTAATGCAAATGTGACATCTGCTTCTATTTGTCTCGCTCCACTCGCAGATTATATTACCTTATTACATTGCAGATTGCAGTAATGTTTATATACTACCTGTTGTCTCTCAGACAGCGAGCTGCCAGTTCAGCCACCTAGTTTTCATCCTTACACCACGGGAAAACCCAAAGGACAAATCACCGCCTTGTCTATAAATAACATTCTTGGACGAAAGAAAATAAAAAGGCGTTGGGGTTGGCAACTGATTTCGCATTTAAGAGGACTCTTTGAATAATCATCAAATTGTATAAAATTCTTGTATAATGCCATTTGAAAAATGCACAGTTGTATTGCGGGGGTTAGTCTTGCAAAAAAAGAAAGTTGCACCCAAATTGGTACTACTTTTTTGAAAAGCTATTAACAGCTGACAGGACTGTTCTCACGTATTAACACTGGTGGACGTAGAAACGTCCCCAAAATCATGTTGATAACAATATTGTTTGATCAAAGAATTGATTAAAGAAAGCTTCTTGGACTTTTTACTCTAAAATAAATGCGAAGGAGAAAAACTACTTGTCACAATAAATTTCTTTCTACCACAAAATTTTATACCAAATAGGAAGGCTATCCTTCAAAATTTTACCCACTTTTGATTCCCGTTTACAACCTCGTTCAATCTTAATAAGTCAAAGAGAATAGAAGAACAAGCACTTGTAAATGTTCACTAGGTACAAAGAAGTACTTGTCTTTTTGGTGTATTGATAATGATCAAACAATCGAATATTCTATTGTACTTAAAAATGATGTAACAATCCGTGACCTCATTCATTTGTACATTTTTGAATATATAAACAAAAATTGAAATTTATACGGAAGTGCGTGACGTTTCCATCTTTTGCAGCCATGTGCGATGTGTGAGTATTGAGAAGCCAACACAGCAACACAGTGCAATCAGAATATTCTTTGGTCCTCTTGGCCGCCGTCATAGCGCAGTTGTTAGCGCATGGGACGGTCAATCTAGAGGTCCCGGGTTCGATCTCCGACAGCGGCACTCATCCTTTCCGACTTTTTGAAACGGAATTAATGAAAGTACTGGTGAGAGAATTACCAGAAATCCATTGATACATGCTCAAGCTGTCGCAATATAAGCTATCTCGAGTCAGTACTACATACAGCGTGCATAGCGAATATTTTTGTCAGACTGCAGATGCATTGCCTACGAATATGGGAAATGTCACACACATGCTCACTTACCTTAGTACAGTTGTCAGCTTTCGGTTCTAAATCAGATTTCCCTATATTCAGCTGTGCCAAGAAGCACGGCTCTAATAGAGTGATGCAAGTTTGATTGAATCTGGCTTGTCTATGCTTTAAGAGATCTCCATTCACAGCAAAGGCCGCCATATCGAGAGCAAATTTTCGATCGGGAGCAAATCCAACTATCCACCCCACTACCTTTAATTATGAAAATAGGTTAAGTAATGTATGTTGGTATATATATTATTGCTTGTGAAATGAAAAATGATGAAATATTCATTTTCAATAAAAAGTACTGCTTATTATAAAACCTACCAGTAGATACAAAGATAAATGTAAATGTCATATCTCTAAGATCACTTATTTCAGAATTAATAACGTTGGGCATATCTTTTGAATGGTAAAAGACGCTGTTTTATATCTGTTTTATGAGGTTATTGCTTGCGACAGCTAAATGTCACCGATGCAAGGTTTGTTACAACCTGTTTTGTAATATCTTTTTCTAAATTGGCTTATAGGGCATTATTACAATTTGGGTCGGCCGTTTTGAACAACCAGGTTAATGAAAAATACCCGAATTGTGATATATATAATGCTTATTTTACAATTTTAGTACATTTTTTATCCATTATAGACAATTATTACACTTAGATTTAGTTGAGAATTGCATTGAGAACGGTATGGTTAGTATTTTCAATACAAATTTAAGAATGAATTACATTTCTAGTAATTGTTCCGAAATGGGCTGTAAAGGTCGATCCGAATTTTCATTACTTTTTTCATAAAAAGTGCAGATTTACTACTAAACGTGTGTCTTTGAAATATTTGTATCAAATCAAATTATCATTATTATTTTCAAGACGTTGTATGTGTATATTAATTGTATTCTAATCAGAATGTATTGTTCTGTTTTTCTTCGTCAACTAAACATTTCATCGTGATTAGGCTAGTTGTTACAAAAAGACCATAAGTGTCTTCCCTCATTGCCCTGTTGAAATAGTTGTTTCTTTGCCGTTTGGTATGGATTAATTACAATTCGGGTATTCGGGTATTTGTAACTTTGTAATGTTTTCTCAGACCGTGAATGTACTAGTTATATTTCAATTATTACTAATAAGTAGGCTGTCGACTATATTACTTGTCTAAAATGAACTGGCACTCATTAACATCCGCCAGTGCTCGAGTATTCCCGCATCATAATTCAATTTCATTTCAAGGTTTTATTTGTATTACTTCACATTAACTAAAAGAGTCGCAGAAGTACAGTGGGTAAAGACGCCGCCTCGATATGCGGTGAGGAAAGCACGTTTTGTATTTTAAATGGGGACTAACGTTTAATTATAATTGGGGTGTTTGTAACAAACGCCTAACGGCCTATCCAAATTCTAATTTACTACTCTAAGTTTGCCAAGCATCAAAACTTTTTTAAACTATAATTTCGGGAAGTATGAAATTTGTTATAAGAATGTTGGAAAATGGTCGATTGTTATCAGTTTATCAAATTTTAATAAGAAAATAAAGCTTTAAAATGACAAGAAGACTTTAGATATACCAAACAGGGAGACCATAGAAATTGGTCTGTTTTCTTGAAAATTGAAAAAATCGAATTTGACCAAAAAAGGAGTTCTTCCAATTGGATTTCGTTCAATAACGAGTATGAGAGCAGGCACTGTCAATAACAGCTTGACAGCGCCTCTAAATACCCCTGATTAAGTTCTGGACTACTCTTTGGGGAATAACAAACCACTCTTCTCTTAGGATCTGGCCCTGGAGTATCCTTGGCCGGACCTGGCGAGCCAAAACTCGGACCTGTAGCTAATTCCACATATGCTCTATCGGATTTTAGTCCGTAGAGCGAGCTGGCCTGTCCAGACGTGGAATGCCCTCTTCTTGGCGATACCCTTTGACTATACGGGCCGTGTGTGGACGGGAATTATCGCCCATTAGAATGAATCCATCCCCAATAGCACCAGCCTAAAATCTTACGTGGGTATTGAAGGTTTTATCATTGTACCTAAGAGCTCTCAGAGTACATCATTATAAAATAGCAAGATCAGTCCGCCCATCCCAGCTGATGCCACTCAAAACCATGAAGGACCCACCCCAATAACGATCGTGCTCAGCATTGTTTGCTGCATGAAACCTTTTCCCCGGCCTTCTCTTCACCCTAGCCCGCCTATCAGTGTGGTACAGGCAATAACTGGACTCATCCGTGAATAGCACGGGGCGCCAGCATCTTATGCTCCAGCCAACGTGGTCCAATGCCCATGTTAACTGACGCCGACAAGGAACTCAGGACAGTGGAATACCAATACATGGTCTTCTTGATCTCAGGTTATGCTCATGCAGCCGTGTTCGTATGGTTGAGTCGAAACTCGCACTACCGAAGCGTTTTGAAGGTCGGAATGTAGCTGCGTTGCCGTAGCAAAACTTTTCCTTCGGGCTGAATTACCAAAAACGGTCTTCTGCGACGGAGGTAGATCTACTCCTACCTCCACCATGTCTCCTTAGAGGTGCACCATACTGTTGCTATCGTTCATCACGGTGGGAAGCCCCTTGGCTACCTGACCTACAGCACGCCACAATTGTTCGACAGATTAATGTCGTCTGACATTTGTATTAGCCATGAGTAACGACCTAAAATTCAACAAAGTACTGAAAAACAGAAACTAAGCATTTTCACGAAACCTGAACATGTAGAAAATGAGAAAGGACAGATAAGAGACCGGAGTTCCTGATTTTCCACGAGTCTAGCGAGAAAATTGCGTCTCAAATTTGAACATTAGATATCTTGTCAAAACATTATTGTACAATTTTAAACAAGAACACGAATGTATTTTTGTTGTTGTTGTTGTTGATGATTTTAATCAGCTCCTGTAGGACAGCGAAAAAGCTTGGAGCTTAACAAATATTGAGTAGAATAATATCCTCCAACATATTACTAATTGTTAAGTTACATATTGTGACAAAACGGTAGGACAGCGAAAAAAGTTTGGTGCTTAGCAAACTTTGAGTAGTATAATAACCTCCAACATATTACTAATTGTTCAGTAACATATTATTACAAAACGGGTTGTTTTACATAGCGTGTTGTAACAAAGATCAATGACATCTGGGTCAAATGTCAAACACAATATTGGTATTAGCAATTTGGAATAGTAAGGGATTGCATCTTTGTATTTCACATGATTATTGCGTGTTGCAAGACCGTTCTGTTGTTACCGAAAGCAAGGCCAAGGTCAATTTCATTCCTTGTGTCAAATCTAGTTAAAATTAAATTTTTACAATGGCCATGATTTGGAAAAGCTAGTGATGATGTCTTCATATTTCATAAATAGAGAATAATATGTTAGTGTCTTCAAATATCAATGTTATCTGGTCGAGATCGGGAGAATTTATCAGGACGAGGGTTTGCCGAGTCATGATTATTTCTCGCTGCCGAGACCAGATAACATTGATATTTTCAAGACACTTACATGATATTTTATTTATCATGCAACCTTTTTTCTCACTTAATTATAAAAAAAGAAATTCATGTGAAGGTGTGTGCAAATTGTTTCTAAATGGACTGGCTGATATCATGTTATGTCATCAGAGAGGTCATATCAGCTCAATACAGGCTTCATGATTAAAAAGATATTCTGCTCCTACGAGTTTTGCTCAAGAAAGCTTTTCTAATGATATAACCTTTCCGTCTTTCACGGCAGGACTTTCATAACTCGCACCGCCCACAAGTCCTACAGGCCAGACAGATACCTTCTGAGTGTAACGCATCTGAAATTAACATCAATGATGAAGTGAAATAAATTACATACTAATTACACATTAATTATTTTAAATATTAAAATATTGACGTTCGTCTTTTCCAAGCGACGGTCTTGGACAAACTGAGTTAACAGGTACCATGCTAGTCCAAACTCAGAGCGAAAACCAATTCTTCTTCAACCATACTTTTGCTGGATAGGTATGACTAATTATTAAATTTTCGCTTAATCACTCATTTGCAGAAAAAAGAAAACTTAAAAAAAAACGATACGCACCTATGAACACGAAATGGTATTTTCTTCTAAACAAGCTTAAATGTGAGCTTGCATACAAACTTTAATTCCTAAACTTGGGGGAATTCATTTCGATTTCGAAAACAAATATAAGCTAAATAATATTTATTTGTACTTCATAGTAAAAAGAATTATTGTTTCTACAATAAGCAACACCTAGAAAATATTGAACGGGAGTTTTTCACTCCTTTTAGGTCATACGTGCATCATATAAGTCTTTTTAAACTATGACTTACTTCGTGGGATTAAAAAAGATCTTTGAATATGTCTTATTGTATTGAATATGCAAATAGCCTAATGGCGTATCGCAACGTTATTTTGTTATCGCGAAAAATGTCGTCATAATAGCTGTGATGTCGTCATTTTAAAAAAGGCGTTTAAAGTTCCGCTAAAAATTTTAATCATTGAGTTTCCTTGATTTACCGTAGAATTCGTGTCATATTATTAATATAAAAGATCAAATTTGTGTTAATAAAATACCAAATTAATTTAACCCGTCATCAAAAACAGATAAATCTCGACAAAGCCTTTTTTTCTGTTCATAGATATTTCATTTGATTTTTTTTTTATTTCAAGACAACTCATTCATCATCCTCTATTTATGAACAGATAACCCCTTAACATAAACTACCTCTTTAAAAATTAGTACATCGTATGTATTGTCGTCATCTGCAAAATACACTACGTTAGATCCATTTGAGTTCTTTTCAATCCAATCCAGTCCAGCCTTTCTTTGCCGAAACCCTTTCGGCATTCCACTTTTATGACAAACATCTTTACACACTGAATTAGTCATACTAATAGTCCAGTCAAATTATGGTAGGACCCAAAACAAATTACAACAAAAACAATGTGTTTTTTGACATCCATAAACATGCCCATTTAACATATATAAAGTAGGACAAAATCGAAAGATACGTATTTTGATTTTTTTCGTGATTTTTTATCATAGATTTCTCCCAACTAGACCTGTAAAGACTTTTTGACAGAAAACATGTTTTTAATTCTAAATTAGCAGTTGTTGGTATATCTAAAGCCATGTAGTTGATTGTTATAAGTCATTGGCTGATTGAAAATAGGATATTCTTTGTTATTTGGTCAGTTTTAGAGATAATTTGCTTAACATCTTACCCCACCCACTCACTTTAACATTGAAAAGAAGTAGAAAATGGTCGCTTTGGCAAAAAAGTCGTGTTGGCTTCAAGAAATAGGTCTGAAACATTTTTAACAGTCCAAAGTCTTTTCAATGTCCTAGTTAAAGTAGATTTGAACCTTTTTAGCCCCCCCCCCCCCCTTCCTCCCTCATGTACAAACTTTTAGGTGAGCAAGTGTAACTCAAAATAGTTGTAGATATAATCGCCAGTCTTATTTAGCCCATCAAAAAAGAAATCTTTCCAAAATTTAGATTTGATTTTATCTAAACTTTTAGATATAGACTTGGGTTGAAATGTTCTCTAGAATATTTAAAGAAATGACAAGAATGACGTATTTCATGAGTCGTCCGTCTGTTGTACATAAGAGTTTAATTGCACTTTGAAAATATACCAAGAGCCATGGATTTGTCTTATTGCCTCATCCTATTATGGAATTGGAGCTATACAAAGCACAAAGACATTAATGTATATGAAGTTTGGTGGTGGTGGTCCGGGGGGGGGGGGTAACTTTATGATTAAAAAAATCAGTTTTCACACCAAAAAGAGCCTGGTAGGGATAATGCTAGTATTATGTGAAAAAATGTTGCAAGAACACACTAGTTTGACCTTACGTTTAAAACATTTTTACAATTGCTAGATTTAATATGCGGAAACTTTAGGTCTGAATATTTTGGATGAGATATTTTTTTTAAAAAAAATAATAGTTCTTTAGGTCCGTGAAGTTGGCAGCCTAGCAGCCTAGCAGAGTGAAGTTGGCAGCCTAGCAGCCTAGCAGACAGAAATTTTTTTTTATCAAAATTATTGATATCTAACACTAGAATTAAACACTAGAAGTCACTTCAAACCGTAAACACTAAAATTCTAGTGAATGTAGATTTGTTCCGGATATCTCACGTTATTCGCCTTTTCCGACCAAAATTTCCCGAAAATTGTTCGCAACATATCAATCTCGCCCTAACAAATATGAGAACTTTAATCTTTTGATAAAAAAAAACCGATAGTGGTCATTTTAGTATGCTACGCTGCTACACTGCTGGAAATGTGAAGTTGGCAGTATCGCAGCCTAGCAGCCTAGCAGAGTGAAGTTGGCAGCCTAGCAGCCTAGTCCCTAGCAGACTGAATTGTTTTTATCAAAATTATTGATATCTAACACTTGTATTAAACACTAGAAGTCACTTCAAAAAGTAAACACTGAAATTCTAGTGAATGTAGATTTGTTCCGGATATCTCACGTTATTCAACTTTTCCGACCAAAATGTCCCGAAAATTGCCCGCAACAAATCAATCTCGCCCTTACAAACATGAGAACTTTAATCTTTTGATAAAAAAAACGATAGTGGTCATTTTAGTATGCTACGCTGCTACACTGCTGGAAATGTGAAGTTGGCAGTCTGGCAGCCTAGCAGCCTAGCAGAGTGAAGTTGGCAGCCTAGCAGCCTAGCAGACTGAATTTTTTTTAATCAAAATTATTGATATCTAACACTAGTATTAAACACTAGAAGTCACTTCAAACCGTAAACTCTGAAATTCTTGTGAATGTAGATTTGTTCCGGATATCTCACATTATTCAACTTTTCCGACCAAAATGTCCCGAAAAATGCCCGCAAAATATCAATCTCGCCCTAACAAATATGAGAACTTTAATCTGTTGATGAAAAAACGATAGTGTTCATTTTAGTATGCTACGCTGCTACACTGCTGGAAATGTGAAGTTGGCAGTCTGGCAGCCTAGCAGCCTAGCAGAGTGAAGTTGGCAGCCTAGCAGCCTAACAGCATAGCAGACTAAAAAAATTTTTATCAAAATATTTGATATCTGACACTAGTATTTAACTCTAGAAGTCACTTCAAACCGTAAACACTGAAATTCTAGTGAATGTAGATTTGTTCCGGATATATCACGTTATTCAACTTTTCCGACCAAAATGTCCCGAAAATTGCCCGCAACAAATCAATCTCGCCCTTACAAACATGAGAACTTTAATCTTTTGATAAAAAAAAACCGATAGTGGTAATTTTAGAATGCTACGCTGCGACACTGCTGGAAATGTGAAGTTGGCAGTCTGGCAGCCTAGCAGCCTAGCAGAGTGAAGTTGGCAGCCTAGCAGCCTAGCAGACTGAAATTTTTTTATCAAAATAGTTGATATCTGACACTAGTATTAAACAAAGAAGTCACTTCAAACCGTAAACACTGAAATTCTAGTGAATGTAGATTTGTTCCGGACACATCACGTTACTCAACTTTTCCGACCAAAATGTCCCGAAAAATGCCCGCAACATATCAATCTCGCCCTAACAAATATGAGAACTTTAATCTTTTGAAAAAAAACCGATAGTGGTAATTTTAGAATGCTACGCTGCTAGACTGCTGGAAATGTGAAGTTGGCAGTCTGGCAGCCTAGCAGCCTAGCAGAGTGAAGTTGGCAGCCTAGCAGCCTAGCAGACTGAAATTTTTTTATCAAAACAATTGATATCTTACACTAGTATTAAACACCAGAAGTCACTTCAAACCGTAAACACTAAAATTCTAGTGAATGTAGATTTGTTCCGGATATCTCACGTTTTTCAACTTTTCCGACCAAAATGTCCCGAAAATTGCCCGCAACATATCAATCTCGCCCTAACAAAATGAGAACTTTGATCTTTTGATAAAAAAACGATAGTGGTCATCTTAGTATGCTACGCTGCTACACTGCTGGAAATGTGAAGTTGGCAGTCTGGCAGCCCTGCAGCCTAGCAGAGTGAAGTTGGCAGCTTAGCAGCCTAGCAGCCTAGCAGAAAAAAAAAATTATCAAAATATTTGATATCTGACACTAGTATTAAACACTAGAAGTCACTTCAAACCGTAAACACTGAAATTCTAGTGAATGTAGATTTGTTCCGTATATCTCACGTTATTCAACTTTTCCGACCAAAATGTCCCGAAAATTACCCGTAACATATCAATCTCGCCCTGACAAATATGAGAACTTTAATCCTTTGAAAAAAAAAACCGATAGTGGTCATTTTAGGATGCTACGCTGCTAGACTGCTGGAAATGTGAAGTTGGCAGTCTGGCAGCCTTGCAGCCTAGCAGAGTGAAGTTGGCAGCTTAGCAGCCTAGCAGCCTAGCAGACTAAAAATTTTTTTTATCAAAATATTTGATATCTGACACTAGTATTAAACACTAGAAGTCACTTCAAACCGTAAACACTGAAATTCTAGTGAATGTAGATTTGTTCCGTATATCTCACGTTATTCAACTTTTCCGACCAAAATGTCCCGAAAATTGCCCGCAACATATCAATCTCGCCCTGACAAATATGAGAACTTTAATCCTTTGAAAAAAAAACCGATAGTGGTCATTTTAGGATGCTACGCTGCTAGACTGCTGGAAATGTGAAGTTGGCAGTCTGGCAGCCTAGCAGCCTAGCAGAGTGAAGTTGGCAGCCTAGCAGCCTAGCAGACAGAAATTTTTTTTATCAAAATATTTGATATCTGACACTAGTATAAAACACTAGAAGTCACTTCAAACCGTAAACACTGAAATTCTAGTGAATGTAGATTTGTTTCTCAACTTAATTATTAGTATCTTAATAATAGCAACTAAATTTAGAGTAATATAACTACGAAACAGATCGAAAAAGGCATTTTTTATTTTTCTGTGGTGAACCATGTTATCTTTATTAATATTTTCGGGACGTAAACATACTGAAGACAAATCAAAATATTCTATTTCACTTTATTCTGTTTTTCACCATGCATCGTTGAATGTGAACTGGCATGTACGCGTCTCTGGTGTCATATGTTTGATAAATATCGCAGCCTCTTGCTATTTATTTTTTAAAACCGTACAAACAACAAAACATTCTCATCAACAATTTATCACTTAACAAAATAACAAGAGTAATGAAAACCAAAAAAGTTTTTTCTAAGAAATTTACATTATGCTTTACATATTTGTAACAAAATTAATCAGGTCCTTGATCCATTCATAGCCTACATGTGACCTGTGACGTTTAAAGGTACCATGCGATAACTCCACAAAATCTATTTTGAGAAACATACTATTACCGACAGTGGTACAAAAATGTTACATTTAAAAAATGTTAATTAAGTAAGGCTAATCTTGTTGAGTTATACTAGAGTCAGAAAATAATACCAAACTGCACAGATGGAATAAGGATCAGTGATATGTTGTGAAAATTTTACAGGGTACCTAATACTGTATGGGTCAAGTGTCATTTAAACATTTTATGACACGTTCTTCGAATCAAACATATAATGATTGATTGATTGATTGAATGGAGTTTAACGCCGCTTTCAACATTTTTTCAGTTATATCGCGGCAAGTGGAGCACCTAACAATGGTTTCCTGGTATTTCTCTCACCAGTACAACCACCACATCCTTTTCTTGCCTCCAGCTGCTATCTCACATAGGTCTACGATTATCGACCCATTGGTGAGAGACAAATAGTCGGTAAGAATGAGTGCCGCCGTCGGGGATCGAACCCGGGACCTCTAGATTGACAGTCCGGCGCGCTACCAACTGCGCTATGACGGCGGCTGAATCAGACATATAAACTGTCGGTTTAATGAATAAAATACCAACTAGAGGCACTTGAGCGCCTGATTCGCTCCACAGGCCTGAATATCCTGATAATGATTATTAAAGGATGATAAGGCTGTTTTAGAAAAATCATGATCAATGAATGATATGTTGAAAATTGACCTCTGCCTGTTAAAACCCTAATTATCATCCAATCACAATAATTTTGTGAAGTCTGATAATGGGTCAAGCAAGGATCATTCCAGTGAAATTTTGTTGAAATCCAGATATAAAATTTTTATCACTAACAGAATTTTACTGCAAAATATACTGGTGCTTTGCAAAATTTTGAATGATCTCATCTGTCCGCCTTTCATTAAACACTACTAGAAAAATTTTACTTCACAATAATTTTTTTGTCATCAAAACAAATTTCTTACTAATGATAAAAAATTAAATATTCAATCCAATTTATTTGTTTTATTCTGCCCAATTCCTTAGATTGCAGTCAACTTAACTCTTTTTACCCCTATTTGATTCTCAGTAGAACAGATCATGTTTTACACCAATTGTCCTCTTTGTGCAGTCACCCTTCGTTCAACTAAACTGAGCACTTCTCAGGGGGTAATCTCAGGCTACCTATTTCAACTAATGTTTCAATACATTTCGATTTCAACAAAGGTTTTGTTACTTCTAATCTACAATCTTTACACTTATTAATTTTCTTAAGTCTTGAAAAAATCATCATTTATGTGACACCCGAAGGGTGACCAAATATTCACTTTTTATGTTAAATGTTCTCTGCAAATAAAATACATGATGTTCACCTTTTCAAAATATTTTAAGCAGTGGTACAAATTTGCAGAAATGAAATTCCTATGATATTTGGTTGAATCCATCTCTATACTAGATATTCCACCATTTAAAGAAATGACCTATGTCCATGAAAGACATATTTTTCATTTGATCACAATAATTTTTTGTATACTCATAAAGGATCACTAAAGAAACATTTCACTGAAATTTGGTTGATGTCCATTTGTTATTTTCTGAGAAAATGATTTTTAAAGTATTCACTATATAGCATAATAGAGAAATGGCCTCCGCCCATAAAATACATATTTTTCATATGATCACATTATTTTTGTGCACTGAAAAGGGATCGCTTACGAATTATTCCAGTGAAATTTGGTTGAAATCCATTTGTTGGATTGTGAGGAAATGATTTTCAAAGTTTTTACTATATTACATATCTAAAAATGATCTCCGCCCATAAGATACATACTTTTCATCTGATCACAATATTTTTTGTAAACTGATAGAGGGTCACTCAAGGAGCATTCCATTTGGTTGATATCCATTGGTAAGATTCAGAGAAAATGAATTTCAAAGGTTTCACTATACAATATATAGAGAAATGACCTCCGCCATAAAATACATTGTTTTTCAACAGATCACAAGTTGTGTTGTTTTTTTAGATTGATAAGGTGTCACTCAAGGATCATTCCAGTGAAATTTGGTTTGTATCCATGAGTTAAATGCTGAGAAAAGTCACCTAATACCATATAGAACACTACAGCCATGATTTTCAACCGATTAAAAATCTTTGAAGGAATCTGATAGAGGGTCACTCAAGGAACATTCCTGTGAAATTTGATTAGAATCAATCCAATTCTTTATGAGGAGAAGATTTTTAAAGTAAAAGTTTGCGGACGGACGAACAACCGCACAGACGCACGGACTCACGCACGGACGACGGACACCCCACCATGACATTATCCCACTGGCCTTTCGGCCAATGTTGCTAAAAATCATGATAATATTTACACAATATAATATATACAGAAATTATATACGAAACCAAACTTCCAACGCAACATTGGCACCAATTAGGATTCTTTGATTTCTAATTTGTATATACGGACCTTTTAAAGGTATCAACAACTCCTCTTTTCCTTAGATTTTTATTTAATATCATTTATGGCATTTTAAACCAAATGAGCGTTTCAAAACGGCAACAGGCAAAAAAGAACTGATGCTTATGTTTCTTTAGCTAGTAAAAATAAGATTCAATATTGTTAATGCTGAAGTGTTTTGAAACTTAGAATTTGTGTGTGAAATGTAAATGTCCTCATTTCAATGTATTTATGTTGCGTCGAAGACGGCGTTTTCCTAGAACTTGTTTAAAATTAAACATTATCGAAGAAAACCATTAAACTGTTATCATGTATGCTAAGATGAGGCTCTGCATTTATTTTTAAAAAAGAGGCCCAGGGAGACTGTATCGCTCCATTGTCTTTAATAACCCAAGTGTTTCGCCCTGCCACGCCCATATTTTGGGGATCTATCATAAATTCTTTGATAGTTTAAGTAAAGGTCACCCAAGGAACATCCATGCCAAGTTTCATTGAAATCGGTCCAATGGTTTGGGAGTAGAAGATTTTAAAGATTTTATCATGAAAACATGCCCCGCCCTACAACGCCCATATTTGGAAGTCAATCAAAATTCTTTAATTTACAGTTTAAGAAGAGTGTCACCGAAAGCTCATTTTTATCAAGTTTCGGTAAAATTCGCCCATTAGTTTTGGAGGAGAGGAGAAGTTGTTTAAAGAAAACCCACGGACGGGCGCACGAACGCACTGATGGACGCACGCACGACGGACATTCCGCCATGATAATGGCTTGCTGGCCTTCGGCTAGTTGAGCTATAAATTTAACGAATGACTGCCAAAAAAAAAATGAAAAAGTGTCAATAAATGTGTGTGTTTCTTCGGAAGCGCGTCCGTTTGTTTCAAACCTAAATATTGGGTGACATGGAAGCACTATGTCAAAATGACTTAAATATTTTGTATGCGTTGACTTTGTTGTACAAGCTTTGAATAAAAGTTGTTTTGAAAGCTGCTCCAAATCACCGTGCTAGTCCAATTTTTTTTCAAAGCCAAATGTCGGTTTTCATTAAGAACAAGAGGGCCAAGATGGTCCTAGATCGCTCACCTGAGTCTCTTTGACCCCTGGGACATCACAATCAATTCAATAGGAAGATATCATAGAGGAGATAATTTCTACACAAAACAAAGTTTCGTGAAGATTGGGCCAAAATGGTGGCCTCTACAGTTTTAACAAGAAAATTAACATTATGATCCATTTTCCTATGATATTGCATGGATCTTTCCCATTTTCAACGAGGTTCATCCTTGTGACCTGGCCAACATTCTTACTAAGTTTTAGGAAAATTAGGCCACATTTGTGGCCTCTAGTGTGTAGACAAGAAATTTGTCAAGAAGGTTCCTTTTCCCGTGATATGGCATGGATCCGTGCTATTTTCTATAGGGCTCATCCTTGTAACCTGGCCGACATTTTGATAAAGTTTCGTGAAGATTGGGCCAAATTGTGTGGTGTCAAGAGTGTAAGAAAGAAAATTGTCAATAAGGCCCCTTTTCCCGTAATTTGGAATGGATCCTTCCCATTTTCAATAGGCTTCATCCTTGTTAATTGATCAACATTCTGACCAAGTTTCATGAAGATTGGATGATATTTGTGGCCTCTAGAGTGTAAACACTTAAATTGTTGACACATGAAGACAGACGACGACAGGCTGCCAACTTCACTCTGCTAGGCTGCTAGGCTGCCAGACTGCCAACTTCACATTTCCAGCAGTCTAGCAGCGTAGCATCCTAAAATGACCACTATCGTTTTTTTTTATCAAAAGATTAAAGTTCTTATATTTGTTAGGGCGAGATTGATATGTTGCGGGCAATTTTCGGGACAGTTTGGTCGGAAAAGTTGAATAACGTGAGATATCCAGAACAAATCTACATTCACTAGAATTTCAGTGTTTACAGTTTGAAGTGACTTCTAGTGTTTAATACTAGTGTCAGATATCAAATATTTTGATAAAACAAATTTTTAGTCTGCTAGGCTGCTAGGCTGCCAACTTCACTCTGCTAGGCTGCTAGGCTGCCAACTTCATAGTTCTTTTCACAAATTTTAACCTTAAAACTGTTTTATATTTTCGAAAGCATAAGATTCACACAAACTTGATACCTTTTTGAAAATTCAAAGCCGATAAAAATCAACTGTTTTGTTTGGAAAGGATTTAACATCTGTATTAACAATTTCATCGCGCTGAAAACAGCACCTAATCATGGTTCCTGGTACTTTTCTCATCGCTTCTACCAGGAAATTCCTTTCCGGGCTTCATCTTTCCAACCCCAGATCTTTTTTACTAGTTTCTACCCGTTGGTTGGAGACAAGTGTCAGACAGGGTGTGCTGCTGTCAGAGATCGAACCTTGAAATCCGTTACTTGATTGATTGATTGAATGGAGTTTAACGCTGCTTTCAACATTTTTTCAGTTATATTGCGGAGGCTGGAGCACCTTACAATGGTTTCCTGGTATTTCTCTCACCAGTACAACCACAACATCCTTACAATTATCAACCTATTGGTGAGAGGTAAATAGTGACGAAAGATTGAGTGCCGCCGCCTGGGATCAAACCCTGGACCTCTACATTGAGTGTCCGACACGCTACCAACTGCGCTATGATGGCGGCTCCCCTGTAACTGGAATCCCATAACTGGAATCCCAGCGCACAATCATCTTGGCTGCGACGACAGTGGAATTGTCTAGTACTAGTTCTTTTAAATGCAATGTGATGTTGGCCCCATTCAATTCATACTTTAAAAGTTAATTGACTAACTAACAGTAAGGTAAACTGTGAATGTTAAATAGTTTGTCTTTTAGATTTTGCGATTTTCATATTCGGCGTTAAGGAAGTTTAAATTGATTTTTTTTTTAAAACAAGTGCATCATATCAATGACTTAGAAAACAGGGTTTGTTTGTCATTTGACGAGTTTCGAAAACATTTCTCAAAACATTACGTGTTAAATTGAAGAATGGCATAGGAGTGAATTGTAAATAAAGTGCTCCGATTGCCAATTCATTGGAAGTTTTGATTTTTATTTAAAACAAGACCCAATAAACTTATTTTGATGTGGATAAGTATTCGTTATCAATTAAAACACTTATACAAAGAGAGTATGCTTTATTAGTAGCAAAAATAAGAAATGGTTCAAAACCTTTTGAGAATGTTATGCATGCATATCCTTTAAAAAATGAATGAAGAACAAATGATAATAAGCTTGTGCTTCAAAAGTTTTCAACAAGTGAATGTTCACAAACAATTTATATCGAAATTATTAAAATGACAGACTATGTGAGGCATAAATATTAATTTGGAACGAAGCTGTCTAACGAATCTTTCCTAGTACACCATGCAGATCGATTACAAACGCCCCTTATATCACGAGGTATAAGATTTGAAATAGGTAAAAAATGCTTTTTTGGAAAAAAAGTTCAGGAAACCGCAATCTTAGTTTTAAATTAATTGACTTGATCATGGGCTAATAAATAAGACATGAATCAAGAAATAATTGAACAGGTTTTTGAATTTGACCCATAGCCGATTTGCGTAGTATATTTCCACAAGATAATAAAGAAAAAAGTTTTTTTTTTAAATTTTTGAAAAAAATATCAAGGACCCTAACCATAACATTGCTCGATAATCTACCAGCTTTGTTAATAAAGTTGTATTAAATTCATAGTGGGTTGTAGGCCAGGAAAGGATGTTATGGTGGTACTGGTGTGAGAATACCAGGAATCCATTGTAAAGTGCTGCTGCCACCGCGATATAAATGAAAGATTGTTGAAAACGGCGTAAACCCCCATTCAAACAAACAAAACTTAATACTACTTGTCTTGATACTAATGAAATAATGTTAATTAGGTGTTGTAAGAAACCATTTCCAATTTCTTCCATATTATTTTTTTATTTCAATTAATGTAAGAAAAAGTGAGGGATCATTATGAAAATTTCAAAATTTAACCAAAAATGATTCACTTAGAGAACCTAAAAGAACAATTTTAGTTAAACACAATTAGAATGCAATCTAGGACACATAATTTAGTATCGTTTGTAAGCTTCAATGGGTTAAATTTAAGACATATTATTACGAAGATTAGACAAGATTAGACAACCGAAAACTTAAGATTTTTAAAGCATCTGAAAAAATTTCTATGAAATTTGATTGTAATGTAGCTGTGGTAGCCCCCTTTAAGGTTATCAAATGACCAGGGTTCCATTGTCGTATATTACTTTTGCAAAGCCTCTTTTAAAGTTTTAGGTAAGGTAATCTCATAATTTTAAAAGTTCTATGTGTCATTGTTATACTGAATTAAAATTGAAATGTAGCACTAGGTTTGTGACATATATACCTTCATTTTGAATTGTTTGGAATTGAAGTTTCAGAAAATTATTCTTATAGACAGACAGATCGTAAACACTGAAATTCTAGTGAATGTAGATTTGTTCCGTATATCTCACGTTATTCAACTTTTCCGACCAAAATGTCCCGAAAATTACCCGCAACATATCAATCTCGCCCTGACAAATATGAGAACTTTAATCCTTTGAAAAAAAAAAACCGATAGTGGTCATTTTAGGATGCTACGCTGCTAGACTGCTGGAAATGTGAAGTTGGCAGTCTGGCAGCCTTGCAGCCTAGCAGAGTGAAGTTGGCAGCTTAGCAGCCTAGCAGCCTAGCAGACTAAAAATTTTTTTTATCAAAATATTTGATATCTGACACTAGTATTAAACACTAGAAGTCACTACAAACCGTAAACACTGAAATTCTAGTGAATGTAGATTTGTTCCGTATATCTCACGTTATTCAACTTTTCCGACCAAAATGTCCCGAAAATTGCCCGCAACATATCAATCTCGCCCTGACAAATATGAGAACTTTAATCCTTTGAAAAAAAAAACGATAGTGGTCATTTTAGGATGCTACGCTGCTAGACTGCTGGAAATGTGAAGTTGGCAGTCTGGCAGCCTAGCAGCCTAGCAGAGTGAAGTTGGCAGCCTAGCAGCCTAGCAGACTGAATTTTTTTTATCAAAATATTTGATATCTGACACTAGTATAAAACACTAGAAGTCACTTCAAACCGTAAACACTGAAATTCTAGTGAATGTAGATTTGTTTCTCAACTTAATTATTAGTATCTTAATAATAGCAACTAAATTTAGAGTAATATAACTACGAAACAGATCGAAAAAGGCATTTTTTATTTTTCTGTGGTGAACCATGTTATCTTTATTAATATTTTCGGGACGTAAACATACTGAAGACAAATCAAAATATTCTATTTCACTTTATTCTGTTTTTCACCATGCATCGTTGAATGTGAACTGGCATGTACGCGTCTCTGGTGTCATATGTTTGATAAATATCGCAGCCTCTTGCTATTTATTTTTTAAAACCGTACAAACAACAAAACATTCTCATCAACAATTTATCACTTAACAAAATAACAAGAGTAATGAAAACCAAAAAAGTTTTTTCTAAGAAATTTACATTATGCTTTACATATTTGTAACAAAATTAATCAGGTCCTTGATCCATTCATAGCCTACATGTGACCTGTGACGTTTAAAGGTACCATGCGATAACTCCACAAAATCTATTTTGAGAAACAGACTATTACCGACAGTGGTACAAAAATGTTACATTTAAAAAATGTTAATTAAGTAAGGCTAATCTTGTTGAGTTATACTAGAGTCAGAAAATAATACCAAACTGCACAGATGGAATAAGGATCAGTGATATGTTGTGAAAATTTTACAGGGTACCTAATACTGTATGGGTCAAGTGTCATTTAAACATTTTATGACACGTTCTTCGAATCAAACATATAATGATTGATTGATTGATTGAATGGAGTTTAACGCCGCTTTCAACATTTTTTCAGTTATATCGCGGCAAGTGGAGCACCTAACAATGGTTTCCTGGTATTTCTCTCACCAGTACAACCACCACATCCTTTTCTAGCCTCCAGCTGCTATCTCACATAGGTCTACGATTATCGACCCATTGGTGAGAGACAAATAGTCGGTAAGAATGAGTGCCGCCGTCGGGGATCGAACCCGGGACCTCTAGATTGACAGTCCGGCGCGCTACCAACTGCGCTATGACGGCGGCTGAATCAGACATATAAACTGTCGGTTTAATGAATAAAATACCAACTAGAGGCACTTGAGCGCCTGATTCGCTCCACAGGCCTGAATATCCTGATAATGATTATTAAAGGATGATAAGGCTGTTTTAGAAAAATCATGATCAATGAATGATATGTTGAAAATTGACCTCTGCCTGTTAAAACCCTAATTATCATCCAATCACAATAATTTTGTAAAGTCTGATAATGGGTCAAGCAAGGATCATTCCAGTGAAATTTTGTTGAAATCCAGATATAAAATTTTTATCACTAACAGAATTTTACTGCAAAATATACTGGTGCTTTGCAAAATTTTGAATGATCTCATCTGTCCGCCTTTCATTAAACACTACTAGAAAAATTTTACTTCACAATAATTTTTTTGTCATCAAAACAAATTTCTTACTAATGATAAAAAATTAAATATTCAATCCAATTTATTTGTTTTATTCTGCCCAATTCCTTAGATTGCAGTCAACTTAACTCTTTTTACCCCTATTTGATTCTCAGTAGAACAGATCATGTTTTACACCAATTGTCCTCTTTGTGCAGTCACCCTTCGTTCAACTAAACTGAGCACTTCTCAGGGGGTAATCTCAGGCTACCTATTTCAACTAATGTTTCAATACATTTCGATTTCAACAAAGGTTTTGTTACTTCTAATCTACAATCTTTACACTTATTAATTTTCTTAAGTCTTAAAAAAATCATCATTTATGTGACACCCGAAGGGTGACCAAATATTCACTTTTTATGTTAAATGTTCTCTGCAAATAAAATACATGATGTTCACCTTTTCAAAATATTTTAAGCAGTGGTACAAATTTGCAGAAATGAAATTCCTATGATATTTGGTTGAATCCATCTCTATACTAGATATTCCACCATTTAAAGAAATGACCTATGTCCATGAAAGACATATTTTTCATTTGATCACAATAATTTTTTGTATACTCATAAAGGATCACTAAAGAAACATTTCACTGAAATTTGGTTGATGTCCATTTGTTATTTTCTGAGAAAATGATTTTTAAAGTATTCACTATATAGCATAATAGAGAAATGGCCTCCGCCCATAAAATACATATTTTTCATATGATCACATTATTTTTGTGCACTGAAAAGGGATCGCTTACGAATTATTCCAGTGAAATTTTGTTGAAATCCATTTGTTGGATTGTGAGGAAATGATTTTCAAAGTTTTTACTATATTACATATCTAAAAATGATCTCCGCCCATAAGATACATACTTTTCATCTGATCACAATATTTTTTGTAAACTGATAGAGGGTCACTCAAGGAGCATTCCATTTGGTTGATATCCATTGGTAAGATTCAGAGAAAATGAATTTCAAAGGTTTCACTATACAATATATAGAGAAATGACCTCCGCCATAAAATACATTGTTTTTCAACAGATCACAAGTTGTGTTGTTTTTTTAGATTGATAAGGTGTCACTCAAGGATCATTCCAGTGAAATTTGGTTTGTATCCATGAGTTAAATGCTGAGAAAAGTCACCTAATACCATATAGAACACTACAGCCATGATTTTCAACCGATTAAAAATCTTTGAAGGAATCTGATAGAGGGTCACTCAAGGAACATTCCTGTGAAATTTGATTAGAATCAATCCAATTCTTTATGAGGAGAAGATTTTTAAAGTAAAAGTTTGCGGACGGACGAACAACCGCACAGACGCACGGACTCACGCACGGACGACGGACACCCCACCATGACATTATCCCACTGGCCTTTCGGCCAATGTTGCTAAAAATCATGATAATATTCACACAATATAATATATACAGAAATTATATACGAAACCAAACTTCCAACGCAACATTGGCACCAATTAGGATTCTTTGATTTCTAATTTGTATATACGGACCTTTTAAAGGTATCAACAACTCCTCTTTTCCTTAGATTTTTATTTAATATCATTTATGGCATTTTAAACCAAATGAGCGTTTCAAAACGGCAACAGGCAAAAAAGAACTGATGCTTATGTTTCTTTAGCTAGTAAAAATAAGATTCAATATTGTTAATGCTGAAGTGTTTTGAAACTTAGAATTTGTGTGTGAAATGTAAATGTCCTCATTTCAATGTATTTATGTTGCGTCGAAGACGGCGTTTTCCTAGAACTTGTTTAAAATTAAACATTATCGAAGAAAACCATTAAACTGTTATCATGTATGCTAAGATGAGGCTCTGCATTTATTTTTAAAAAAGAGGCCCAGGGAGACTGTATCGCTCCATTGTCTTTAATAACCCAAGTGTTTCGCCCTGCCACGCCCATATTTTGGGGATCTATCATAAATTCTTTGATAGTTTAAGTAAAGGTCACCCAAGGAACATCCATGCCAAGTTTCATTGAAATCGGTCCAATGGTTTGGGAGTAGAAGATTTTAAAGATTTTATCATGAAAACATGCCCCGCCCTACAACGCCCATATTTGGAAGTCAATCAAAATTCTTTAATTTACAGTTTAAGAAGAGTGTCACCGAAAGCTCATTTTTATCAAGTTTCGGTAAAATTCGCCCATTAGTTTTGGAGGAGAGGAGAAGTTGTTTAAAGAAAACCCACGGACGGGCGCACGAACGCACTGATGGACGCACGCACGACGGACATTCCGCCATGATAATGGCTTGCTGGCCTTCGGCTAGTTGAGCTATAAATTTAACGAATGACTGCCAAAAAAAAAATGAAAAAGTGTCAATAAATGTGTGTGTTTCTTCGGAAGCGCGTCCGTTTGTTTCAAACCTAAATATTGGGTGACATGGAAGCACTATGTCAAAATGACTTAAATATTTTGTATGCGTTGACTTTGTTGTACAAGCTTTGAATAAAAGTTGTTTTGAAAGCTGCTCCAAATCACCGTGCTAGTCCAATTTTTTTTCAAAGCCAAATGTCGGTTTTCATTAAGAACAAGAGGGCCAAGATGGTCCTAGATCGCTCACCTGAGTCTCTTTGACCCCTGGGACATCACAATCAATTCAATAGGAAGATATCATAGAGGAGATAATTTCTACACAAAACAAAGTTTCGTGAAGATTGGGCCAAAATGGTGGCCTCTACAGTTTTAACAAGAAAATTAACATTATGATCCCTTTTCCTATGATATTGCATGGATCTTTCCCATTTTCAACGAGGTTCATCCTTGTGACCTGGCCAACATTCTTACTAAGTTTTAGGAAAATTAGGCCACATTTGTGGCCTCTAGTGTGTAGACAAGAAATTTGTCAAGAAGGTTCCTTTTCCCGTGATATGGCATGGATCCGTGCTATTTTCTATAGGGCTCATCCTTGTAACCTGGCCGACATTTTGATAAAGTTTCGTGAAGATTGGGCCACATTGTGTGGTGTCAAGAGTGTAAGAAAGAAAATTGTCAATAAGGCCCCTTTTCCCGTGATTTGGAATGGATCCTTCCCATTTTCAATAGGCTTCATCCTTGTTAATTGATCAACATTCTGACCAAGTTTCATGAAGATTGGATGATATTTGTGGCCTCTAGAGTGTAAACACTTAAATTGTTGACACATGAAGACAGACGACGACAGGCTGCCAACTTCACTCTGCTAGGCTGCTAGGCTGCCAGACTGCCAACTTCACATTTCCAGCAGTCTAGCAGCGTAGCATCCTAAAATGACCACTATCGTTTTTTTTATCAAAAGATTAAAGTTCTTATATTTGTTAGGGCGAGATTGATATGTTGCGGGCAATTTTCGGGACAGTTTGGTCGGAAAAGTTGAATAACGTGAGATATCAAGAACAAATCTACATTCACTAGAATTTCAGTGTTTACAGTTTGAAGTGACTTCTAGTGTTTAATACTAGTGTCAGATATCAAATATTTTGATAAAACAAATTTTTAGTCTGCTAGGCTGCCAACTTCACTCTGCTAGGCTGCTAGGCTGCCAACTTCATAGTTCTTTTCACAAATTTTAACCTTAAAACTGTTTTATATTTTCGAAAGCATAAGATTCACACAAACTTGATACCTTTTTGAAAATTCAAAGCCGATAAAAATCAACTGTTTTGTTTGGAAAGGATTTAACATCTGTATTAACAATTTCATCGCGCTGAAAACAGCACCTAATCATGGTTCCTGGTACTTTTCTCATCGCTTCTACCAGGAAATTCCTTTCCGGGCTTCATCTTTCCAACCCCAGATCTTTTTTACTAGTTTCTACCCGTTGGTTGGAGACAAGTGTCAGACAGGGTGTGCTGCTGTCAGAGATCGAACCTTGAAATCCGTTACTTGATTGATTGATTGAATGGAGTTTAACGCTGCTTTCAACATTTTTTCAGTTATATTGCGGAGGCTGGAGCACCTTACAATGGTTTCCTGGTATTTCTCTCACCAGTACAACCACAACATCCTTACAATTATCAACCTATTGGTGAGAGGTAAATAGTGACGAAAGATTGAGTGCCGCCGCCTGGGATCAAACCCTGGACCTCTACATTGAGTGTCCGACACGCTACCAACTGCGCTATGATGGCGGCTCCCCTGTAACTGGAATCCCATAACTGGAATCCCAGCGCACAATCATCTTGGCTGCGACGACAGTGGAATTGTCTAGTACTAGTTCTTTTAAATGCAATGTGATGTTGGCCCCATTCAATTCATACTTTAAAAGTTAATTGACTAACTAACAGTAAGGTAAACTGTGAATGTTAAATAGTTTGTCTTTTAGATTTTGCGATTTTCATATTCGGCGTTAAGGAAGTTTAAATTGATTTTTTTTTAAAACAAGTGCATCATATCAATGACTTAGAAAACAGGGTTTGTTTGTCATTTGACGAGTTTCGAAAACATTTCTCAAAACATTACGTGTTAAATTGAAGAATGGCATAGGAGTGAATTGTAAATAAAGTGCTCCGATTGCCAATTCATTGGAAGTTTTGATTTTTATTTAAAACAAGACCCAATAAACTTATTTTGATGTGGATAAGTATTCGTTATCAATTAAAACACTTATACAAAGAGAGTATGCTTTATTAGTAGCAAAAATAAGAAATGGTTCAAAACCTTTTGAGAATGTTATGCATGCATATCCTTTAAAAAATGAATGAAGAACAAATGATAATAAGCTTGTGCTTCAAAAGTTTTCAACAAGTGAATGTTCACAAACAATTTATATCGAAATTATTAAAATGACAGACTATGTGAGGCATAAATATTAATTTGGAACGAAGCTGTCTAACGAATCTTTCCTAGTACACCATGCAGATCGATTACAAACGCCCCTTATATCACGAGGTATAAGATTTGAAATAGGTAAAAAATGCTTTTTTGGAAAAAAAGTTCAGGAAACCGCAATCTTAGTTTTAAATTAATTGACTTGATCATGGGCTAATAAATAAGACATGAATCAAGAAATAATTGAACAGGTTTTTGAATTTGACCCATAGCCGATTTGCGTAGTATATTTCCACAAGATAATAAAGAAAAAAGTTTTTTTTTTAATTTTTTGAAAAAAATATCAAGGACCCTAACCATAACATTGCTCGATAATCTACCAGCTTTGTTAATAAAGTTGTATTAAATTCATAGTGGGTTGTAGGCCAGGAAAGGATGTTATGGTGGTACTGGTGTGAGAATACCAGGAATCCATTGTAAAGTGCTGCTGCCACCGCGATATAAATGAAAGATTGTTGAAAACGGCGTAAACCCCCATTCAAACAAACAAAACTTAATACTACTTGTCTTGATACTAATGAAATAATGTTAATTAGGTGTTGTAAGAAACCATTTCCAATTTCTTCCATATTATTTTTTTATTTCAATTAATGTAAGAAAAAGTGAGGGATCATTATGAAAATTTCAAAATTTAACCAAAAATGATTCACTTAGAGAACCTAAAAGAACAATTTTAGTTAAACACAATTAGAATGCAATCTAGGACACATAATTTAGTATCGTTTGTAAGCTTCAATGGGTTAAATTTAAGACATATTATTACGAAGATTAGACAAGATTAGACAACCGAAAACTTAAGATTTTTAAAGCATCTGAAAAAATTTCTATGAAATTTGATTGTAATGTAGCTGTGGTAGCCCCCTTTAAGGTTATCAAATGACCAGGGTTCCATTGTCGTATATTACTTTTGCAAAGCCTCTTTTAAAGTTTTAGGTAAGGTAATCTCATAATTTTAAAAGTTCTATGTGTCATTGTTATACTGAATTAAAATTGAAATGTAGCACTAGGTTTGTGACATATATACCTTCATTTTGAATTGTTTGGAATTGAAGTTTCAGAAAATTATTCTTATAGACAGACAGATCACAGGCAATTTCATTATCCATTTTTTGTCAAATGCATAAATGTGCGTTATTATATAAGATAAGGTGTCAAACTAGTCCTGTACCTCATCAACTCTCACCATTTCCGGCATATTTTACATTATCTGGTAACAATGAAAAGGAAAATTATCAAGAAAAAATAAGCTGATGACAATGTTGTCAAAATAATTATTAGACTAAGGAATCATCAAATTTTGAATTCAATGACTACTCAATGAGTTTACATGATCAGATGTTGAATACATGGTCTTTTGTCATGAAACAATTGCCTGTGGGACAGGCAGACATACAAAAAGATCAATCCATTCAATATTGTTTTGAACTTGTTGATAAGGGTATAATGAAAATGTTTCAATGCCAAAAGCTATTTTTTCTATCCATTCTAATGTTATATCAAGTGGGTGGAGTTAGATTAATTTGAATTTGTCTTTTTATGTTTAAAATGCCATACATTTTACTCAAACCATTAATAAAAGTTGTGGTTAAATATCTAGAGGTAATTCAAAGGATATTTGATAAGTTTTGCTTGCACAAATCAGTGTTATTCCAGATATATTGCACAATATTCTCGTCAAATTGGTTGTACTACAGGCATTACTAGTGGGTATCAAAATGCATTGAAAATCAAAATACGTATCTTCCGATTTTGTCCTACTTTTAGTATGTCATCTAGGGAGGGTCAAGCTACTCAAAAAACTCAAGAACGTTTTTGTTGCAATTTGTTTTGGGATGAGGCCATATTACGCTATTTTGACTGGACTATAATGGGTGATAAAATTTGTATCAAAATTTGTATCAATAGATATCAAATTTATTAAACTCGTCAAATAAAACAGATAAAAACTCGACAAAGCCTCGATTGTATCTGTTTACAGGTGAATCGTTCAGTGAATTTGATATTTATGACCACTCATTCATTATCCTCTATTTATTCACAATCAATCCCTTAACATAACTTACCTCTTCAAAAATTCGTACGTCATAAGTATTATCATCATCTGCAAAATACACAACGTGGGGTCCATTGGAGTATTTTTCAATCCAATCCAATCCAGCGTTTCTTTGCCGAACCCCTTTCGGCATTCCACTTTTATGATAAGCTTCTTTGTATTCTAAACTAGTCATACTTTTAGCGTACAAATGGATATAAGCAACTTGGCAATGTCGTAAAAAAGTGGTTACTAATTTGGTCTTATTTGTTGAATCCTCCACTACAATCCAATGAATATTCTGTACAAGCCGCAACGTTTGTGCAAGTCTGGTCAATTCAGCTTTCTGTTCTATTCTTGAATACGTTGGGGTTATAACGTAGATACTTGGTATGTTTTTATCGATGCTCGAGGCCCGAAATA